>VMDR010000439.1:84399-234287 GCA_007922815.1 Macrotus californicus | reverse complement strand
CAAAAAAAAAAAAAAAAGTAGTTTTCTGATAGTAAAAGCATAAAAAATCGTAACTCACTCAGAGTTTGGTTTTTAAAAAAAAATGCAAAACTATAAAGCTCAAGGAAGGCAAGAAAGATGACAGAGGCAGAGAACATAAACTCACTACGGGAAACCGTGCCAAGTGGCAACGTGGTTGAAACCCCCGAGGAACTCAAAGGCAGGGTATAAATTACCCCCAAAGACGCAGTCAATTTATTTAGAACAAATGACCATAAAGCAGACTACAAAGAGATTAAAGATCTTGAGACCATGTGCCAATTTCAGGGGGGCTACAGCTCGACTCTGACACTTGACCTTTCGGGAGGAGACAGAGCTGCGTTCCCCAGGCTGGCCCGGGACCCGCGGAGGCCGGCGGGCGGCCTTCTGTAAACACCGCTCGCGCACACAGGGCCCCAGATCCCTGCTCCCCGGGACCCCAGGCGCTGTTATTTCTGGGATCAGATAGCAGCGATGCCTTTCATCATCAGGCCTGAGCGGACAGTAGCGGCGTTAATGGCTTTGGAACAGACACACAATATGTTTCTGCAGCAGACCTCCGCCGCCAACGGGTATGGCGGTGGCTGTTTCTGTATTTAACCGTCACACGGACCAGTCTCCTGGTAACGGGGCACTTAGCGAGCGGGCAACATCAGGGCAGAATGCATCTCCGGAAGGGTGGCGGGCACCTCTGGTTCCCACTAAAGTGGGCTCACCTCTCCCCATGGGGGCTGGGTCCACCACGGCCCCCACAGGAAAGACCGAGCGCTGCCCACCCATAGGGCCCCTGGTTCTTAGTGGTCAGATAAGTAAAAGATGCCATTGCTTTAATTTGCGTTTCTGTTACCACCCCCTTATCAGCGTCTTTTCATCCTTAAGGCTCCTTGGTATTTCCTTTCCTGAGGACTGTGCATCCTTAATCCTTTCCTCGTCATCTTTGACAAGAGCCTCTGAAACTCATCGGGAAAAGCCAGCCCTGTGCTTGGGACAGGAGTGGCAGCGATTTTTCCCCGAATTATTGTTGGTTGTGTCTTTGCTTGGCACAGTATTTCCACTTTATCTATTTTCTCAGGGAGGCACAACGGGCCCAGAGTGAATCGCACACATTGCGAGAGTGTAGTTTGTCACTTCTGACACAGTGCAGGTGACAGACATCCCCCCTGCCCCCCGCCAGGCTCCTCCCCAAGTGGTCCTAGGCCCCGCCGCGCCTCGGGGACCCCTGAACCTCCTGCCACTCTGTGTTAGTCTGTGTTTTTGGAGTTTTGTAGAAATAAGGCAGTGTGTGCTCTCTTTTTGGTCTGGCTTCTTTCACTGATCATGACTTTGAGATGTGTCCCGGCTATCACGGGCACAAATAGTTTGCTGCTCTGCATTTCTGAGTGGTGCTCCATGGCGTGGACATGCTGCACCTTCAGGGAAGATGGCCCGAAAGTTGATGGGCGTTTGGGTGGTTTCTAGTTTCTGTAAAGCTGCGGTGACGGCAACTCCGTGGGCCAGAGTCGGCGTGTGCGTCTGCCCCTCCTCCTGGAGACACCCGGGGCGGGCCCGACGGCCGGGCTACTGTGCGCAGTGTAAGAAGCTGCCGAGCTTTGCCAAAGCAGGGCCCGCCCCCCACCCCCCCGCCTCTCCCACGGGAGCGGGTGCGGGTCGGGTGCCTCTGCCTCCTTGCCAGCACTCAGCGTGGCCAACCCTCTTCATTTCAGCCAGCATCCTAATTGTGGGGTAGTAGCTCATTACGGATTTCATTTGCACCCCCTGGTAACCGGGGCTGCGCGCCATCTTTGTTTCAGGCTCATCCGCCCACTCCCTCTGACCAGGTGTCTCTTTACACCTTTGGCCCCTTTCCACTTGTCATCTTCTTACTCAGCGGTACGTGTCCCTCCTGTGTCCTGGACACAGGACCGCTCTCAGATGCGTCATTTGACATTTTTCTCCTGACCTCTGCTTTGTTTTTTGTCTCCTTGGCAGTGTCTTCCAAACAGAAGGGTTTTCACTCGCTTCAGCCCAAGCGGTTTGTTCTTACAGCTCATGCCCGAGGCATCACGTCCAAAGCCCTTTGACCCGCAGTCACAAAAACGCCCTCCTGTGCTTTCTTTCACAGGTTGTGGGCATTAGACTTAGGTCTATGATAAATTTCGTGTTAATTTGTGTGTAGGGTACAGATTTGGCCCGTGGAGGTCCAACTCCTCCGACACGGGTTGTGGAAAAGACAACCTCTCTCTCCGCTCTGTTGCTTTTGCACTCGGCCCAAAGTCAGATGTCTGGACGTGTGTAGGGCCGCCCGGGCTCCGTCCCGCTCTGCTGTCTGTCCGCCCATCTTGACTGGCCAGCGGTCTCTAACCTGTGCTGTCTCATGGCGCGCGCGCGCGCACACACACACACACACACACACACACTGATCACTACTGCAAAACGCTGCAGCACGCCCGGAAGTATTTTTTTGCTGATCTGACAAAAAAGGTATAATTTTAATTGATTTACAAAAAAAAAAATAGTAATACCTACCCTTTTTACTCCAAAGTGACTTTTTAAAAAAAAATCAGGTGCCCATACTTGTATGTATAGGATGTCCGGTACTGAGAATTAATCAATCAGACACAACCTCATTATGCGCAGGAGCAATCAGATGTGACTCCGCGTGACCTGCATGTTTATGGTTCAGGACAGGGCACTCACGCCGGCCGGCTATTATGGCGGCAGCAGTTTCTTTCATTTAACAACCTAAGGGAAAAGGAGTCAGAGCCCCTGTCTAAGTATCTCGCCCTGGCCGGTGTGGCTCAGCGGGTGGTGTGTCGCCCCGCAAAGCAAAAGGTTTGATACCCGGTCAGGGCACACACCGGGGTTGTGAGTTCGATCCCCGGTCAGGTGCATACGAGAGGCAGCCAGTCGATGCTTCTCTCCCTCCCTTCCCCCCGCCCTCTAAAAACAAACAAAATCTAAAAAACAACTCTTGTGACACACCTGTGGAAACTCCTGCTTTATGCTGACCCCAAGCTGCTCCCATTAGTCCTCCGACTTGGTTCCTTTTCAAAGCTGTCCCAGGCCACGCGCATTCCCGCACAAATTTCCGGGTCAGCTTTTTGGTTTCTACAAAGCGCCTGCTGGGACTCTGATGTTACACGGAAGGTGGAGTTCCGCGTGGAGCCTAGTGGTTCACGAACACGGCACACCTCTCCCCTTACTCAGATTCTCTGTCACTTCTCCCAGTGACACCTGGTCCGGCTCTCTTTAGGTTTGTCTGAGGCAGGTTTTTCGTTGATAAAAAGACATGTCACCCTGGTAAGGGCGATTTTCTTTTTGCCGAGAGCTTTCACGAGGAGGGGCTGTTGGATTCTGTCAAATTCTTTTTCTGCATCCACTGAGAAGGTCACGGGGTTTTTCTTCCTTCATTTGTTAATACGCCCGATGGACTGATCTTTAAAATGGCAAACTTAACTTTGCCTTCCTGAACCCCAGCTAGCCATAATGTACTACCCTTTTAATGTGCTGTCTGACTTGCTAATATTTTGCTAAGGGGTTTTTGTTTTTACATTAATGTTTATGAGGGATTCTTAGCTATGGGTTTCTCTGATGATGCCTTTGGCTGGTTGTTGTATCAGGGCTTTATAATGAGTTAGAAGTATCCTCAATATTTCTCAATTTTTTAGAGAATGTCCAGAATTGATTTCAACATTTTCTTAAATGTTTGCTGGGGCTGACCAGTGAATGTGATGCTGGAATAGACTGAGGGCAGGTTCGGAAGCACCACGTTGATTTTATTAACTGACAGGGGACTATTCATGTTGCCTATTTCTTGAGTAGCTTCCGTCCCTCAAGGACATTGCCCGTTTCATCGAAGTTGCTGAATGGAAACAACTGTAGAGAACGTTCCTTTGCGGCCCTGTTGAGACCTGTAGGAAATGTGCTGCCGTCTTCTCGTTTCTTTTCTGATTCATATTTAGTGCCCGTTGTATTCCTGAGTGAGCTGAGCGAAGTTGCACTGCGCTTTGCCATCCCCACCCCCACCCCCCACCCGGTTGTCTTTCTCCCTCTGCTCCCCCCTCCCCCACCCCCAGCTGTCACCCTGCCCTCTCTGAGTCTGTCTCCATTTTGTCTGTTAGTTCAAGCTATTGTCGCTCATTTCTGACACTAATTTAAGTCCGTGCCTTCCGTCTCCTGATACGTCTGAGTTTTATTCATCTTCTAAAAAAAAAAAAAGTCAGGTTTCGGCCTCGTTTTTTTCTAGGGCTTTTCTGCTTTGCATTTCGTGTGTTTCTCCCCTGATCTTCGTGCCTTGTTCCTGCTCCTTCCAGGTCCCGTCAGCTGTCCTTTTCCCTGTCTCTTCAGGTCGAAGCCAGGTCGCCCTCCCCCTGCGGCCGCGTCTGCCCATCTCTGGCGCCGCCTTAGCAGGACCCACACGTCCTGCTCCGCAGGCCTTCCCCTCCATGCAGCCGAAAACACGTCCCCGTGACCCTCTGCTGCTCCTGTCGGCCCTGTGCCGTTGTGAAGCGCCTCACTCAGTCCCAGCCCGTGGAGGGTTTTGCGTAGGTCTGCTGTTGACTTTCCATCTAAGTCCACTGCGGTCAGTGGACGGGGCTTTGTTTTTTCCTGGGTCACTTTACTCGCTGGGAGCTGTCTCACGGGACAGAACATGGTCTCACCTGGCCAGTGCGCCGGCTGCTCCTGAGGACAACGCTCTAACCCAGGGGCTCGGGGTGCGCCCGAGGAACCGGGTGCAGCCTCTGCCCGTCTCCCTGCACCCATGCGAGGAGCCGCAGGACCCTGGTATGACGGACATGTGGCCACCAGGCTGGTCACCAGGGTTGTAATCCCAAGTGCCCCCGAAGAGTAGGCTGCAGACCCCAGGGGGCCCTGGGACCCTGCGTCTGTCCTGCGAGGACCTTTCCCTTTGGCCTAGAAGTCAGGGCAGCCCCGCCCCCGGTGTCCTTGCAGCCGGCACTGGCCCTCGCCCGGGGCTCTGTCCCAGACACATGGCCCTGGGGTGACCCACAGGTACCATGACGCAAAGTCTTGAGAGACGACCTCTGAGTCTGTATCAAACCTAAATTGCCCAGGTGACTCAGGGACTTTCCAGGAAAGCGCTGATCTGAAGTGTCACTGCCGGGCCACCACGGGGAGTCTCTCTCTGCAAGCCCCCTGACAGGCTGCTGCGGGGTCCACGTGTGGTCCCGGGGGTCTGGTCTCCCGGGGAACCACTGTGCAGACCTCACGACCCCCAGGGGGATGGGTAGGGCCTGGAGATGCCCCAGGTACACCGGGCCCTGCAGGGGCTGGATCAGTCAGGAAAGGCTGACATAAACCGAACAAGCAGAGTGAACTGTGGCCATTCACTCACCCTGGCCTCCGGTCTCGGAGGCTCAGGAAAAGTCTTCTCTTGACAGTGTGGCCCGGGCTGGCACCAGTCTGAGACTCAGGAGGTGCTCAGCAGGCCTGTCTGCAGATCCCACACCACACGTGTGCGGGGTCAGTCCATGGGCCACCCCAGACAGGCAGAGAGACAGCTTCTCCTCAGTCTGAGCACCCTGGGACCCCACAGATGGAAGCCTCAATCTGGGCACATGGGAAACCCCACAGGTCAAAGCTTGCCCACCCCTTGCCCCTGGCCCCATTCGCAGCCTAAGCTTACAAAGCCACAAGGAAATGAGACACCATGAGCCCGGGTCAGCAGAAGCCACATGGACGGGGCTGGACTTCCTAGGAACCGCAGACGATGGAGCTATGGGGTAGAGACGGCATCACACATTTAAAGGACCCAAATGAGAAGCCGGACTCTTTAAGGAAGGCGCAAGATGCCAAGATCAAGCAGATGAACCGCCCTCAACGAGGAGGCGGGCATGGGCACAAGAAGGGTGCCGGTGGCACAGCTTAGACGTGGACGTGAGCACACCGGACCAGGGTGGCCGGGGACAGAGGGGCGGAGCACAGAGCCAGATGGTCTCGAAGTTTCTAGCAGGAGCAAGCGCCTGGAGAGATGACGTTTTCTCCACACCCAACGAGACACACAAAACCCAGGCTGGGACTCAGGACAGGCCGCAGGCAGGGAACGTGTGATGCTCCGCGAGCTTCACTCGCTTTCGGGAAACGACAAGGTCAAAGGCAAGGCACATGGTGCCCGGAGCGGACAGACAGGGTCCCCTTCGAAAGCCTGCCGGTGGGCTCAGTGGTGCCAGCGGCTGGGCGGAAAGGGTGTGCCTCTTGGCTTCACGGAGAAGACGCAGCTCCGCCTGGGACGTTCCCCCCAAACAAACCAGCCTCTGAGAGCAGGGGCACAACACGACACTTTCCAACACACACTGAGCTGAGCACCTGCAGACCTTCACGGAAGCCCCAGCTTCGTGCCAGCCATGACACGGAAAACCGGCACAGCTGCGGGCCCGTCCCAGCGAGTCCGCACTGAGCCTATCAGCAGCCCTCAGAGGGCCCATGCACAGGGTCACTGGCAAAGGCCAAGCCCAGGGTGACAGCTGCCCGTAGGACAGGAGGGGACACGGGACCGGGGTGGGGGGTGGCCCAGGAAGACCGGGAGCCCAGGAGTGACTGCTGAGGATCAGGGAGGGGAGCATTTGGCATTTGCGTTTGGGGCAGGACCTTGCTGGCACTGTCAGGATGCGGTCAGGACGCACAGCCTCGAAGCCAGAGGGGGCGAGGCCCGTCTCAGCAGTCAGGCTGAACAGCCGGAGCCAGCGGCAGGGCCCTGGGAACCGCCTGATGAGAGTGGGAGCCACAGGGCCCGCAGGTGCTGCTCTGGGCCAGGGCCACAGGGGTGTGGGACCGGCACTGCCCTCACCTCACGGCTCTGGGTGGTCCCTGATGAAGGTCAACGGCCCCTCTTTACCCTGAGCCCTAACTGGCCCTGCCTTCCAGCCCCTGCCCTCTGTGCTTGCAGCCAAGCCTCCGAGTCCGTGGTCCCCTCCCTTTGCCCCAGTTGCTCCAGGCCCTGGACTGGCCTTCCTCTGCCTGCATCCTGTCTGCCTGTGCCGCCCCCTCCATCCCTGGGGGCTTGGTCGCCCTCATGTCCGAGGCCTCCAGCCAGGAGCCACGGCGACCACAGCAGCCCCAGCTGGTGGAGTCGCCCCGAGGACGTGTGGAGGTTCGCACAGGTACTGGATCCCCTTGGGTCCCCTTGCCCTGCTCACCCCCTTCCTGTCCCGCCCCATAGCTCTGTCGGCTACCGCATCACCTCCTCCTAGAAGCCCGGCCCTCGGAGGCCCACACACCTGCGCTCTTGCTGCCTCTCGGGAAAGTTGGGGTCCCTGCCACCTCTGGGCTTCACCTGGCCCCACACACAGCAGGCCCCCAACAGGCCCTGGTGAGCCAGGACGGTGTGAACTGTAGACCAGAGCCTGCGGGAGGCTGGGAGGCTGGACACTGTGAGGGGTAGAGATCCCTGCACGAGTGGGCGCTGCAGACAGGCAGCATGTGCTGGGACAGAGGTGACTGTCCTCACACACCCGTCCACCCACCCACAAGGGCACCTGAGAGTTTCAGCCCCGGGCCTGGGCCTGGCTGGGCGGTTGAGCCCAGCGAGACCATGGGTGCCCACCGCAGGGGAGCTGGGGCCACAGCCTTTGCCAGTGACGGCATCAGCCCGGTTTGTACCCCGTCTCCTCACAGCAAGCCTGTGCATGGCCCCTACCCCAGGCACCTCGGGGTGGGAGCCACCCTGGGTCCCTGGCGGCCTCACCGGCTGCTCTGACTCCAGAAACTCAGTGGCTCAGCGCTGGACTGACCTATCGGGCGGGCAGGGAGGAAAACTCACTCCACGCGGGATGCGCACACAAGGCGCCGGACCTTCTCGGCACTTGGGCCTCACTGACATTCCGCAGTCAACGCTGCAAACTCAGTGACACCCGGGGGTTGATGGACGCCACGCGGGCGCCCTGCGCTCATCAGACGCCAGAACTGCCTCTCCTCATGCCAAACCTGCCCATTAGCATTTGTAGAAAGCCTCACTTTGCATTGCGACAATGGTCCTGCCCCGGACCCGGAGCTGTGGGGGCACCGGGCATCCACCGGCACAATTGTCCTTTGTGCCCGCTGCAGTGGCGGGCAGGGAGCAGGTACCAGGGCACACCAGCAACATGGCCAGGCCAGAGCCACATCCAGGCAGCATGTGACAAGGCCGCGGTGGCCTGGAGCCTGCAGGGCAGACGGCAGGTCCTGTCCTGCCCACCCAACTCTCCGGGATGGCGCTCACGACAGCCCCAAGAGCCCGGGGTGCCAGGGCCCCTTCCCAGAACACGTTCTGCCCTGCTGCCAGGGCACAGTCACCACACGCAGAGGACACGACATGAGTCGGCCGCCTTGTGGGCCAGGCCACGGCCGCCCAGGAGCGCACAGGATGGAACCCGTCACGCTCGGCTGAGGCTGAGGCTGAGGCAGAGCCTACGTCCTTGCTGCTGCCAGTCACAACCAGGATGTGCTGCTGGGCTCCAGGAAAGGCCCAGGAGGGGAGGGGCGGCACGGAAGTGCCAGGAGGGCGAGCGGTGCCTACTCCACCCAGAACTGGGGCCGCCTCCTCCGGGCCACACTCGGGGCACTGGCCGTCCAGCGTGGCTGAGGCAGGGCCTGGAGTCCAGCGGCCTACGGCCCAGATCAGAACAGGAGGGGGGGTCCCTCCAGGTGGGGCTGGGCCTCCCAGAGGAACATCCCTTTAAGCCACGAATGGAAGAGGGGGTTCAAAGGCCTCAATGGGCAGACGCTGGGCTGGGGCAGCGCAGCCCAGGCAGTGGAACACCTGACACCTGCCTGGTGAGGGCGGGCAGTCTGGGGTGGAGCAGGAGCCCGGGGTCAGAGCAGAGCGCCCAACCCGCACGCGTGCGGAGGGTCCTCACCAGCGTTGTCGTCGCTGTCCATAGAGAAGCGGTCCAGCCTCCGCTCCTCCGAGACGGGATCGCATGTGATGTAGGGCACCGTGAGCGTCTTCTCCCCCGGACTCGCCCCGTTGTCCTTGTCCACTTTGAACTTTTTCTTCTTTACCTGATGAAAAGACAATCAGTTGGTGGGTCGTGTGCATCCTGGGCCTGGCCCCCTGCCGCCCCAGGGCACCTCAGAGGCCTGCCCACCTGCCCTGGTGCCTCCCACCCAGAGGGTGGGCTCTCATGGAGAGCGCATGGCAGGGCAGGTGGACAGGAAGCCGGCGAGCAGGTAGGGTTACAAGAACAGTCCTGGGCAGTGGTGACGGGGGCTTTGGCCCCAGGAGGCTGGAGCATGTGAGGGGGGACCTGAAGGGGGGCCACGAAAGGCCTCTCTGAGGACGTGACCCGTAGAAGGGACGGGAACAGGCCTGTGAGAACCTGGAGGAAGGTTCTGGCTGAGGGAACAGCAGGGGCAGAAGGTCCCGATGGAGCTATGAACTGAGAAGCTGGTCTTTCCATGAAGGTGCGGGCCAGGGTGGGGCACCCGGCCAGGGCCCATCCCCACTCCGTTTGGCACTGCAGCCAAATCATGGGACTCGTGCTCAAAGCCACAGCCCTTCCGTCCCTAAGCCAGGACGCCGTGCCTAGCATGGAAAGCCCAACACCAAGGCCCTCGGGAGTCTTCTGTGCAGCCTGTCCCATTTCTGGACACCTCCTCCTGACTGCCCCGGCTCTGAGTCTGGGGACACTGGGATGGCAGGTCCAGCAGGGGCTGTGCACGCCCAGGGCCCAGAATGGTGCCGACACCTTGAAACCCCAGGGTCAAACCCTGGCCAGGAGCTGAGCCCCGCAGCCTCCCTGCCCGCTAATGAGGGGCCCCCGTCCTGGGCAGCGGGGCTGTTACCATGGCAGACTTCTTGGGCTTGGGGCTGGGGGAGACCAAGGTATGGCCCCGGGGAGTCTTCCGCACATAGATTTTCCAGGTGGAGGAGTCGGGGTTCTCAGCGGCGTAGCACCGCCAGGCCGTCTGGAACCAGAGGGGAGAGGCCGTCACCCGCTGAGCTGCCCAGCAGGGCCTCATGCAGAGGCTGCAGCTCAAACCCTCACACACACTGGCGTCACGGACAGGCCACGGGCCCAGGCCTCCTGAGGCCCCGGGTCACATGCACGACAACCTGCCTCCGTGTCCCCGTCCCAGGCTGCCCGTGCATGCCCCACTGCACACATGGCAGGCCCCACCACCAAGCACTCCCTGCCGCGGTTCACCCTACACTCCCTCTGCCAGCACCCAGCTCCAGACCTCCCAGGGCGGCGGGCGTGGCCCCGCGCCCCAAGCCCACAGCTAAGCCCGGCCTTCCTGAGGACCGGCATCCGAGAGGTGTGAGGGCTCCCTTCCGGCAGACTGCCCACCCACGTGAGTGGGCTGGCTCTCTAGGCCTCTCCAAAGGGAGACAGCGTGGGGCCATGAAACCGGACCTGGGGGTGCCCAGCCCCTCAGCTTTACGGTCATTGCTCATGTGCCCTCTCTGTTCAGGTAGGACATCTAGGCCCCAGACCTGGGGTTCCGGGAGGGCCTCTGCGGAAAGAGGTGGAGGAGACAGCTGCTCAGCCCTCACCGAGGCCCTGATGGGGGAGCTCAGGACATGGGCCACAGGCGCAACCCCTGACCCTCCCGGTGGCATTTGACTCTGGGTGCACAGAGGGGCCACACCGTGCAGACACCCTGCTGGGCAAAGCGTCCCATGTCCCTGGCCAGAAGCCTCCTCGGGGGGCCCTGGGCCCGCTCGTCCCTGTTTCTCCACCCCCAGCAGGGACCTGACCTCAGGCAGGTTCTGGAGCCCAGGTCCATTTGTGCCAAGGGTGGCCAGCTCTCTGCTAGGTCCCCAGAGCCTGGGCCACAGACCAGAGCCATGGACCTGGGGGTTTAGGGCCGCCAGGCTCTGGCACCTTCCTTCCCCCACTGCTCTCTAGCTCTGCGCCCTCCGGCCCTCCGAGGCACACTCTGGGCCATTTGAGAGCTGAGCCTTGGGCCTCACCTGCCTTTGCGAGGGGGCCCCAAGCCCTGCGGGTGCTGGGAGTGGCCCGACACAGGGACCCTGCACAGGCAGGGCCCCGACCCCCTTGGGGACATGCACCTGGATCCCCTTCCTCCCCCCTCCCGGACTTGCTCCCACGTGGAGCGAGGGTGTGGCCTCAGGAGGGAGAAGAAAGCCACCCCTGAAACACCAAGGCCGGCGCTGTGGCCGGGAACAAGAGGCCCACAGACCTGGCCAGGCCACGTCCTCGTCCCCCTGCCCAGCCCGCAGGGAGTGACCGTCCACAAGGCTCCCCCGGCCCCGCTACCGCCTGGCCGGCCAGAGCAGAAGGTGGAACAGACAAGCATATCTGGGCTGGGGAACTCAGACCATCCACGTTCCGGAGGATCCGCACGGGAGGGGCCGGGAGCAGCTCCCAACGCCCAGGATGGACACTCGTGGGGCGGACCCCACGAACACAGCTGGACGCTACGGCAAGGCCACCAGACGGTCACTGTCACCTGGATGAGCGAGGCCGCCGCTGGGATCTGCCGGTTGAAGTGCTTCTGCCTCTGCTTCTGCTGGACCTTGAGGGCAAAGCCAGAGCCAAGGATGCCCTGGTGGGGGAGGGGGGCGGGAGTGGGCGCTCAGGCAAGGCCAGCACCTCGGCCACCCACGCCCCAGGTGGGAGATCACCCAGCTGAGGAGGACCCTGCGGCACCCAGGACGGCTGGTGGGACGGGAGGGATGAGAGCATCAGATGGGGACCCTCATCTGCAGGTGTGCACACACCCCCAGAACACAGGTATAGGACCGTCCCACGCTCTGCATCCCCCTGTGAACACGCACAGCACACGTGCACACCCGACACGTGAGTGCGCACAGTACACACACAAGCCACTCCTTCGTGGCACGCATGAATGCACGCACCACACACGCGCCACACACGCCCGGTGACCCGGTGACCTGGGAGCAGCCGCCGCCCCGCCCGAGCACCTACCGCTGGCAACGCGAAGAAGGAGATGGCGAAGACAGAGAAGCAGGAGGCGATGGTCTTCCCGACCCACGTCTGGGGCACCTTGTCCCCGTAGCCGATGGTGGTGACCGTGACCTGGGAGGGCAGGGACGGGGTCAGCGTGGGCCTCTGTCCGGCCCAACTCGCCACCACCCATCACCTGCCACCCTGCGCACAGAAGCCGAGCAGGCCCCTCCACGAGACGGCGCAGCCACCAGGGCCCCAGGGCCACATGGTGGGTGGGGTCTCCCAAGCTGCACAGCGGCCAGCTCCTGGGTGGGGGGAACACAGGGGCTCAGCTCCCACAGAACACCAGAGCCCGGCCGCACTGGAGGAGGCTGCCACCAGGCCCCCAGGGAGGCCAGTCCTCGACAAGAACTGGCCAGGGACGACATGCCACTTCCTGACACCACCCCAGCACCACATGTCTTTCATGTTGCTTTTTCCCAGGAGGAGCAGGCGCAGCTCCATCCTCTTGCTGGGCGGGGGAGCCATCCATCCAGGGCTCGGGGTGTGGTGGTGGGGAGAGGCTGCCTCTGGCTGCCATCTGAGGTTCTCCCCCTGAGGTCTCCCACAGCAGCCTGAAGGGGACATCCTACAGGGACTCTGGAGCCCACCCTGCAGGCCAGCTGCTCGGTCCCCACATCCCTGGCCCACAGCTGCCCCCGGAGTCCAGGTCTTCCGGGAGCCGGCTCTGAGCCTGGCGAGAGGCCCGAGGATACCCCGCGTCACCGCTGTCCCATCAGCCTGGGCTGTCCCACCCACACTCGAGGACCACAGCCACAGCGGCCCAGAGTGTCCATGAGAGAGATCGTCCTGGCTGGACCTGCCCACCCTGTCCCAGGTAGCCTGGCCTCGCTCCTGTGGGAACTCCAGGCCAGTGAGGGTGGCCTCTGTGGGCCCGGAAGGTCCGCATGGAGCCCCCCTTTTGTGCCCCCACCTGATGAGTCCACTGTGGGGAGTGAGGATGTGGAGAAAGGGCCTAGCAGGCCCCCTGAGTGGCTTCTGTCCTCCTGACAGTAAGGCCCACACAGGGCGCCCCCGTGGCACAGGTGATGGCAGAGCCCCCAGAGCAAGGCAAGAGGCCCGCGGGAAACAGGAGCCGGGAAGGAAGATGGGCTGAGGGAAGGGCGATAGCACAGTGCACAGGGGACACAAGAGCGTGGCCCATGCGGGCACTGGGCCGCCCCTGCCCGGACCCTCCCATGGGTGCACACTTGCAAACCTGCCTTCCCCACCAGGGACACCGCCCACGCACGTGGAGACATGCAAGGCGATGCGGCACATGTGTGTACACACATGTAGCATGGCAAGGCCACAGGGGCTGGTGCCAGGTTGGGTGTGACACTCTCAGGTTCACTCAGGCCTGACACCTCACACCCACCCACCCCCAGCACACACATGCCCTGCACGCCTGGTGCTTGGTCCGGGGACCTGCAGGGTGCAGCCAGGCCACCCTGGGGCCACGGCAAGGCCGACAGCCGGCTGGCAGATAAGGGGACCATGGGGCAGCTCAGAGCCCCGTTGTCACCAGGGTGTCCTCCCTGGAGGGCCTGTACCCCATGTGTGACATCTGGGCCACAGCTGCCTCTCAGAGGGCCTGGCACGCGGCACACAGGCCGACCCGGGGTGGCCACGGGCAGGGCATCGAGACGCCGCCGCAGCCCTCGCTGGGGAGCAGACTCCTTTCCCATAAGCTAGTTTCACGTGTGCAAATGTATGTTACGAACACGAGCAACTATCCGTGATCTTTCAAGCAAACAAATGTGAAGACATCAAGAGCGTCTCTGCTCTAACGTGCTGAGTATCGGCAGCTACAACGCGCGCGAACACAAGCGCTCTGGGGACCTGAGACGGACTGCAGGGCAGTGTGGCCACTGCGGCGCTCAAGCTGGGGGGCCGACGTTGAGGGGGATGCCAGAAAACTCAGGAAACATCAAGGAAAATAACATGTAAGGCGACCTTTTAAATGATCAAAGTTAACGCCCAAAACCCACGACGACGGAAATGAACGCGGGTGAGGGAGGGCAGGCCCGGCTAGGAGGCTCCAGGGGCGGAGCGAACGGGTGGCAGGCAGCTCCCTCGGCGCACAGGCGCCCTGGCGGGTCCCTCGTCCCGGTCCGGCCTGGGGGGTGCAGGGACCCCCAGCCAGCTGGCCAGCACAGTCTGGGCGCCTGGGCCCGGTGTCCCCCACCCCCACCTGGAAAGCACATGCCCAGAGCCAGGGATGGCCAGGGCCCCTCAGACCCCATCCCAGACCCTCTTTGTCAAGTTAACGACATCCTTTCAGCCCTTCGAGGAAGCAGCCCGTCCCCATGGCCCTGTTTGTTTTTCCTGCATTCACAGACACAGGCAGCCCAGGAATGGGCCATTTTATGGCCACCGTGCTCGGAACTTGCCCCGGACGAGGGGGATCTAGAATGCAGATCTGCACGTCCGCGGGGCCCCCAAACGCGGGGAGACAGGGCTGGGCCACCGCGGCCCCATAAGCACAGCAAGCCTGTCACGGGGCCTGGAGCCGTCCTCATCCTCCCAGGACCGGAGACCGGGACAGGGAGACGCTTCCCACCCCCTGTCCTGCCCTGAGGAGCGGGTGCTGGCATCACCAGACTCCCCCCTTCCTACAGCAGCGCCCTGCAGGCCACCCTCCGAGGGAGCTGGGGGCACCGGCCCAGACCACCGAGCGAGCGGTCAGTCTGTGGCCACCACCACAGGCCAGACTCATCTGGAGATGTCACAGCCATCTTTCCAGAGGGGAGGGTGGCCAACAGCAGGAGGCAGTACACTGCCAACCCGGACACTTACGGGGTCCCCAGTGTGGCACTTCCATCTGACAAATCATTGCGGAGTAGGAAACAGAGCCTGGGGTTGGGGGGCCATTGCTGTGCCGCAGGCCTTAGAGGCTGGCCCGGCCCGGGCGCCGACCAGGTCCCGTGTCCCTGCACCGGTGTGGCCAGGCTGAGACAGGACACCCAGACTGTTGAGAAGGGGCCTGTGCCTCGGGCCCCCGCTATGGCATCACAGTTGGGGGTGTCAGGGCCTCACGTTCTTGCTCCACGTCCAGCCCCGGCCCTGGACCTCTGGCCACCATGTCACCACGCCACGTTTCTCCCCATTGCGTTGAGGCCGACGAGAGCCAAGCCCCACCCCCAGGGAGTCAACCCTGGGCCTGCCAAGTCCCAGTGAGGAGCGCCCCTGGGTGTCAGCCCCTGGGCAGCAGACCGACCTGCCCCTAGACTCCTACTCATCCTGCAAAACCCAGCTGTAAATACCCTTCCTCGGGGAGGGCTCTGGCTGGGCTCCCAGAGCCCGATGGCCCACAGGCACAGGGGCTGCAGCTGCTCAGCTCTCAGCTGCCTCGTCTTCCCAGGCTCTGCCCGGGACCCCAGGCAGAGGAAGAGCCCTGGATCAGGTGGGGTCTGAGTGTGGGGGGGTAGGCCAGGGCCGCCACCCCCGGGCCCACGGGGCCTCAGTTTCCCCAGTGTCAGATGATATCCTGACACAGAGCTTGCATGTGACTGGGAGACCCTGTCCTTGCCCAGGTGCCCCCCGGCCCCTGGAGCCCCCTGACCCCACCCTCCCAGGATGCAGTGCAGTCTGAGCGGCTGGGGCCTTCCGGAGCCACCAGCAAAGGAGGGGGAACAGGAGGCCGACTATTTGAAATGGTGGCCGAGATGCGGGGACGGGCTGCCAGCTTTTTCACTCTAAATTCTAAATTTAGACTCGGGGGTAAACAGAGCCGGCCGCCTCTGACTGGAGAGACCCCCGGGCGCTGGACAGTGGAGCCTGTGTTTGGAAAAGCGGCCTTTCCCTGCACTCTGACTACGGCACAAACAAACGTGTTTTGTTCCAAAAGCAAAGAAAAAAGCCTGAAATCCTCCCTAAACACCCAGCGGCCGGGCGTGGGGCGCCACTCGTTGGGGAGCAGGGTGCCCTCACACCAGAGGCGGGTGTCCCCACCGGAATGGGGGGACAGGAGGAGACACTCAGCCACTGAGCTGGCCCCTTCGCTACCGTGTGAAAGCTGAGGCTCAGTGAGGGGAGGGACCTTCTCAGGAGGTCCACACGGGGCACCTGCTGTCTCCACCTGAACCCCCGGAACAGGAGCTCACTTGGAAATAGGGCCCTTGCCAAGGGGATCAAGGTGAAGTTCTTGAGTTCAGATCAGCTGGGGTGACCCAGGTCAGCCCTAACCTGATGGATGGCAAGTGTTTCTAGAAGAGGCAGAAGATGTGGCCACAAGCCGAGGGATGCCTGGAGCCCCCAGAAGCCAGAAGATACGCCCCTCCCAAAAGCCTTCACAGGAAGCATGGCCCAGGGACACCTGGACCTCAGACTTCCGGTCTCCTGAACAGAGAGGACACATGCGTGCTGCAGCAGGCCCCAGCCTGCAGGACTCAGTTGTGGCAGCCCCTGGAGACGTTTGCACCCCCTGTCCCCAGGGACACCACCCCATAGGCACATCAGCTCCTTCAGTCACTGATGCAACAGATGCTGGCTGGTCCGACGGAGAGGCGGAAGGCCGCTGGGCCACCCCGTGTCACCTACGGCCCGCCGGGCACACGAGCGTCCGCACACGCAGCTGTCCAGCTCTCTAAAGGAGGCACAGTGGACGGCCCTTGCCCACAGCCTGGCTGCCACACTGCCGGTGTGTCCCCCATGTTTTGGAGAGGCCGGTCTGGCAGCAGGGCAGCCCAGTGTGCAGATCAGCAACGGCCCGGCCTGCTGCACCACCATCCACGGTGTAGAAGTCCCTCACATCTCCGGGCTCGGCAGGGGCGGTGCTCGCGCCCACGGAGAGTGGACAAAGCCAGGACACAGGAAGCCGAGAGAGAGCGACTGCTCGGCCGCAGATGCACACTGGCTGCAGGCCCCGGCTGGGCTGCCCGGCTTCGGTTTCTGCAGCTCTGTTTGTCCGGGACGCGCCAGGAACACAGCCCATAACTCAAGCCGTGGGGGCCGCCTGGACAGCTGCAGGGGCAGCGGCCGCTATGAATGGGAGCCGTTTGCCCCAGGGCCCGGGTGTCGGGGGCCCAGGGCAGCCCGGGGCCCAGCGGGAACAATGGCCAGGCCAGGGCCCACGGTGGCCGAGGCTGGGGCTGCAGCTGACGGCGAGGGCCGGGGCACCGGTGCCAAGCCGGGCACAAAGGGGCCGTTTTCCTGGCTGGCGGGCGGATGTTTGCACAGGTGTGGGAGTGGGCGCGCCGCTATGCCGAAGGCGGGGGTGGGGGCGGGGGCGGTGGGGGGGCCCTCACTGCCTGAGGCTCCAGGAGTGGCTGGGGAGGCGGGGGGTGGGGGGGCAGCTCCGAGACTGGGCACCGCTTATCAGCTGAGCCTCAGCGTTCACCACGTGCTCTGGTCCCCTGGGAACCCTCCTGGCTCTGTGCAGCCTGTCCCCTCCCCATCACCAGGACTTGTCCCCTCTGTCCACCGCAGGCAAGCTCTCTGCTGGGGACTGAACCCTCCTTCTTCCCAAACCTCCTGGGGCTGCCCCACCTGGGCCTGTGGGCAGCGGCCCTGGGAGGGAAGGCAGACAGCAGACTGGGGCCAGGCCTTCCCTACCCGGGAGCTGGGTCAGCATGTCCTTGCCTGCGCTGAGTGGCCTGGCATACTGGAAGCTCCCAGAAAACACCCTGACTCGGCCAAGGTCGGAAGCCCATCTCTGCACTCCCGGCCTCACGGGGTAGGGATGCAGAAGCGGCAAAAGCACATGCCTGCCTGGGGCCACAGAGCAGGCCCCCCACCTGGACAAGCGGGGTGGGCTTCCCCCCGGAGAGAGGGAGGGAGACATGGCCGGTCGGGGCCCCTTGCACCTTGTGCCCTCCCCCAGGCCTGGCCCACCTCGTGCGTGCAGGCGGCCACCCTCTCCTCTCCCTGGCCTGAGCCGGCCTGGACATCAGCCACCCCCACCCCCAGCCTAAAGGGCTCCCACGTGGCCATACTCGCCGCCAGCAGCTCGTACAGGCACTTCCTGGGCTCGCTCCACGGCTCTAGCCCATTCCAGACCCTCCTGGGCCCCGTGCACCCCAGAGCACTGTGTCCCATGGCCACACCCCTGCCCTCCCCCCAGCAATCGTCCGGCTGGCCCTCTTGCGCCCAGCTCTGCCCAGACAGGGGTTTCCGGCACTGGGGCTCGGAGTCCCAAGAAGCCAGAGCCCAAAGGCCCACAGAGTGATGTCCTCGGTGCCCCCCCACAGGACAGCCCCTCCCAAAGGTCCCAACTTACCACCCCCCACCAGAGGGCATCGGCGTAGCTGCCGAACTCCACGCGGCCCGACTCATTCACCGCATCCTTCTCGGCCAGGTACACGAAGTAGGAAGAGAAGATGAGGCCCAGGAAGCCGATGTACAGAGTGGTGATCAGCTCCTGGGGGGCAGAGCGGCGGGCAGGGGTCGGGTCAGAGCGCGGGACCATGGGAATAGGCTGCACAGACTCGGGTGGAGGCCCCACGGCACCCACGTGGTTCCACGCACGCCACACCAAGTCTCTCACGCAGGTGGCACATGTCACAATGGCCTAAGTTCTCACAGCTCCCATGAGTGGCCATTGTAGGGTCTCCCCTCCAGGAGCCAGGCCGGGTCCGGCCCTGGCCACCGCCCGGGCGGGTGCCCGGGGTGGGCACTGGCTGCGGTGACCACCGGCTCCCTTCGCATGGAACCGAGCTGAGGTGAACGGGCCACCTCGCCTCCCTGGGGCTGTTGGTGGTCTGTTTTAGGTTCAGGGCCTCTTAGACCTTTTCCCGTATCGTGTGTCTGTCTTTTCATTTGCCCGATGGTCCCGTGTCCCCAGCTTGAAGGAACATGAGCATGTCATCAGACTGGCGGGTCAGGGGCTGGGGCTCGGCTGGGACCCCGCACTGCACCCTGTCCTGCCCGTCCCTTCCCTGGGCCCCTGCCCCCACCAGGACCCCCACCTGGCGGTGGATGAAGACCACGGAGCCCAGGAGCCTCCAGGTGCCGCCCTGGCGGTCAACGTGCAGCATCCGCAGGATCTGGAGGAAGCGGATACCCCTGCGAAGGAGAAGCCTGTGTTCCCACTGGGCCCGCCCCCGCCGGCCCCCACGGCCCCCAGGGTCCCCTTGCACCCTTGACCCCTCCTCCAGTGCGTCTCCACACTCTGCCTGTCCCCAGGCCGCCTTCAGCCCGGCCACCCCAGTTTACAGTGGAGCAGACTAAGGACCCCAGACTGTCAGGTCTCGGCCTGTGTCCAGGCAGTAGAGAGAACTCACGCAGTCGCCCCTCCCAGCACACTGCCCCAGGGCCCGTCCCCAGCCAGGGGGGGCCTGCCACCTGGGCATACCTGATGGCCGAGGTGGCGAACACCTGCCCTTTGGAGCCCACGCAGAGGACGACCATGGAGGCCACGACCACGATGAGGTCTGAAGGGGCAGCAGGTCGCCACCGTCACCAGCCTGGCAGCTGGCTCAGGGGGAAGGGCTTGGTGGAGGGGTGGGGCGGAGTCCCACGGAGGGACCCAGGGTACCTCGGACAGCAGGCCTGGCCCTGTCTCAGGCACCTGCGGAACCACCCAGTCCCCTCCCCAGCCCCGAAGGCCATGGGGGCGGCAGATGCCCTCATTGTGCCCAGTGTGATCGAAATGCCCATCCTGTGAGCAGCGTCTGAGGGGCCCGAGCGCTGAGGCTGGCCCTGTGCTGGCCTTGGGGTCCTCTCTGTCCTCAGGGACCTCCCAGTGGTCCCCTGATGGGGATCCGCCCGGCCAGAGCCACCCTTCCTGGGGCAGAGGGGCCCAGCCCTGGCCTGGAGCCCCCAGGGTGAAGCTCCCACAGGGCTGATGTGACTTACCGATGATGGAGATGGGTTTCCGGGCAAAGCGCAGTCGCCCCCAGACGCCCACGTACTTGCTCCGGCAGCCTGCAGACCAGAGGCGGACCACGTACTCCGTGCCGAAGAACACCACCAGGACAATCTCCTGAGGGGACAGAGGGCTGTGAGTGTGCCCTGTGGCTGGGCTCTGCCACCGGTGCAGCCCGGCCGCACCCGTGGACAGCCCCCCAAAACGGGAGTCTTCACAGAGAGACACCCTGAACCAGCGGCCTGCGTCCAGGTCAGCAGGGTCAGGGGGGACAAGCCTCCAGCACTGTCTACCCAGCCAGGCCCCAGCCCAGGTCCACTGCCAGTGGACACCTGGTGAGGCCCGTGGCTCTTCAGACAAGGCCTCCTGGGCACAAGGGGATGCCCACACTACGGCGCAGGAGCAGCTCTGGGTCTGGTGCCCTTGCCTGGCCAGGAGGCGTGACAGCCCGGGCCCCGTGGTGTCCCTGGAGCCCCAAAGCCCAAGCCGTGCATCCTGGCTTGGGGTTTAGAGAGCATCCATCCTCATGGGACTGTCATTCCTTCACCTTGCACGGTCACCAGGACACAGCATCCAGGGAACAGGGTTTGAGGCGAGAACAGGTAGAGGCCGGGGAGCTAGGCCCCTGCTGGGATGGGCTCAGGGGGCATCACTGGCACTGTCCTGGAGGGTGGCGCGCAAGGTCAGCTGGGACCGTGTCGCTCGGGAGACCCCAGCCCGGGCCCAGAAAGGCTGTCCCACACTCCCATCTGTGGTCAGGGGACTGGGAGGGAGGCGGAAGCCAGAAGGCCAAGGCTCACACTTGGGTAACAACGGTTGGGTGCGCAGTAAACAGACGGATGGACGGAGGGAGAGAGCGGTGGGCGGACAGACAAAGGAATGAAGACAGCTGGGGTGAAAGTCAAATTCAGGAGTAAGGTCCATCGCCCACCCACAAACTGCACAACCTTGGTGACAGCGATGAGTGACTAGAAACACAAAACCTGTCGAGACTGAGTCACCGAGAGAGAGAAACCCTAAATAGACTATCACTAGTAAGGCGGTTGAGTCAGGAATCAAAAACTTCCCAGCAGCACCAGCCGGGTGTGGCTCAGCTGGTGAAGCATCGTCCTGCAAAGCAAAAGGTCGCCGGTTCGACTCCCGGTCAGGGCACGTGCCTGGGCTGTGGGCTCCACCCCATCAGGGCGCGTGCGAGAGACAACCGATCGAGATTTCTCTCTTCGCATGGATGTTTCTCTCCCTCCCTTCCCCTCTCTCTAAAAATAAATACATTAAAAATTTAAAACAAAAGCAGCAACAGCAAAACCCTGTGAACAAACAAAGGGAAGCCCTGGAGCTTATGGCTCTGCTGGTGGATCCCACCAGACATTTAAAGAAGTAACACCAACCCTTCTCAAACTTCTCCCGAAGACTGAAGCGGAGAGAGCCCTTCCTGCGTCCAGCATCACCCCGACTCCAAAGCCAGACAAAGCCACAACAAGGAAAGAAAATAGAGGCAGCAGGCACTGGCAGGGCGTCGGTGCAGAAACCCCCCACAGGACCCTGGCAAACGGAATTCTGCAGCATATTGAACAGATCACCCACGAGGACCACGCGGGATTTATTCTTGGACAGCTCAGCACATGAGCATCGATCGGCGCCTTACATCACATTAACGGAATGAAGGGGGAAAGCACGTGATCCCCACTGACTCAGAAACAGTGCTGGACAGAAGTCAGCACCCTTTCGTGGCAGGAGACACCCAGCAAAAGAAGAACAGAAGGCACTGCCTCTTTGTCACAGAAAGTCGTATATAAAAACAAAACAAAACAAAACCCGCATCGACCAGCAGGTCAGCGGTGAACAAGCATTTGCCCTCTCAGATGACAAAGGAGACGGTCCAGCCAGAGTGTGGGGCAGCAGAGAGAGATGACAGGCGCCCGGATGGGGAAAAAAGAGCGAAGCCCGCCCTGCTTGCAGGGGGTGCAGCCCCACGCATGGGACGCCCTAACGACGCCACAGAGAACAGTCAGACTCAGCAAACGGACTCGGCAAAGTGGGATACAAAGTCCACACAGAAAGATCGGTCACATTTTTGTATCACTTGCATTGTTTCCACAAACAATGGGCAATCCGAAAAGGAAGTTACAAAAACAATTCTGTTTACACTAGGGTCAGAAAGAATACTTATAAATTAACCGAGGAGGTGAAAGATGGGACAGTGCCAACTGAAAAATACCAGCTTGCAGAAACGAACGGCGGGGTCAGTGGGTCCCAACAGTCCCGTCCGCAGGGGCCGAGCCAGGGCCGCAGCTAAGGTGTCCACGTGACTCGACGTGAACGCTGGATTCAAAGCAAACCCTCTCAGAATCCCGAGGGCCCGTGCTGCAGAAACAGAGAAGCCCTCGGAAACTCAGAGGGCATCTCCAGGGACGCTGAACGGCCCAGACAAAACGCGGCCCAGCCGCACAGCGGGGTATTGCCCAGCCTTAAAAAGGAGGGGAGCCCTGACACAGGGTCCGTGGACGGACCCAAGGACGTTCTGAGGGGGGCTAGGGGCCCTTACTGCTGGCTCCCTGCCTCGCTGTCCCCAGGAGACTGGCCCTGGCAGGGCCTCTGTCCCCACTGGGTGACAGTGGCAGGGCCCCTCCACCCGGGAGCTGACCACACGGGTGCTGGGTGCTGCCAGCCAGCCCTTACGTCGATCGGGATGAAATAACATGTACCCCGCTCCCCCACGTGTGTTCGGGGCGAACTCAGTGAATGGCGGGGGGCTCAGTGGGAACATGGACTGCTTTCCTTTTGCAAAAAAAGGCCCTCGGTTTGTAGCATCATGTCCTTCAGGGGGCCGGGGGGCGTGGTGGGAAGCACGTGGGAGAGGCTGGCAGAGCGCGCAGGTGTGGACTCTGGCCTCAGGGGGCGGGGGCAGCGGCCTCGGTTGGGAGCTGCTGGCAGCAGGGTCTTCTCATTTGTTTCCCGAGACAGGAACAGAGAGTGTCCCCCAGAAGGTCCCCCACACCATCCGGCGGGCCCACCCCTTGGAAGCTTTTTTCTTATTTTGTTGCATTTTTTAAAAAATCACTAAATACTTTCTTCAGCTGCGTCCTAAGCAGATTTGAAGCGCCACAAACGTCTGAGAACCGACCTCACAGTAAATAAACATCCGGCATTGCTGCCAACGGCTGCATGCCCCCCCCCCGCCCCCCGCTCCCCACGAGCCTGGCCTCGTGCTCCAGGGGGGCCCGGCCGGGGCTCGGTGGCCCCTACCCTGTGGGCCGGCCCGCTGAGAGGCAGGATCCCCTCTGGAGGGTGAGGTGTAGGAATAATTTTAAACAACGCTAATCCCCAAATCCTGTTTGAGTCTGGAATGCAGAGCAGGCTGGCCGCCGGGCTCACCACGTCCAGGCGGCCCTAGGCGCGGGGCTTGTTGACGTGGCTGCCGGCACCATGCTGCGGTGGGGCGGCAGGGCGGCGGGCAGGGGTGTGGGGTGGCCCTTGCTTGCTCAGAGACAAAGTGACCACCATCCGCCTCGAGTGCTGAGCAGGACAGCACTCGGGGCCAAGGCCATGGCTGGACCTCAAATCTGGGCGCCCTTGGTGGGACCCCAGCGGCAGATGTCCTGCCTTGTCCGGCATGTCACTGCCTCTGGGAGCCAACTGTCTATAGCCTGGGTGCCAGAAGGGTTGGACAGGCTCACAGGAGGGGCTTTGGTCACCTTGGCCTGGGCACTGTGGCAGGGGCCTTGACCAGGCTTGGCCGCCCCTGGTGGTGGCTCTGGGAAGGGGAGGGACAGGGCCTGCAAGAGGACTGACACCTGCCCCCCAAGCCACCTCACGGTGCCACCCCTCATTCAGGGGACAACCCTCCCAGTCCAAGGCAGGCGCATGGAAGGGCAGGCCCCCCCTTCCCAGCTCTGGGTTTCAGGAGACCAACCTCCAGCCTCAGGGGTCTAGCCCCCAAAGGGTGACCCCCATCACCTTCCATGCCCTGGCAGGGACAGGTCCCCAAGCAAGCCCCAAAGGGGAACTCATGGGAAGTGAGCTCCCCAGGGGCTGCCAACAGCTGTCACCTGCTGCTCCTTGGGCTACCGCCATGGCTCCCCCTGGCCCATGCAGTAGGGCCGGCCCTGCAGCCCAGCCCAGGGGTGCCCCACGGGCCCAAGGCACCCGTGCACCCTGCTGCTCCCCTCCAGACCCACCCCCACTGGGTCCTCCACCCTCTCAGTCCAGCCTAGACACCTGTATGCCCCCTGGAGAACCCCACCTACCCCCCCCTGTGGAGACCAGGGACCCTCCTTGGCTCTCCCGCTGATAAGGGAGCCAGCCCGGAAGCCCCTCCGAGTGAGCCCTGGGTGTGCCCCAGGTCAGGGACAGACATGGCCTTGAACTCCACCTCACAGACGTGAGGGAATAGCTGTGCTGGTGTTAGATTTGAGACAAAGGACTGCCCCGCCCAGCCTCTGTCCCTCAGAGCAAGACGCTGCCTCCTGGCTGTGGCCAGCCTCGTGTGAGGACGGGGGCCTCCAAGCCGTCTGGGCGCCGGGACTGGGGTCCAGCCCCGAGTGCTCGCCGCCTGCCAGAGGCTGGTCCAACGTGCAGAGACAGGGGCGTGCGGGGTCCGAGCCGGCAGCTGGCACCCCTGCCCGCGGACAGCAGGCGTGGGCACTGCAGAAGCTCTCGGCGGTGGTGCTTGCATCATTCAGAATCACTGTAAAGACAAAGTCCTCAACAAACAAACGCCCCATGAGGAAAGGGGCAAAAACCCAAACAGGTAATTCTTCCGACGCATGAAGGGTCACTACATGTGTGAAGGGATGTTCGATGTCGAAACCTCACTGAGACGCCGCCGCGCACCCACCGGGAGGGAAAAGACAGGCGAACAAGTGCTGGCGAGGACGTGGGGCCCGTGGGCGGCCGCTGCAGAGACAGGACGCACGCAGGTCCTGAGACGCTGCCCCAGGACGACCTGGTGACCCGGCAGGCCTGCTGTGGGCACAGATGCAGGAGAAGGGCAGGCGGGTCTCAGAGAGATTTGTACCCCGACATTCACCGTGGCCAAGAGGCGGAAGCAACGCGAGTGCCCACGGACAGAGGCTGGACACGCAGCGTGGTCCGTCCACACGAGGGAATGTCACGGGCCTTAAAAGAGGGACACCCCGACAGGCTCCATGGATGAGCCTCAAGGACACCACGCTGAATGAGATGAGCCCAGTCCCTGCGGATGTCAAGTTCAAAAACACGAGGTAGGTGGTAGGGCTGGGGCTGGGGGAGGGGGAGGGGCGGGGAGTGAGTGTTTCCTGGGGACAGAGCGTCAGTGGGAGATGACGGAGGTGACGGCTGCACAGCAGTGTGAGTGCGCCTAACGCCAGTGAGTGGTGTGCCGAGAAACGGGTAAGGTGGGAAATTCCACGTTCTGTGTGTTTTACCACAATTTTAATCAAAAGGTTAGTGGACACCAGGCACCGGGGAAAGAGGAATGGGAGCCACAGCTCACGGGTATGGCCTCCCTCTGTGGGCGATGGAGAGTTCCGGCAGGGGACAGAGGTGGTGGTCACACCCAGTGACTGCGGCGAGCACCGCGGAGGCGCGCACCTAACACAGCTGCCGCGGCCAGCTCTCTGCCCTGTGTGCCTCCCCGCAGCACTGACCAGTGTCCACGGGGCCTGGCCCCCCCAGCACTGGACCTTCCAGGCCAGCCCCTCGGGGTGGCAAACCACCCCAAATCCCTTCCCAGCCACCTGGGGCCAGGAGACCCCCTTTGCCACCACCTTCAGGCCTGGCTCCCCATCTTCAGGGTCATCGTCAGCCCAGCCCAAAGCGAGTCACCCGCGCTCAGGCAATGACCACAGAGTACCCCGCCGTGGTGACAAGGGACTGGAGCACAGAGGGTCAGGCTAGGGTGGTGGGGCTGGGGGCTGCCAGGTCCCCAGAGGCAGGGTGCCATCAGCCGCCCTGGAGACTCCGCTCTCCGTGACAGTCTGCGATTCGGCAGACGCACAGCAGGACCCTCCAACAGCTCGACCGGAAGGGCGCTGAGTCCCAGGCCAGGCGCTCAGCCACGCAGGCCCCGGCCCACTTGGTCCTGGGGGGTCACGGCTCACAAGAGCAACCTGGAAATCCCAGGAGCCGACGTAAAGATTTTTAGAAAAGCAGGCGCTTATCTGGGGCACGCTCTCCGGGCGCACAAAGGGGGAAGGCTGGCCCAACTCAGGCGTTTCGAAACTCAGCAAAGCTGGAAGGGTCACCCGGGTGGGGGGCGAAGGTCAGGAGCTGCCTTATCTGCCACTTTGTTGTTATCAGCCAGGTCCACAGACCCCAAAACTGCCCTGCTCAGAGGCTGGGGCTGCGGGCACAGTGTGACCTGGAAGCCCTGGGACCGTCGGTGCCGAGAACCACTCACCCAGGACGGACAGCCAGGAGGTTAAACCCGCTCGGACCGGCTGTGGTCACGTCACCAACTTTTGATGAAAGAATCGTCTTTCGTGTTTTGGTTTCTGCCACACAGCAAAGGCAGGCCCGCCGGTCCCAATAGCAGCGGCCACTCTGCCGATGTGCAAGGGAAGGCTCGTTTTCCAGGAGGGGGAACACGGACTGCGGGGCACTCAGCACTGAGGCCGGTGGGGTGGGGGGGCAGCAGGCATGAGGGTCGGGGCTGAGCAAGAGCGGGAACGGGGGTCGGGGGGGAAGTCACAGCAGCCCTGTGGATGCCAGACGTGGCTGACTCAGGGACAGGGGCTGGGGGGCCTTTGCAGGAGCCCCCTCACCCCCACCGAAGGCCCCCTGGGCAAGGGGGGGAGCAGGCATGGAGACCTGGAGGGGCAGAGGTGGGCGGGAGGCCCCCCATCAGCGCCAGGAGTGGGGGGCAGGGTGAAGGGCTTGGCCCCCTCCCGCAGCCTTGAAGACCTGTGAGGCCGCCCTGTCCCAGGCCAGGAGGTGTCCCCTTGGTGGCTGTGGTGCCAATGGCACAGAGCCGGCCGCAGGCTCTGTCCGGGGCCAGCTGTTCCCCTCCACACGGGACTCTGTAAGCCCCAGAGGGAGAAGGCCCGGCGTTCCCGGAGGGTCAGCTGGCCGGGCGGCGAGAAGCAGGCTCGAAGGCTACTCAAAGCGTCCTTTGTTCAAGGTGCCGCCTGGGGCCAGCTGCTCCCAGCCGCGCGCCCACAGGGAGGGCTCCGGGCCTCCCGGCAACATGTGCTGGGCACAGCTGGGCCTCCACACACACCCGCCGAGCGCCAGCCCCCCAGGAGCACCCTGGGGTACCCCTGGAGGAACAGAGGGGAGGCGGGCAGAGTGGGGTGCAGGGCCTGGTCCTGTTGGCGCAGGACCCCAGAGGGGGGCTGACTCCAGCCGCCTCTCCGGGCCCACCTCCTCCTCAGCCGCTTCCCTGTGGCCCCTCAGGCCCCAGCCTTGACCCTGCCCGAGGCCCTGGCTGTGCAGGGCGGTCCTGGCAGAGTCCGCCCCCTGCTCCACATGGCCTCCTGGCCGCCCACATCAGGTGCTGAGAGCAGTGGGAAGTGGTGACCTGAGGGGGCCCATGGGCGGTGAACGGCCCTCCGAGAAGGGACCCCCTGAGGAAGTGGGGGGGGATGGGGTCCCAAGTACGTGGGGCCAAGGAGAAGCCTGGAGGACGGCCCTGCCACCCTCATGCCACTCACAGCACAGAAGCCCCCTCAACCTGACACCTGAGCCCCTAGTACGCACCCCCAACCCTGCACACCGCTATGCCAGGCCCCGGCAGTGTCCCCTGGCCCACCTCTCTTCCCCCCTGGCAGTGGGGTGCAACCCCACCCAGGGGATCCCTCCTACCTCTCCAGTGCTCTCCCCAGGCCAGGTCAGCCTCCCCCACCACAGAGCTGGCCCATGGCGGACGCCAGCACGGCACCCACACTGGGGGTCCCAGGTCCCCATGGGACGCCCCACCCCTCAGTGGGGCTGAGCTGAGGGGACCTGAGAAGACCAAAGGAGCCCCAGGCAACCCTGCTGCCCTGGGGGTGGCACCGGTCCCTGACCCCCAGCCCCACGCAAGCCTGGGCTCAGCTTCTGGATGTCACTGGGGCTTCAGAGTCCCAGCCCTGCAGGCTCTGCCCAGCAGGCCGGCCACCCTGAGTCCCCATGCAGGCAGTGAGGAAGGCAGAAGCCCTGGCTCCAGGGGCAGAGGGTGTGTCCGGGCAGCGGCCTGTGTGCTCACCCCGCCTGTCACAAGGCAGTCATGAGTTTCGGGGTGACCCCAGACATACGGGGCTGCTTTCCCCCCAAGAACCAGCCCCACCAGCCAGCTGTCCGGGGCGGCCATTCCGCAGGCGGGGCAGGAGAGGCCACGCAGCGTCCTCCATGCCACAGGGACCAACGCCGCCCTCTGCTTGGCCGCCGAGCCCTGAGAGTGGGGGACAGTTGCCCCCTCATTTCTGGCCCCAACTCAGACACCACCCCAATGAGGTGGCATGACTCCCGGTGTCCAGCCTGTCAAGGCGACCCCAGCGGCTGGCGTGAGGCTGCATTTCTGTCCCATGTCCCACGCCAAGCAGCGCCTCGGGTACCTGGGGCACAGGGAGGCCCCCGGAGCTCCCGGCTCCTCGGTGGGCCTGTGTCCACCCCTCCAGCTGGGGCCAGATGCCCGGTGCCGGGACCCACAGCCCACAGGGAGCCACATGCAGACCTTTCACTCCAACTCTCCAGACTCGGCAGCCACCTGGGTGGAGCCTGGCATGTCCCCACCCAGGTGTCCTGGGGACTCTCTGGAGGGGTGGATAGCCATTCAAGGAGTGAGGAGAACAGGAGGTGGTCCCCACTCAGGCCTCGGCCCACCCTGCCTCCCCCGTCCCCCGTCCCGCTGCACACTCCTGATGCCCGTCACCGGCTCTGCAATGGGTCTGCGCCCTTCAGGGAAGGGGAACGAGAGTCCGGGCCCCTCCCGCAGTCCCGCACATTCCCGGCCCAGACCGCAGGCTTCTGGACTCGCCTCGGAAGGAAGCCTGCTACCATGCAGGGAAGTGTGCAGGCCTCTCAGTGACCTTGATGTCCCATGGGCTTCCGGTGCCACGCCAGGCCCACTAGTCACACTAGCTGCAGGGGTTTCCTGAGGCACCTCCGGGACCCAGTCGCTGCCTCCCGCATGGTTCTCCCAGGTCAGGAGGACAATGCCAGCTGCCCCTGGCTGGGCCGGGGGGTCAGGGGCGCAGATCCGGCCAGAGAGCCTGAGGACCGGCCGTCCTGTCTAGGCCCAGGACCAGGATGGCCAGCAAAGGTGACAAGGCCCCCAGACACCCCACCGCAAAGGGCGGGCACCGGGAGGCATGCGGCAAATACGTGTGTCTGTGTCTGTCTCTGTGTGTGTGCAATTTTTCTACATTATTATTTGCTTTCAATGACCGAATCCCACCATCATGAGATGACAACGCTTGAAAACACAGCAAAGCCACCAAGCAGACATGTGGGCCCTGGTATGAAAATGACAAGTGTCTACCATCAGCGTTGGGGATAGAGGGGCCTGCCCCACATCCGTCTCCTCTTCCTGGTGGTTAGTTGGGAGGGCGCGACTTGATCCCCAAACCCGGTGCCTGGGCTTTGATCGGAGACGTGGCCAGCTGCATCGCAGTTTTTCAAAGCGTGAGATTTTTACGGCGATGTGAAACAGCCGGTTTTGCGGCGTCCCGCGGCAGGAGGAAGAAAGACGTCTCCATTCCCGAGACGGCTGCTCGACCGAACACCGACGGCGAAGTGAGCTGGCTCCAGCTCTGGCCTGTCCACTGCCCGTCCTGGGAATCAGCGGCCCCGGGGCGCCCTCGGGGAGATGACCTCGCCTCCAAGTGGGCCCGCCACCCTGGACGTGGGGCCTGTGGCCCCAGCTGTCACCAGGCTGAGCTGTCCCCACAGGGCCCTGCCCGCAGGCACTGGCAAGCTTGCAGGGGGGTTGCTGGAAGGTGCCACAGTGGCGGACGCTCGTTACGCAGTGGCGGCAGGTGCCAAGGACAGACGTGGCCCTAGCCCTGCCCCTCACACCCTCTGCGTCTGCTGGAGACACCCTGTTTGGAGAGGTGCACGAAAACCTCCCACAAAGACTGCGTCTCGCCCATTTTTCCAACAGCGTTCGCTCTGTCTTCTCTGTCCTTTGACATGTAAGACTTCACAGCTCCGTCTCCTTGGGAAACGGTACCTTGTCCGGGCTTGTCTTGGGGCTGGCACTGTCCCTCCGGCCCCCTTCGACCCCCGTTCACCCACACTGGCTGTCGCTTGGCCCTTCCTTTATTTCCCAGCTGTCCATTGCTGTTTTTTGGACTGAATTTCTCTGAGCGACCCGTCCGTTAAAAGTGAAATCACTCCTGACAGTCCTGTGCCTTTTAGCCCAGGAACAGAGACCGTTCACGTGCAGTGTGAAGCCAGATGCGCCCGGTCTCTCCCCGTCTCCTGTCCGTCTGCCGCCTTCCTCCCCGTCTCTCTCGTTTGGCTTTGGGTTGCCGACTTGACCGTCCCCTGCCTTGCCAGTCTGGGCGTTTTGCTGAGCTGTCTCCTGTCCTCGTGACCCCTCTAGTCCCCAAACTCGTCACCACGCCTGCTCTGGGAACTTCCCACCAGCCTCCCTCGTGCCCACCACCCCCATGAGACAACACTTGGTGTGTGACTTCATTCCCCACCCTTCCCGTGATCCCCCCCCACCCCTGACAGTTGTGTGGGTGAATCGAGAGATCTCCAACATCACTTTTTCAGACGTCATAAAACATATATATATATATATATATATATATATATATATATATATATATATATATATATATATATATTTGTAAGAAGCCCGAGTGCAGGGGCCTCTCCTGCCCCCTCTGTGCAAGTCCCTGGCACCAAGCACAGCACCGAGGCTGGGGCCCTGGCCCGGGGTCATCGGTATAACAGATGACAAGAGCCACTGTGGGCCATGGGCCTCTTGTAGCCCAGACCAGAGCAGTTCCCAACACCCCTGGCTCTGCAGGCCCACCCTGCTCCCCACGCCTCAGTCACTGTTGGGTTGACGTGTGCCTCTTCCTCCAATGCCACGTGTGGGCGACCTGTCCCCGTGCCTGTGAGTGGGACCTTGTTTGGCAACAGGGTCGCTGCAGACGTAACCAGTTAAGACAAGGCCCTAAGACAGTAAGACTGGCGTCCTCTCTCAGGGACACGGAGGTGCACAGGGAGAACGCCATGGGAACTTGAAGGCAGGGACGCGGGTGGTGTGTCTAGGAGCCCGGGAAGCCCACAGATCGGCGGAAACCCCCTAGAACCCGGGGACCAGACTCCCTCGCGGCCTCAGGAGGAACCTGGCCTGCTGACACATGGTCTCAGACTTCCAGCCTGATGAGACCAGGTGGAACTGGCAACCAGCGGCTCCGGGTTGTCTCCAAGGTCAAGCCAGGGGTTAGACAAGGGTCCCTGGTGTGTCTGGGCCGAAGGCTCTGAAGTGCTTTTCTCCTGGGAGGGTGTCTCCTGGTCCTGGGTCCTCTTTTTGCCTTGCAGGGACATGCCAACCCGCCCCTTCCCCATGCCACAGAGAAAGCTTGGCTCTGGAGACAGAACTCAAGATGAAGGAGTGCGTTCCCGGCTGACGGGCAGCAGCAAAGAGCTGGGGCAGGAGAAAGGGGCTGGGGGTGGAGCGCCCAGGGCTCTGAACACTGAAAAAGCAGGTTAGGGCTTTTGGGGAACAAAGGTCCTCAGCCCCCTGAGCCCCACGGCATGGCCTGAGGGCCAAGAGCCCCCTGAATCACACACAGGGCCCCGTGCACACAGGAGGGGCCTGGGCTGGCTGGCCTGCAGTTTGTGGTGGGCGACCGGGAGGTCCCAAGACCGCCCGTGCCTGCTGCAGACGCCATCGGCCGCCTGGCACCAGCTTTGCACGTATTTAAAGCAAATCCCCGTCTTCCCCAGGCCAGGCTATTTCCGTCCGCAGGCCAGCTAAGTGGGGTTTATTTTCAGCACCCCACTGCTGAGGGCTGTTAACCCCAAAGAAGTCGCACCCTGTGATCGCTGCCACACCGGCGGCCTGGGGTGGAGGGTGGAGGGGGAGGCGGTATTTTTATCTGCAGAGAGCCCGAGCTTCTAAAAATGTCTTATTTAAGAATTTACCCAGAACTAGGAGTTTACCAAACTGAGGGAGACTCTGGGATGAAAAGCCTCTCTAAGGATCTGGTCACAGCGCCGAAGAGGCTCTGCCCAGCCAGCCGCTGGTTTCCTGTAGTGGGGGCCGAGGGCACCCAGGACCCCAGCCACTGGGGCTGGGGACCAAGGAGAGGAGGGCCTGCGTGACAGGGCTCCCCACATGTGTGTCTGCATGGGGTGTGTGTGTGTGTGTGTGTGTGTGTGTGTTTGGTGAGTGCTATGCACTGCCCACTCCTCGGAGTCCAGCCGCTGGGTACCTCGTTTCCATCCTGACATCTACAGATTCTTGGGCAGGGGGTGGATTTACACGGGTTTTCCTTCCAGGACTATGTTAAGGGACTGAGAGGACATTGTACCCAAATTCTGCTGTTCGAAGTGGCCCAGAGGCTGGAGCTTTTGGAGTGAGCGGGGAAGCAAGCAGCAGCTTCTGGAGCTAGGGAGCAAAGCCCCAGGACACAAGAGCATGTACAATCAACCCAAAATGACATTGAGAATGGGCGCCACATCAGGAGTCAAACACCCGAAATACTTAGTAACAAACCTCACCAGTTACATCTGAGAGCAGCACCAAAAACTTGCACATCCCCAGGAGGGGAAACAAAATAACACAGTATCTAAGTAAGTGCAGACACATTGTGTCCGGTGGGTGTGGGTGGTTGGCGCTGAAATCCATCTAACTCCCCGCAGCCCCACGCTGATCATCGCTGATCATCAAAGTTCCAGCTGGGCAGAAATCAACAAACTGGTTCTCAGATTTTTCATGGAAGTGCAAAGGATGGGACTTGCCAACATACTTTTGAAAAAGAGCAAAATTGAGGGAGTCACACAGCCCGATTTCAAGGCTTCCTAGCAAAGCCACACTGACCGAGACAGGGTACCGGGGGAGGCGCAGAAGCAGACCCATGCACGTGGTCAGCAGATCTCCATCAAAGGCGTCAAACTGATTCGATGGGGAAAAGGTGCAGGGACAGCTGGGTAGCCACATGCAGGAAGGGTTTAACCTTGACCCATACCTGTCACCGTCTATGAAGTTAAACTGGAAGTGGACCATGGATCTGAACACGGAACATAGGCCTGTGAAACTTCCATGGACAACTCGGCGGTGGGGGGTGGGGTTGGGGGTGGGGGGGCGGAGTCTTTGTAACCTTGGATGGGGCGAATATTCCTCAGAATGCAGAAAGTATGAACCCTAAACCAAGAAGAGCACACCCTGAAAAGTTGAGCATCATCAAAATTGAAAACCTCCGCTCTTTTGAAAACCATCGTTCAGAACCCGCAAAGACGAGCCGCAGACTGGGAGCCAGCCTGTGCCGGACACAAGTCTGATCATCAGAATCGAGGGTGGAGACTTGTATCTAGAACAAAAAGCCAATTCTCCCAACTCAGCCATAAGACAAACGGCCAATCACTGACGTGGGCACACTGTGGAGCAGAGACCTCGGCAAGGACGGCGCCCGAAGGCGAGCGCCATTCAAATGGTAGCGCTCCGCGGCCCCGCGCCCGTTAGGGCGTCCGAACGTCCCCAGTCGGTGACGCTCCGGGCTGGCCAGAACATGGAGCAACGGAAACAATCACGCACAGCTGCCAGGGCTGAGGAGGGGAGTGAACGGTGCCGGGCAGCGAGCAGTTTCTCCAAAAGGCCAGTGTGCACCGTCCCCCCACCCCTGCGGTCCAGCACCCCAGTCCCGGGGTCTACCCAGGAGAAGGGAAGACCCACGACCGTGCCAACCTGTGCACAGAGATCAGGCGGCTTTAACCCTAACAGCCAAGAAGTGGAAGTTGCTCAAACGTCCGCCAGCCTGCAAATGGGCAAACAGACCCCGGTGCATTTTGTCTTCTCCGATGAGACGCCCTGAACACCACAGCAAGGGTGCAGCTCACATGCCTCCCACTAAGTGAGAGAAGCCAGATGCGGGCTCCACAGCATGGCGGGCCTTCTGTGTGACATCCTGGAAAGGCAGGAGGACGGGGACAGGAAACACCCACGACCACCAGGTGCCGGAGCACGGGCACGCTGGGCCTTGGCCGTGGTAGCACCCACAGCTGCCCACACTTGCCGGGACTCACGGGACTGCACGCCTGAGGGGGAGACGGTTCTCAGCCCTGGCCGGGCAGCTCAGACCGTTGGGGCGTTGTCCCCTCATGGCCAAGGCTGTGGGTTCGATCCCCGGGTGGGGCACCTACGAGAACCCACGATGAAGGCATGAATGAGTGTAATGACAAATCAATGATTTTTCTCTCTCCCCCTCCCCCCCGCCACATCTAAAATCAGTTTAAAAATATTTTTAATAGGAAACCTTTCACTGGTCAAAACAGGCCTCCATGAACCTAAATCCAAAACAGAAATCAGAAAAACGAAGAAGCCAGCCGAAGGGACGTGTGAGGAGGTGAATCAGCTTTCAGAAGACGAGGTGATGCAGGGAACTGGGGGACGCTGCATCAGGGGCCTGCTCTGGGGAGGCTTCAACCCAGCCTGAGCTTGAAGTCAGCCCCGTGGGCCCCACGTGGACGCTGGGCACCCCCCCTCCGGCCCTGCTGACCACAGGCCCCGGTCTCCAGGGTGAGCCGAGCTCCGTGTCGTCCAGGACTGGCCTGCTGGACCCCTGCTCACTTCCCACAAGAGGTCTCCCCCACAGGCCACTGCCTCCTCAGTATGTCTTCCCTGGGGACCGAGGGCAGCATGCTGTCCCCCCTACCTGTCTCCCTGTCACATCTGTGGGCACACAGCAGATGCTTAGAAAATAGGTGCTGGAGGAGTCCCAAGGCCGGCTCATGCCCAGACCTCCCCGCTGGGACCCAGAGCTACGGTGGGCAGCCCGGTCCTGGGCTGAGCCTGGTGCCACGTGGCCAAGGGGACCCATCGAGCACTCCTTCTGAAGACTCCTGACCAGCACAATGTAGAGAGCTGGCTCTAACAGCCCTCAGACTGGGTCCCCACCCCCGTACTTGACCTTGGGAGGTGTTTCCCAGGCTCCACAGGTGCCCAGCCCCCAGCTCCTCCCTGCCCCCGCCCCCTCAGAGCTGCTCAGCAGGGAGTTTGCAGAGGCCCCTTCTGGGGCCTCTAAAGTATGTTGGCTTCTTCCGCCCTCCACCCAGCTCTCTGCATTTAACGCCCTCCCCCGTGATCTGACAAGAGGCCGGTGGGGTGACGGCAAGGGTACCCCACGTGGAAGACATCCATCCACGCTACCACAGGCCCTTCCCCTGCAGAGACCCCCCCAGCCCTGTGACCACAGAGTTTCCGTCCCTGGGGGAACCTGCTGCCAGGGGTCAGTAGGGAGAGAGGGACAGGGTCCCCGAGAAGTGACAGCTGAGCCACCGCCAGAACAGTGTGGAGGGGCAAGCCCACGAGGGTCAGACAGAGGAAGGCTGAGCGGGAAAGGTGGGGCTGCTGCTCATAGACCCCCACCCCTGCTCCCATGCTGGGTGCTGGGGTGCTGGGGCACAGCCCCCGGGGATATGTGACCAGACCACGGGCCCCGGGCTGGAATGGGACCTGCCCTGGCAGCGGTTGACCTCCCTTGGGACCCAGTTCCCCTGACATTGTGGCTTTCTCTCGACTCTTTCCACACGTGCCGAGCACACACCTGCTCAGGGTCTCGGTACGCGTGGCCCCCCTGCCAGGAATGCCCCCTGCACCCCAAAATATCTGGACTCAGTCTGTCCTGTCACACGGAGACCCGGTCACCTGCTCGGCAAGGCCACCACGAGCCTTCTGTGGGAGGTGTGGCCCGCCTCCCACATCACTCACTTTCCCAGGCAACCCAGGGTGCAGGGTCCGAGAATGCACAGAAGGGGAAGGTGGGAAAAGCCCTGTCTTCGCGGGCAGCACCCACAGGCCGGACGATGACGCTGAGTGAGGAGATACCGAGGACCCAGGAGACACCGAAAGGTATGAAAGTGACAGGACAGAAGTGCACGCCTTGCTAAACACCGAAGCAGCTGGAAAGAGAGAGAATGCCCACTTTTCGGAGAACCAACCCGAGCAACAGCAGTGACCTGCACAGGGCCGCAGTCGCCCGTGACAGACCAGGGGCACCGGCCGGGTTCGGGGACGTGGACGGGCTGGACATGCCCTTCCAGGGCGGAGTGCTTCCACGTGGCTCCAGAGGAAGACGTGGCTTCTCCGAGAGGCGCACTCGGCACACGCGGACACAGACGGGCGAAAAGTGGCAGAGAAAGCGACAACCCGAGGCTGGCACTAACGGAGGCAGCGCCCGAGAGGCCACGTGAACACCCAACAGAGCGGACCTCGGGCAACGAGAAGGGCTGGAGCTCAAAATATACACGGAAAAGGCCGTTCTGCGACAGCAGAAGGGCCAGTCCATCCAGACGGCCCCGCGGTCCTCAATGCCAACGCGGCGGAGAGCAAAGCTTCAAAGTGCATCCAGCGAGCGCTGCCAGGACCGAGAGGACGAGAGGTCGACCCACAGCCGTAGCGGGAGGGCTGACGTCCATCTCAACAACCGGACACACAATCGGTCGGTGAGGGCTCAGGACGCTGGACCGCCCCGCCAACCACTGAGGCCGGGCCGGCGGTTATGGACGGCCCTCCCCACGGCCCCCGCGCACCCACAGCTGTCCGGTGCCCCGCAGGGCGTCTGCAGAGACAGCCAGAGGCTGGGCCGTAGACCTAGGTGTCGATGCATTTTAAAAGAACCCGATCACATCAGCCGTTTTCTCCGACCGCAGACGAAGGAGAGCAGAAATCAGTGACCGAACGGTATCTCGAAAACCCCCCGGCGTTCGGAAGATAACACACTTCTCAATAGCCCACCCGTCACAGGAGAAATTTTTCACAAACTAGAAAATGTTTTGAACAAAAATAACACAATCCATCAAAACCTGTGGGGTGTCCAGGGAGAGGGGTGCCCCACTGAACCCCAGTATCAGACGAGAAGAAGGGCTCCCTCCGGTCAGGACCTCTGCTTCCACCTTCGGAGACTAGGAAAGCAAGAGCACGTTCAGACCAGGTGAGCAGAATACGAAACACGCTGTCTGAGCAGAAATCGACGAAATCCCCCCCCCAAAAAAGCGTCGGCGAGCCCAAAAGCAAAGTTTGTCCTTTGAGGTCAGTGAGGTCACTAAAACTCTGGTGGCACAGGTTGTTAAAGACGGAGAGGCGCCGACTCCCCGCAGCGGGGAAGAGAGGAGAGGCACCACCGCACACTCCGCACGTGCCCAAGGGGCAGGACAGGCGACGACTGTGCCGCCTTCGGGGAAACGAGCCATTCCTTCGAGCACGCGGACACCGAAGCTCCCGCAAGAAGCAGCGTGTCTGTGCAGCGCTGGGCGCGCCCGCGGAAGACACTTAAGTCCAGCTAACGGCCTTCTCAGGAGGAGAGGTCCAGGCCTGCAGAGCGCGGCCGACGAGCCCCACCGGGGCGGGGAAGAGAGGAGGCCAGCTCTACGCCAAGTCTTCCCCCGCGTGGAGCGACAACACGCCCCGGCTTTGCTCTGACGCTGAACCAAACGCAAGGGCACTACGGACAGCGTGTCCCGTGTCCTTGGCAAAACTTGAGCAAATGCAGTCCAACAATGCGCTAAAGTGACCGAGCGTGGTCTATCCAGCAAATCCCATCGATAGACGGCGCCGTGCGCAGAGACTGAAGAAGGAAACGCAATATGGTCACCTCAAGAGACATGGAAAGGCATCCGAAAAAATTCGGCATCCACTTTTGTTCAGGAAACGACGCTAAGCGTAAGCAGTGATTTCGCTGCCCCCCACCACCACCTGATCCCTGGGTCCAGGGCAATTCCGAACAGAAGGCCACCAGCCTTCTTCGTGAAGACCGACAAGCTACAACCGATACACGAACGCCGAGGATCTGGGCTCACCAAAGCAACTCGAAGGAAGAGAACGAGGCCGGACGACTTACCGTAACTTAGTTCGAGACTTCTTATAGAGCTACAGCGATCGAGGCAGGCAGGCAGGCAGGCAGACAGACAGACAGACAGATGGTCCGCGGGTCAGGGCGAGCGGCCAAAAGCAGGCCCACACGTCCCTGATGAACTGAGCTTCTAGGAGGGTGTCACGGTGGACCAATGGGCAAAGGACCCTCTCCAACATGCGGCGCTGGAAGCCCGGGCCGTTCACATGAGAAAGGTCGCAGACCTCGGTCGGAACCAGCGTGGCCCGCAGAACTTAGCCGTGTCTTGCCGTGTCGAAGGTGCACCCACGTTTTTGGCCCAAACTTTAAGGGAAAAAAAATCTTTTGTTTTAATCTTTTAATTCAATTATTTATTTATTTATATTTAGAGACTTGGGGGGGGGGGTTGTATTATAAAGAAATTTTAGCATTTATTTTAGAGCATATCATGGTACAAGAAATTTTACGTAACGAGTAATTCCAAAACACGAGAACAGATACAAGGCATTTCAGGTACTACCCCCATATAATGTGCATCCTTATTTTTCCCTCAAAAATTTGGGCCAAAAAATGCGCCCCATATGCGGCCAAACGTGGTGACGGTGGATCGAACCATGAACACCGAGATGAAAACTCCCGAGAAAACACACAGAAGAACATCTCGGTGATCACGCACTCAGCAAAGATTTCTGAAACGTAACGTGACCAGTACAAAACGCGCAAAAGAGGGAAAAGCAGTGAGCTTCACTTCACTAAAATGGGTGGCTCTTAGTCTTCAGAAGCTACCATTAAGTGAATGGGAAGGAAAGCCAGAGATCGGGGGAAATATTTGCAGAGCACGTCCCCGCGTGTCCGGAGCATGAGAACTTTCACGACCAGGCGGAAAGAAAACAGCTCTGGGTTAAAACGGGCAGAAGATTTGAAAAGCTGCTTCTTTCGTCGAAGGTGTGGGGTAAACTGAGCACAGGAAGGGTCCCAGCGTCCTTCCTTCGTCACAAGGAAACAACAGGATGCAACCAGGCCCCCTGCCCGCCCGCTGGGTGGGCTAAAAGGAGAAGACAGACCACACCCGGCACAGGACGGACAATCCGTCCGTTTCTTAAACCGTTGGATCCACGCCTGCCGCGTTACTCGGCCACTCTGCTCCTCGGTACTAGCCCACGAACAACGAAATACAGGCCCTAACAAAGACTCGGACACGAGTGGGTCTACAGGGCTGGGCACCAGAGACGACCACGGCCGAGCAGCAGAGGAGCGGACGGACAGGCCACGAGAGGCCCCTGCGGCCAGCATGGCTCAGCCCTCAGAGCGTGGCCACCAGGTGCCCACCGCAGCTGGGACGGGCCTTGGGACGCCAGTGTGGATGGAGTGAGGGGCGTGTCCATTTACAGAAAACCCTGCAACACACAGCCCAGCCTATCCTGATGGAAACTGGTCAGGGGGTGGGGGGTGGGGCAAGGTCACAGGACACTTTGGGGGTCAAGGACGGGCTTGCCATCCTGACAGCAGCGAAGCAGTGAAGACGAGGTCCGTCCAGCACACCGGCGTTCACACTCCCGGAAACTGGTTTGGGTTTAAGTGGGCAGAGCAGGCAAACCAGCGGCAACTCTCAACCCAGGGGCCCAGGCTGCTGGCAAACGTGGGTCCGTTAGTCCGTCTGTCTGTCTTCCTTACATTTCAGGAGAATGCCCAGGTGTGGCAAACTCCCACCTGGGGCACCGTCTGCAGTACGGCCACTCTCCCTGCCGCCCCCTACACCTGCCAAGAGGCGGCCTGGGCCCTTCGGCTCTGGGCCGAGAGCCTTCACGTGCACGTGTCCACCCCACGGTCCCAGGTGCCAGCGCCATCGACAGCCCGAGTTTTACGTACATGGACACCAAGGCCTGGAGAGGTTGGGCAACAGGGGTGGGCCCACCAGGCAGTCTCGGGGGGAGGGGGGGTCTCCCTCCCGGAGCCCATCTGTGTGGTCTGGGCATGGGGGGCCTTGGAGAGCCACACCCCCCAGCAGGCCTCCCACAAACCAGAAAGGGTGGGGCCCTGCAGGCCCCAGGGCCGCTCCCCCCCACCCCTCAATGAAGAGGGGGCCACGAGGCCTCCAGAGCCTGCCAGAGCCCCCGAGCCCCTTGGCTGCCCCTCTACGCAGGGCCAGGGACGCAAGCTTACCGCAGGTGCTCCCTGAGCACCAGAGACGGGAGCAATTCTTAGCGACTCCCTAGGACGGGGGAGGCTTCCCAAAGCCTCAGAGTCCCCAAGCGGGCTAAGGGGTGTGCCTGCACTTGAAAGAAGGTCACCTCAAACCTGAGATGAAGACAGAGCCCTTGCACCCAAGGAGGGTGTTGGGGAGAAAGCCCTGCTCAGCGGCACCCTGGAAGCAGTGAGGTCCCGGGGCTTGTGGTGCAGCTCAGCCTTCCACAGGGAGCACTGGACCAGGGACCCCACCGGGCCAGCCACTCTGAGGGGTGAATAGCATGCGGACCCAGCCCAGAGCCCACCCCCCAGGGGGGCAGTACCCGTCCCCGGCTTTCCCTGGCTGGGTTCAGACGGCGTTTGGGAGGATGGGAAGGCCACCCTGGCCGCCAGCTCCCCTCAGGTGAACCTGGGCTCCGGGCACTGACCAGGTCAGCGCCCGCCAGGAAGGGGCAGGTCGTGCACCCCTGTACGCACTCCACACGCCATCCTTGCCCTGGCTTCCCGCGCCAATTCCAGTCCCGGATTCAATGTGCAAATGGAGCGTGGCCCCCTCCTCACCAGCCTGAACCTGCATGCGTGCACCCAGACACCTGTGGGTGCCTGGATATGTATGCCACGTGAGCATGGCCACATGTGCCTCCACACGTGTCTGTGCGTGTTTGTGAGCATCCGTGCTCGTGCAACGGTGTGTGCTGTACATGTACATGTGCCCCTGTGTGTGCCTGCCTCTCAAGTGCGTGCCCGGTGGACCTGCTGCTTTAACCACCCTCGACTCTGGCAGAGCTGGGGACATGGCACCGCCATCCTGGCTGGCTCTTCAGCACAGGGGACTTTGGGTGGCCCAGTGGTTGCCATGTCCCCTTGAAAACGCAGAGGTAGCACCCCCTGCCATGAGCCTGGGACCGGGGCCTCTGCCTCGCAGTCACCACCCAAGGGGATGCCCTTTCCCCCTGGTCCTAGGGATCGGCGCATTTGGGGTGGACACCATCGCCCCCAATTCCCGTGCCCCCAACAATGCTGTCAGGCCCCTCGGTTTCCCACGGAGAGGAGACGTCAAGGCCTCTCCAGCCCATCTGGGCTCCATGGGGCGCAGGTGTCCCTGGCAGGGTTCTGGGCACCCTGGGCTGGACCCACCCAGTTACTGAGCCCTCGGGGCCGCCCTGTCGCACAGCTCACAACTGGGAGACCACAGCTGCGGTGCCCCAGCTTCGAGGCCAGGGAGGGGCGTTGAGGGTCGGGGGGCAGCCCCTCGAGCCGCACGGCTGCCCTGAGCCCCTCCTCCCACCTGTGCGGCCGCACCGGGGACACACTTCAGTGGTCGCCCAGGGCCTCTGGCTCTCATCCTGCGTGACCTAGGAGGCAGGGACCGTGACCGTGACCTGTCTGAAGGAAGTCCCCGGGCCATCATTCTGGCACCTGCACAGCCCCCAGCCCCCACCGTCGACCAGCCCCTCGGACAGCTGGCAGACCGTGCCGCGCCCCACGGCTCATCCCATCACCTCTGCCGAAGTCCCTGGGGCGGCCCCTGGGAGCCCCCACGTGGTGCACACTGCCAGGCCCCCCCACCCTCGCTCTGCTCCCTGTCACTTCAGCTGCTGCCTCGCATTGAAAGCCGGGCATTCCAGCTGGCTGGGGTCAGAGGTGAAAATGAGGCCCTGACAACCCCGGCCCCCCGCCCCCCTGGGCCGGGACCCCCGAATGTGGCACCAACAGCCGGCTTCCCGGCCACAGGCGTGAAGGAGATAGCTATCCCGGAGCCGAGCGCACTCTGGTCCTGCAGAATCCCCGGCGGAGGGGCCGTGGGGCCCGAAGCCGGTGCCCCCACCCAGCCCAACTTTGGTCCTACCTCAGGGAGATACAGACGAGGGCAGAGAGGGAGAGAACACACGGAACCTGGCCCAGGGGTGCCCAATGCCCCAGCCTCCTTTCTAGGCATGTACCCTCCCATCTGAGAGCAGTGTCACAGAGGGAACAGCCTGAAACCCCCAGCTTACACAGTTGTCACCTTCTAGAAGGGCAGCAGGGACCCCTATGCCTGCTCCCTGCCAGCAGAGACCGGGAGCTGAGCTGTGCTCCCCACCACATATCCCCACCGTGCCCGCACCCCAACCCGGGCGGCTCCGTCTGTGGTTACTGACCTGGAGCTGAATCATCACAATTTCTGAAAAGAGGGGAATAAAGAGGAGGTGCCGGGGGAGAGGGGGAGCATGAGACCACCCAGACGCCCGGCTGTATCAGGGAGACACCTGGAATCCACACACGTGCCTGGGGGCCAGCCTGCTCCAGGGGGGACGAGGCCCCAGAGCTCCCGCCGCCCAGGGCAGAGGGGCCGGCCCAGGAAGGAGGGCTCCCTCAGCCCTCACCTCGCGGTTTATGGCCTGGAAACAGGAAATGCTGTGGAAACAACCAGGCCCAGACTCTGGTCCTGGGAGTTGGGCGGCCATGCTCTGGCTGGTCTCGGGGTCCTGGGACCCCCCACTGGCCACCGTGATGTCTCCCCAGGACACAAAGACCCAACACCAAGCACAAGCCAAGGGCCACTTCCCCTCTTTCTTCAGGAGACCCAGTTGAAAACCTTAGGGCCCCAGGAGCACCTGTGGGGTGGGGGAGAGGCAGAACTGGCACCCCGCTTCCCGGGCAGGGACCAGGCGGACATGTGCCGCGGGCCGAGTCCCCTCCGCAGTGCCCGGTGGGGCTGGCTCTCGTCCCCACAGGCCCCGAGGACACTGCCTGCCGGCCAGGACCGTCCACCTGACTCTCCAGTCGCACAGGATCGGGTTACATGTTTTTCGGGAAAGTTTCAAACATTTTCCACAGTTTCCTCTCACTCCCACCCACCCCCCTTGTTCTTGTTCTGAGCAGACTCGATCGATACGACAATTCTGGCAGAGATAACGCGAGGCCCGGCTGTGGGCTTCACAGAGAGCGTCTTTGTTACAGCGGCAAGTCACCACGGGCCCCCCCCAGGGCCCGGTGGCCCCGGGAAGGTTCTGGTTACAGCCGAGGATTCCCGTTTTCACGGCTCGCTCTCAGCCCTGCACAAAGGAATGTCAGCTGTCCCCTCCAGAGCAGCTGCCTCCAGGCCAGGAACGCAGCCAGCCCAAGCCCTGTCCCCCCCACTGGTCGGGGGGCCCAAGTGGGGCGTCAGCTCTGTCCTTGGCGGGGAGAGTCCGAGCCACCGCCTGGGACCCCGGAGGCCCTCGTGAGCCTCAAGCCCACGGCCTTCTCCTGCTCTGACACCCTTGGCGGCCAGAAAAGTGACCACTTTCCTCGGTGGGGACAGGGGCACTGGCCCCCGAGGCCCAGGAGGGAGACCAGGCTGGGAGGCCGAAGTGGCAAAAACCCTGACAACCACACGTGACGAGGACGGACCAGGGCGGCCATGACACAGAACTGCGGGGCGGAGTGCTCCTTGGTGTCAGGGCCTGGGAGCTGAGTGCAGCGAGGGGGTGGGGGGTGGCGTGGGACCAGAGGCCCTGCTCTGGGGGCTTTGGAGGTGGCTCAGGCTGTGTCCACGGAATCAACAAGGGGGGCCTCACAAGTCGGCCAGGGCATCTGCAGGGCAGCAGCCACAAAGTCAGCCTGGTGGCTGCGCCCGCTCTGTTCACAGACTCCTGCAGGGACGTTGGGACTGACCCAGCCCACCCAGCACGGGGTGCACGGCCCCACGGCACCCGCCCCCCACCAGACACGCACATCCACCTCGCCCCTCCCGGTCCCAGAGGCCAGAGTCCCCCCACCCTGCCTCCCCGGGGTCGGCACTGGGCGGGGCCGAGGAGCAAGAGGTTCCTGGCACCCCACAGGCGGAGCCCCCGAGTCCCCGCGTGTCCCCCACCTGCCCTCCTCCACAGGCATCGACAGGCGGGCTGCCGGGGTTCGCAGCTCTTTGGCTTTCAGGGTTTCTGCCCAAACTGCCAGGCTCCGGTTTGCCGGTGGAAAGCTGGCTGCCACAAGGAGGGCCAGCCAGCCCGGCTGTGGCCTAGCAGAACACACATGTGCACACACACACAGGTATACGCGGTGTGCCACGACTCCTAGCTCCCGGGAGTGGGGGGCAGCCCTGCCCCCACAGTTAGGCCCCGTGGTGAGGGTGCCGGGTGCAGACAGGAAACTTGCTTCTGCTCCCCAGAGCCCACACCTATTTGCACACTGACCCTGGCACGGAGTCCGTGCTTCACGCACACTGTCTGGCTGAGCAGAGGTCGGAGAACGCACCCCACCGAGTAGGTGTGGGGGTCAGCGCTGAGGTGGGACGTCAGAGGAGGCCTGGGGGTGCCTCCCATGTGCCGGGGGAGGGGGTCTTCCCAGACCACCCTGGGGTCCAGAGGTGGCCGCAGGGGATGCCACGAGGCACGCAGGAAGGCGTCACAGAGGCAGCTGGGTGGGAGCTGGTCTTCCTCGGACACGCAGGAGCTCACTGAGCAGAGGGGGAGGCTGGAAGAGCCCTCCCAGCAACAGACCATGGAGAAAACAAGACCCTGGGGTTTCTTAATGAAAAACCAGGGCCACCGGGGGTGCCCTGGGAAGTGACTGAAGTTCTGTGAGTCTCACCCCCCCAGCCAACGAAGGGCACAGCAGAGGGTGTGGCCGCTGCGGGCCCCGAGCTCAGCACGGGGGGCCCCTCCTGGCATGTGAGGGAGTGGGAGCACACAGGTCTGCAGGGGCCTGCTGAGCAGGAGCTGGGGTGGGGCCGAGCACAAAGCCCGGACCTTGCTCCTCAGGAACAGGGACCCACGCAGTCCCTCCAGGGCCTCATTTTGCAGCTGAGAAGCAGGGGCCCAGAGACCTGGAGGGTCTTCCTGTGCTGGGAGGGGGGGACCCCGCTGGCGGGAAGGCCGGGTCACCACGGTGGCGGTGGCGGCTGAGGGAGCCTCGGCAGCGAGGGAGGAAGCCACAGCAGTGACGTCACCCCCAGGCCTCCAGGCTGCAGCTCACGGGGGTGGCACCGCCAGCCAGAGCCACCGTTACCTGCGTCTGCACGGCGCCTCGGGGCCTGGCTCTTTGTGTGGGACGTGAGGAACACTGAGTTGCATCTCAGGGACAGAAAGCAGCCTCTGGGCTGGCTGGGGAGGGTCCCTTTGTGTCGAAAGGGGGGGAATCTGCCCCAGCACCAATTTCAGGGGGGCACAGGAGAGCCCCCAAACCCGGGACTCCTTCATGGGGCACACCCAGAAACTCAGGCGCAAAGTGTGGACATGCACACACACATGCGTGTGCCCAGCGACGTGCACAGGCAGGCTCACACATACACACAGGGGTACGTGTGCCTGGGGGGGGCTTGCTCCGGGTACAGGAGCCCCCTCGACAGCCCCGGCAGTGGCCCCTCTTCCCTGGGAAAGCACAGACAAAGCCCCGATCTTGAACGTGCCTGCAAACAGGCCCTGGGCAGACCCCACAGCAGAGATGAGATTCCAGAGAAACAGCTTTTGTGGGCCCCCCAAATATCCCTGCTTCAGCAGGACGCTTAATCCCTCGGAGGCCGCCTGGGGCTTCCTCGCCCTGGCCGAGATAACAGCTTTCTGGCACCAGAAAGCAGAGCCTAGGAAAAAAAAAGGAAGAAATATGGGCTTTCTGGGAAAACACAGCTTGGAGTGAATTTTTTTCCACCATCGAAACCTCGTGCTGTTCTCAGAACCCTCGCACGGAGCCCACCCTGGGCCCCTCCTGGCTCGGGCTGCGGTCGGCTCCCCGCCCTGGGCCCCGAGCCAGCGGCCTCCGCATTTCGCTGACAACAGCGCCACCTGCTGTCCTGCAGCCCGGCTGGCTCTGTGTCCGGGACTGGGGGGCTGCAAACTCTGCTCCCCACCCGGTTGGCTGCCTCTGCCTGGGGTCCACACCCCCTCCAGACTGACGCCTCCCCAGAAGGCCCCCAGGTTCCACCTGCACCTAGAGCCCCGGCACCCACCCTGGAGGCTGTGAGCTGTGGGGTCGGGGGGGACCCTGCCAGTCCAGCCACACCCCCACCCAGTACTTCCTTACACCCTCCTTCCCCTTCCCTTCGCAGGGCAACCCCTCATCCAGGAAGCCCTCAGCACCCCTGAGACTTATCCCGCCCCCAGACCCCCTTCACCTCACGCCTCCTTCCCAGCCAGTCCTGACAAAACTCACATCTGCCCCCAGGGGTAGACTCATGGCTGTCCTGTCCCCGGTGTCCCCCCAGTGTCCCCCAGCCCCTTGGCCGTAACTCCAAGCCCGACACAGCCAGCTCGAGAGCTGTGGAGGCCTTGGACACCCAGCAAGACCTTTGGAGGGCATGTCTGAGGCCGTCCCACGGCCCTCTTTCACAGGTGGGGAAACCGAGGCCTGGGGCCCTACAGCAACTTGGGGTGTGCCGTGGGGGCAGCTCTGGGAGCAGGGACGCCAAGGAGGGGGCTCCAGCCTCAGGGAGCCCCACGCTGGGCAGGCGGGTGAGCCCGGCCCAGGGCCTGCCTCATGGAGAGTGGAGTGGAGCTGAGGACTGAGCCCACCACAGAGCCCCAGCACACACGGGGCAGAGAGCATGGGGGGGCGAGGGGAGGGACGGGGACCCCACAGAGGGCAAGTCAGGAGGGCGCTGCGGCAGGGACGGCCAGGCCGGGCCAGAAACTGGCGGGGAAGCCGGTCCCGTAGCATGCCAGAGAGCAGAGCGAAGGCCCGAGGCAGCGGGGAGTGTCGGGGTCAGCGAGAGTGCACCCAAGGGGAGGGAAGGGGCAGGGGGCTGAGGGCGGACGTGGGGGCTGCTGGGGCCCAGCAAGGCCAAGTCTATCCTCAGTGCCACAGAGAGCTTCTGGAATGTTCTGACTTTTAAAGGAAAGCCCCCTCCCTGAGCCCCGACTGCTGTGTGGAGCGGCTGCCTGGTGGGACGGAGGGTGGCCAGAAGGGGGCAGACGGGGGAGAGTGGGGGACAAGGGAGGCAGCCCCATGTCTCTGCCTTCAGAGGGGCAGGCAGGAAGCTGGGACCACAGTGGGAACGGACTCTGTACTTCGGGCACACTCATCCCACATCCCAGTGAGAGGGGCCGCGGGGATGCACAGCCCTCTGGGGGGCCCAGCCCATCCTGTGTCCGCATCTCCGCTGGGGGCAGTGCACCTGCAGTTCAGAGATTAACCACCAGGTGGCAGGCGTGCCTCAGAGATGTCAGGAGTGAGGCAGCAGCACTAGGGAGGGAAGGCAGGCAGAGGGCAAAGGGCAGGGGGCAGTATGGATGGCAGGGAACAGCTGGGATGGGACAGGAGCCCTCGACCCCCTTCCCCTGCTCCAGGCCGCATTGTGCCCTGAGATTAGATAGCGAGCTGTGTCTGAATGGGAGAAGCCATGTCTGGGGAGGGCAGGGAGGGGGGTCCTGAGGCCCCAGGGCTCTCACGGGGTGACCCCCAGCCCCTTGGTGAGATTTCTGGGCAGAGCATCGCTCGTGAAGGTGCCAGGGCACATCAGGGTGGGGACAGGTGCCTGTGGTCTCTGCCACCTGGCCTTCTGGGGTTTTGCCACAGCAGCCCCAGGAGACCCAAATGGGGGACAAGAGGCTGACCTGGCACCGGTCACAGGGCCCCATCCCCTCCCTGGCCTGGGGCCAACAGTGCTGGCACTCAGGAGGGCAGACACGAGCCAGGGCCCAGTGGGCCCCTTCCAGCCTCAGTTTCCACCTGGATAAGTTGCTCAGTTGCCTCGGCTGTGAGAGCAGAACCTGAGGGGCAGCTCAAAGGGTGGATGCGCCATGTGGGGCCCAGGCCAGGGCTCCCGTCACCATGTGATGACCCAAAGCACCAGAGACACCCCGCTCTTTTCTGGCTCTCCTCACCTGACCCCTCCCCTGCAGTCTGGCAGGGCGGCAGGAGGCCGGCCAGAGGCAAAGGCTGTTCCTGCAGACACAAAACCCGTGAGGGCACCTGGGCCCCCGATGGCCAGCGGCTTTGCTCCTGCCCACCGCTCTCCTGCAGGGACGGATGGGGACCACCGCCCGAGCGCAGGGATCTGTGGCCCCGGGGCCTCCACACAGATTGCGCAGTTCCCACGGATCCCCAGGAACAGGGGACGGGGCAGGCGCAGGAGTGCCACGTAACCCCAAAATGCCGTCCCTCTTGGTGGCACAGTGGTCGCCCTACACTCACACAGGAGGTGTGACCTAATACAGGGCAGTAAAAACCAGACACCAGAGCCCGGAGGTGGGAGCTCCTCCCTGAAAAGCAAGTGGGCCGATGTTGGGACGGCCACCCCCGCCCCTGTCATGTTGGACCCAGGACCCCTGTACCCCGGGGCCGGCTTGTGCCTTCAGGGGAGGCCCGGAGCTCACACCTGACGAAGCCAGAGTTGCGGCCGAGGCCGAGTCCTGCACACGCCCCGCACGCTGCGTGCGCCTGCTCTCGGCTCCCAGAGCGCACCGAGGACGGGAGGGGAAACCGCCATAGACCTAAATAGGCTGATCCGGTGACCAAGGCAATGGCATCTACGGCCACCAAACACTGAACACCAGGAAGCGCAGCAGCAGGAGACCCCACATGTGACGGCAGCCGAGAGTGACTGCCGTCACAGTCACTGGCGGATGTGAGCTCTGCCAATGTCTGGAGCCCGCGCTGCGGCGTCACCGGCCCCGCCTGACGGACCTGCTGCGACTGGGGACAGGGCGCCCCCCACCACAGCACTCAGGTGTCCCCCTCCCCAAGTCTGCCTACCCAACGCCATCCGTGTTCCCTCCGGGAGCCAGACACGTTGGTGGTGATGGCCCCCTGGGAGAAGCCGACCAGCGAGACTTGGCGGGCACCTCCAGAAGAGGAGCCGGGCGTGGCCCTGAACCGCACAGAAAATAGGAAGGGTTTCGGTACACGCGTCGTCAAGGCAGGTGGTCCTGGGACGTGCACTCAGACCAGTGGCCCAGAACAGGGGACCCCAAAATGGATGCAGTGTCACCTGCATACGTGGCTCACAGTCAAAGTGCCACCTCACATCACGGGAAAGGCAGACGTTTGAGTCAGGGGCCTGAGGTGACTGGGAGACCAGGGGGACGCATAGGAGGGGCTGTTCCAAGCACCATGACAATCTAAGGCCACCAGAGGAAGCTGTGCAGGTGCCAGGAGACCTCGGCTGAACCCCTCCGAGCCTCCAAGGGGGAGACTGGCCCCGAGTCGGGGACCAGGAGCGCGGAAGGGTAGACAAAGGGGAGTGACAGTGTGGGAGCGGCTCGGGTCTGCCGCGGGGCCACGCAGGACACAGAGCCCCGCTGACCAGGCTGCCGGCCAGGCAGATCCGACGTGCCCGGCACCAAGCCACCAGCCTGCTGGCCCTTGGGGCCGGAGGTGGGCGGGCAGCGTGTTTCGACGGGGTCATGTACAACAACACACAAGGACACACCACACACACCAGACAGATGCGGGTGTGGCTGGCCCGTGTCCCACCTTCTGGGCAGCCTGACAGCAGGGAGCACATGGGGGGGGTCCCCTCTATGAGGTCACATGTTCCTGGCACCTGGTTCCGCATGACCTATGACATGATTCGCCCTGGCTGCAGGTCCCCAGCCATCCCAGGTACTGTCCAAGGGGCTCACAGCTGGCTGGGCAGAGATGGGCCTCCAGGTGAGGGGCCCAGACAGGCAGGGGTGGGAGGGGCTGGGCCAGGTCAGGTGCTGGCAATTTCATGCTAGCGCCCCTGCATCCCTCCTTGGGGGTCCAGGGACCCAGCCATGAGGGTAAGAGCCTCACAAGGCAGTGGATGGGGCTGTCCAGGTTGGGGGGCAGGTGAGATCACTGCAGGGCCCGTGTACCAGCCTCAACCCAGGTCAAGAGTCGCCCAGACCTGGGGCCAAAGCGCAGGCTTGGGCCAGTCCCTGCCGACCACAGCCCAGCTCCTCGTGCCCACATCCTCCTGTCCTTCCTTCCTCGCTCAGCCAGAGACCCCTCCTCCAGGCAGCCCTCCCAGACCACCAGCCTCAGGCTGCTCTCCTGCCCCAGGGCTCCTTGTCCAATGATCACATCCTGGCAAGTCCCAGAGGCAGGGGTGAGGGGTCCTCACATCCCCAGTCCTCAGGGTCGAGACAAGCCTGCGGCTGCTGGCCAGGGTCGGCGGGCAGGCAGGGGGAGCCAGGAGCAGCACACCTCGGTCCACGCCACACGCCCGGGAGCTGGAGCCCCAGGGCGGCTGCGACCGCCGTCCATACATACCATCCAGAAGAGGGTTCCTGTGGCCAGGGCGACATACTGCTCGATGGTGGACAGCACGCTGAAGACGAGGCAGACCAGGACAATGAGGAAGCTGCGAGACAGGGAGACGTGTGGTCAGCCCGTGGCCTGCTGCCCCACCCCCACAGGCCCTCCGACCCCAGCTCTGCTGCCCCGAAACTACCGAACCAGGTCCACCCACACGGCGGGAGGGGGCTGACCGCACGCCAGCACACCGACCATCCGTCAGTCGGGGTGTGGGGCCACGTGTTGTGGGGCCCCATTTACATGCCGTGCCAGGTGGGAAACGCCACAGGGACTGGCAGCGGTCACCAGGGCCCATTGGGGTGACGAAAATTCTGAGCTTCGGGGGTGGTGACCGCTCAGCTCTGGGGATGCCCTGAGGGTCAGCCCCCAGGGTGTCAATGAGCCCGGGAGGCGTCCGCACGGAGGAGGGCCCGTGTCGGCTGGCAGCCCCCACAGGTCACAGGCCTGGGTAGGCCCCCTGCCTCAGTGTCCCTGACACAAGCCAGAGCCCATGGCCTCTTCCTTGTGGGGTGATGGACGGCCAGACACGGGGAGGAATGGAGCCCCGGGACCCCCAGGTCCTGGACCAGCAGTGCCTTGTGCCTGCGCCCCCCCCGCCCCCCCCGCCCCACGTCGCCTGGGGGATGAGTCCATCACTCTAGGGGGGCCACAGGAAGTGCTCCGGGACCAGCTGCCCCCATGTCCCCGCCCACGAGCACTTCACAGAGAGCAGCGAATCCCCACAGGGCGTAGCGTGTGGTCCTCTGAGGAACATCACAGATGGGGAAACAGACGCCCCACTCTCCCTAGGCCACCAAGGTCAAACCTGCCTGCCTCTTAAGGTCAAACCAGGGAGGTAACTATCGTTGAGGTGGGTGCGGGGCTGTGGCGGGGAGGAGGGGACAGGGACTGCTGCACAGCTGGTCCCCTCCCTGACCTCTGACTCTTCCTCAGGACACCTGTGACGACAGCAAGGGCCACGGGGTGGTCCAGGGTGACCTCTGCCGTCTGCGTCCCTCACACGCCATCCCTGCGAGGCCCCTTTGCCGTGGAAGGTTGCCAGTCCCAGGTTCAGTGACTAGGATGCGACCGCCTCCGGGGCGTCGTGCAGCTGACAGTCGCCTTGTCAGCAAACTGGTCCCGCCCCGGTGACACACCCCGCAGCCCTGTCCCCAAGTCTTTATGTCCCATACCAAGGACAGTGAGGCCCGAGGAAGGGGCTTGCTCGGGACAGGTCTGCAGGGCCTGCTGCCCAGCCCCCACCCCGTGGCCGGGGCTGCATGTGACAACTTCTCGGTCCTCTGTCCCTGACTCTGGGGCGCCAGCGGGAGGGGACGAGCTGCAGCATCTCTGCACTCAGGCCCGTGGTGGCCCGGCTTCCTGCCAGGCCACATCTCTCTCCTGGGAGACCACAGCTCAGCGCCTCTTAGACCCCAGGTCCTGTGTCCCAGCTTCCCAATTCTCTCGCTGCCTGGGGGCCATCTGCCACAGACTGCCCCCGGGGGCGTGCCTCTGCCCCAGGGTGGCCCAAGGAACTGCTGCCAGGCCCAGCGACCTTGAGGCTCGAGGGTACGGGCCAGAGCACCTCCCTGTCACTCAGCTGTTTAAACTCAGTGTGCCAATGCCAGAAAGGATCAGATAACAAGGTGTGCTGCTGTTTGCCCCCACCTTGGGGGCTCATAGCCTGGGGCGCCTGACCCCCTCCTGCCTCAGCCGCCTGCCCTCTGTGCAGCTTGGGTCCCGAGGCTCCCGAACCAGGCAGTCCCAGACACCCCGAGAGCTAGGAGACGGAGGCCCAGGGAAAGCAGGAATCAGACCCATCTACTGGACACGGCCGGCATGGAGAAGAGGCCAGCCGACCCCCAGAGGCCACCCGGGCCCCAGGGCAGCCTGGCCAACTTCCTGGAGGGCGTGCGCCGGCGGGAACAGGCCACTCCCAGAGTTGAGGGCAGCTCCAGCCCGTGGGACAAAGCCCCGCTTGTGCCCCGGCCGCTGAGCCACCTCCGGAGCTGTGACCGCAAGCGCCAGCCCCGGGGACGTCCGGGACATTAGTTATCGGACATCAGGGCACCGCCTGCAGCAGCCAGGTGCCCTGGGGCATGAAGAACCGGGAAGCCCTGCCAGGGCGGCACACAGAGGTGACAGCGGCATGGGGTCACCAGCCTCCTCCTGCCCAAGGCTAGCCCGATCAGCACCCATCACGGACTGGGGCAGGCCAGGGGGCCTGGCCACCAAACCCAGGCCAGGCGGGACCCCCAGGAAAGGAAGAGGACATGCCCTGAACCCCCAGGAAGCACCTGATGCTCCCAACCACAAGGCGTTTCCCAGGGACGCGTGGCATCGCTGACGGGAACCCCACACTTCACACACAAAGAAGAGGTGGCCATTCAGGGCATCCCTCAGCACCTGGCCGTGGGCCCCCCTGCAGCTGTGAGCTGAAACTGCAGGACACTCAGAGGCCACATGGGACACGTCAGGGGACGCTAGCTGTGCCTCATTACCCGAACGCATCCAGTTAAGTGTGCCTTGGACACCTCTGTGAGCGCAGACAGAAACGGTGCGCCTCAGAAGAGGAACCTGGAGGACGCGCTGCCGAGAGAAGGCAGCCAGTCACACAAGGACAACCCCTGGAGACCCACTCACAGAGGTCCCTGGAGGAGCCAGGGGCTGGTGGAGGGGCGGGGAGTGAGTGTCTCGTGGGGATGGAGTGTTCTGCAGGTGACGGGGGTGACGGAGGTGACAGCTGCACACCGCCGTGAGCGTGTTTAGTGCGCCGAGAAACGGGCAAGGTGGGGCATTGTATGTCATCTCTGTTGCACTGCAGTTTTTTAAAAAGTGTAAAGAAAACTAAGCAAATGACATTTATACGTGCTTTACCGAAGGCTTTGACCCAGGACTGGGGCCGGAGAACACAAGCTAAGGCCCAAGGCCCAACGGGGTCATTTCAGAGATGAGGCTCCGGCGCTTTCATCCCAGACCGGACCAGACCAGAGGGGCTTCCCTCCACACACAAGTCACCCTGGCAGAGCCCCACCCAGGACGGGTGGCTCAGTGTCCCCGGACGTGGGCACCCACATGACCCTGGTTTCCCAGAGGGCGTAGCCTCAGGTCCCGCCAGGGCTGTCCCTGGGGTGGGGCCTGGCCTGTGCCCAGCACTGGGTGGAGAGCATCTCAGTGGAGACCTTGGGCTCCAGCCAAGCCCGGTGCTGTGCATGGCTCCTCGGTCCACACCCCTCCCGGGGACCCCAGTCCCAGGCTGTGGGGCTGGCCTGCCCCCTACCCAAGGCCATGCAGCCCTGACAGGTCCCTGAATTGTGGAACAAGAGGCACAGCCACCGACGGGAACACTGAGGCTCTGAGCCAGTGGGGGCAGGCCTAGGGCCACAGGGCCAGTGAGCCCAGGCCAGCTTTGACTCAAAGACGGAGCCTCCCCCTTGGGCACTGGACCTGTGGCCAGGAGCCTGGCCTAGGATTTGGTGCCACTGTCCTCCGAGTAGAGATGCCACGTGGCTTGGTTAACTTCTGTCTGCTGAGGATGCTGGTCCCTGAGTGTGGGGCCATCCAGGTACCTGGGGCCATCTTCTCTGTCCATGTGCTGCAGGTCTCCGGCACACCTGCAAAGACCCCTTTGTCTAGGGAAGGTCACGTGCTCAGGGTGGGGGCCCAGGTCCTCCAGGTCACCACTCCAGGCAATGCACTGTCCAAACGTCAGGTCCGGAGAGGGAGGAGCCAGGAGAGACAGGTAACCCAGCCCAGGTGAGACCAGCCCCCAGGGACCCTGCCTCTCACCTTGGCAACCACCACTGCTGCCCACCCGTCTCCCCACCGCCCCTCTGGCTGCCACCTCCAACATCTGCTACCACCGCGTGCCCTGCACTGGGCACTGTACTCAGCCCACCGGGCAGGGTCCGGGCACCTCCCAGGCCTCTGAGGGCCAGGGCTCCCCTGCCACCCCTCCGGACTGGGCTACTTCCTCGGTACCCAGCCTCATCCCTTTCAGAGGTTCACTCCGGCAGTGCCATCCACGCCCGAGGATAGCACAGCCGGCCATGGGGATGGTGGCTGAGGCCCACCCCCTGTGGCCATTGTCTCTGGAGGCCCCATGTCCACTGGTCCTAGTCGTTAGGGGGTCACACCCTGAGTCTCTGCCACTGGGCAGGGACTTTGCTCAGCCTCTCAGGGTTTCGGCTGATGCTGCTTCTGAAAGCGAGCTAGGCTGGGGGCCCCGGAGACACAGGGTCCCCTGCCTCACGCTCTGGCTGGGCCTCACCGGGCTCATGTGCACACAGCACCTCCCCTGACACGTGGTCTCTGCCACCTGGGGGTCACCACCGCCCGGAGGCCCCCTGGGCCTGCACTGGAACCTGCAGCCCACACCCCACGGTTCCTCAGTCTTTCAGTATCCACTGGGCATCAGATCCTGGAAAATGCAACCCCACCAGGCCCTTCCCAAGCTAAAGACTTTCCACATGAAGCCTCAACTCCAAACCCCCTTCCTGGGTGTCCTCCTGCCCCAGGCCTGGGCTCCCCTGCAGGGACCTGTCTGCTGGTGTCCCCTCTGAAGGCACAGCATGACGCCTGGTACACGACTGTTGAATGACTAACAGAATGAGTCAACGTTTAGGTCGAACTCAGTTCAGCGAAAGAATTTTCAGTGCCACCTCCACCAGGTGGGCCTCCAGGGTGCGTCCAGAAGTGAGATCCTTTGGCTCCATTCTTCTCTGTCTTGCCCAGCCCCACCCACTCCCCCCCCCCCCACCCAGAGGGCCTTCCAAGGGTCCAGGACACGGCGTCAAGGCTGCAGGCCAATAGCACTGGGCAGAGAGGGGCCGGAAGCAGGCACTGCTCCCCAGCAGCTGGGACTGTCTCAGGAGGGCAGCAGAGTGGGCAGGGCGCACTGGGTGATGGGCTGTCAGTCAGCTGCCCCAGACTGGCCCCAGGCGTCAGGGGGCGGGGCCCCCGGGAGCAGCCTGAGTTTGGGGCAGGTGGTGGGAGACCTCGGGGACACACTGCGCCTGGCCTGGCTGCCCAGGCCACCGGCCCTCGGCCGTGGGGGAGCCTGATGAGGTGCTGCTCTTAGCCCCACCCTTGCTGAGGTTCTGAGGACCAACCAGGCCGGCAGAGATGAGCCAGGACCAAACCCACACCCTGTCCTCGGTGCCTCTCCCCAAAAACACGGGGACAATGTGGGCACGAGAAGGAGGATCTGCTCCCCTTGCTTATGACAATGGCCACACTCTGGGACCCCTGACCACTCAGCTAGTTGGAGACACACCATTCTGTCCTGGAGCCTCCTGGGGAGGGACTGTCTGGGGAGCTCACAGGCTAGGGGCACTTCAGACCCATCTTGGCTGATCATCAAATGGCCCACCCCACCCCCAGGAGGTGACTGAGGGGGTGATAGCAGCACCCCAGACCCTGGCTGTGCTTTTTGGTTTTGACAACCCTGTAAAGTAGGCAGCGGACGGCGGTGTCCTGCCCGGGCCACACCGCATGGCCGGGCTCATTGGAGGCCAAGGGATCATGCGGGGCTCACGTCTCCTCAGTGCCCAGGCCCACGTGAGCCCAGAGCACCGAGAGATAGGGGCAGCCTGGCACTGGTGAGGACAGGCCGTGGCTGAGCCGTCACCTCCAGGTGTCACTTCTAAGCTCTCTGGGCCCTAGACAGGCAGCTGGGGGGGCTCTCGTGGGTGTCCCTTGGGGTGTGGGCGCACCCAATCAGAGGAGATTCCACAGCACGTCCCGGCGACAGGCTGCGGATGGCCGAACCTGGGCCTTGTTCCCCTGACACAGGCCAGCACCCAGTGTTCACCAGACTGCAGGGGTGCCTACCCATGGAACAGAGACCCACATCTTCCCTCCCGTCAGGACCCCGTGGAGCCCCCCCCCCCCCCAGGGAGCCCCAGTGCCTGGCGGGTCCGAGGTCCTGGTGTGGCAGGCAAGTGGGAACGAGCCACCCAAGAGCCTGCTTCCTGTTCCCTCCAATCCTCGCGAGAAGCCCAAGATGTAAGTCTGTCCCTCATCACAAGAGAAAGAGGGAAGCTCAGAGAGGGGGAGTGACTGCACAGAGCCACCCAGCTCCGGATGTCGGCGGAGAGCAGGCTCTGGCCCCTCCCAAGCATACAAGGCTTGTGTGGCCCAGAGAACAGCCCCGGGGGCCACCCCGGGTAGGGGGACACGCCCCAGGCAGGCTCGAGCAGGAAGGCCGAGGGATGCCCCAGCCCTCAGTGTCACGGCTGTCACTGCAGCCACACTGCGTGCACTCACGGGCCTGCCGGAGCAGTTGGGACCCTGGGAGGGGCTCAGGCACTGGGGTGGGAACCCACCAGAGGCAGGGCCTCCTAGCAGAGCGGCCCAGGGCTGGCTCTGCTCCTCAAAGGGCAGCTACCAGCACAGAGCCTGTGATAAGAACCCTCAGAGGGTATATTTAGAAGGTGCCAGAGAACAAACTGAAGTGACCTCACAGGCAGGGGCCTCATCTGCCTCGGGACACACGGCATCTTCCCACTGAGAGGATCCTGCCCGGAATGGGGACAGAGCCTCCGGTTTGGTGGCATGGCACAGCCAAGACCCCCACACCTGGGGAGAGAAGGCAGAGATGCCGGCAGCCTTGCTTGAGGACTTGGGCCCCGAGAGGCTGGAGGGACCCCGCAGGCTTTCCCACCCAGGGCCGAGAGCCCTGCCCTCCTTCAAACTGGGTGACGTGGAAGACTGGAGGCCATGGCAGGCACCCAGCCACCTTGCCCAGGGTCCAAAAAGGAGCAAGGTGGACAAGGAGGCAGAACAGTGACTCCAGCAGAGCCACAGCCACCAAGTCACAGCCCATCAGTGCTGGGAAGATTCATCCCTGCTTGAGAAAGTCCCTCCTCGTGTCTAGCCTAAGTCTCTCTTGCTGTCATTTGGTCTCCGCAGAAGGAAACCTCCCAACCTCCCACCTGGAAACTGAGCTGCTGAGTGACCCCTTGAGCCTCAGTTTCCCCACTGGGAAGTGAGGACGCATCCACGGCGCCTGGCAGCATCCATGCTCAGCGATGGGTCACTAAGGCCAGGACAGCCACCAGATTGGCCTGTGTCCTTCCCTGGGCCAGACCCAGCCCCACCTGCTCCACAGTGGAGCGGGGGCGGGGGGGGGGGCACAGGGGCTCAGTGTGGTGCCCCCAGCTCAGGAGTCTGCCAGGAAGGGGGCCTTCTCCAGGGGTGACTGCGCATCAGCTGGATGCCAAGCACATGCCCGCAGGCCCAGGGGCAGTGCCAGCCTTGATGTGGCAGGTGGACACCCCCTTCTCCCCAAAGCCTCTCCTAGCTGCCCAGCAGGAAAGCCCTCTGCTGACAAGGGAAGATCCCCACGACGGGACAGCCTGAAGTGAGGGGGAAGCTCCAACCCACACAGCCTCCATGGCCTCCTCCATGGGGCCTTTCACTGGGGCGCCGTGGTGGGCTCTGGGCTGGAGGGGGCTGCCCCAGGGACCCAGCATGCCCTAGCCCCAGGCCCAAGGGAGTGGCAGCCCCACTAAGGGCCTCAGGAGAGAGATCCTTGGGCAGAGCTGGACCTGAGGTTGCTCCGGGATGTCCCCAGAAGTGCACAGACAGTGGAATAAGGGGGAGAGGGAAGGATGGGGGCTGGGGACAGCCATGGATTCCCTGGCTGCCCCACTGTGGGGACATGACCTCTCTGCTGCTGACTCCCCCGAGGGACCAGCCAGGCTACACCCACAGCTGTCTTGTCCCCCTGCCGGCCCAGCATCCTCGCCCCAGGCCAGCGCCAGCCACCATGGACCATGGGTCCCTGACCGGCAGCCACAGCTGTGAGCCAACCCACCTCTCCTGATGCAAGAGCCCTGGCCCAGCCCCTCCTTAGGATGATGGGGTCCACGCCCCAGGCGCTGCATCCCAGGAACCCAAGCTTACTGCTCTGAGGTTCCAACCTGTAGGAAGCCTGTCCCCACCCACCACTGCCTCAGCTCGGCTGTGGGGGCTGTGCCGACTCCTGGTGGCAGCGGCTAGGGAGGAAAATGTGCCTGGGGCAGCACCCGCCCCTCCAGTGCCCCCTACTGCCCCATGAGGTGCCTGCAGGATCCCCGCAGCCATGGCCCTGTGCCTGGCCCCATGGGGGGCACCCAGACCGGCTGGCCGTTAGTGCCAATGGAGTGGTCAGAGGGATGGGCGCCGGGCACCAGGCAGGCCCTTGACACTGGAGCTTCCACCGTCACCCTGGGACAAGATGTGGTTTCGCCCCCTCGCGCCGCTGCTTCTGAAGGCTCAGCGTGTCCAGGAAGTACCCGCTTCCTCCCTGTCCAGCTGGCCCGAGACAAAGTCAGGTCCTTGGCACTTCCTCCCCAGTGTGCCGCCACCCATGTGTGCGTGGCGGCGGCCCAGGCCCACGGTCCTGCAAGTCGGCCCCCTCAATGCAGGTGCTCCGTGGGTTGTACTCCCCCCGAAACGGGAGCCACCCAGGCCCTCAGGGAGGGAGTGGCTAATTGTGCCGTGGGCCGGCCTGGCCTTGGGGTTCCTGTCACGGTCGGGTGCGGGATTGCTCAACGCCGGATGCAATCAGCAGCTTTATTTTGGTCTCAACATCCTTGGTGCCTCCGGATGGCGGCCCGGCTCCAGCCCCGGAGGGGCAGGTCAGCGCCTGCACATGGCGCAGCGCAGCACGGTGGGCCGAGCAAGGACACCAGGATACATTCCACTGTCACCTGCCACCAGCCGCCCAACTCCGAGGGAGGTTTCCCACACCCGGGAGGAACCAGGACTCGGCTGAGCCAGGTCCTACCCGCCGGAGGCCCACTGCGAGGGACGCCTGGGCCAGCTGTGGCCGCTCTAGCCTTGTGGGGGTTTTAGAAACGGGATCAGTTGGTGCCCAGCGGCACCCCCAGGAAGCCCTCCATTGGCACCCCAGGTGCTCAGAATAAAATACACAGCCCTTTCCCTGTCTGCAGGCCTGTGGACCTGTCCCTCATCCCTACTCACAGCTGGAAAGCACCTAGCATGTGCCTGGAGCCACGCTGGGTGCCGAGGACCAGGCAGACATGGCGGGGGTGGGGTGGGGGGGGAACGACAATAAGCAGATGCACTCACTGCCGGGGACACAAACAGGGGGCTGTCACCGTGAGTGGCAGGGTGGGGAGGCTGCTCCGGGCAAAGGCCCTGTGGCAAGGTTAGCAGACTCGAGGCCAGGTGCCAGGAGCCAGCAGTGACGAGGCCCCAGGAAGGCCAGGCTCAGGGGTGCCTTGCGGGCCGAGAACGGGCACCTTGGAGTTCCAGGCCTCCCGGGACCAGTGACACAGGCCCTGGGATCTGCTGGTCATCAACCGAGCTCCTGGCTGCGGCCCCAGAGACCCCATGCAGAGGTCAGCCACTCCCCTCTCCCATGTCCACCAACCGCAGAGGCCCAAGGAAAACGCCAGGAACTTTGAACACCAGGAAACCAAAGTGAATGCAGGACTCATCCAAACAGAAGGGGCATTAGCAGCGGGTCCACCCTGTGTCCGGCTGTCACGCATCCCCTCTGAGGCCGTCTCCCACACAAGGCTGCAGCTGCCCGCCCCACTGGTCCTCCTCAATCACAGGGCCCGTCCTTCTGGCCCAGGGCCCACAGCCGAGGAGGGAACAAACAAAGCAGAGGGAAAGGGGAACCAGCCGAGGACACGGCACAGACGCAGGGGCCGGAAACACCGACACCTCCACGCCCGTCAGAAGCACTGTCCTGTCCTCGGACCTGGCAGGAGCTGCCTCTTCCTGCCCAGAATAGCAGGCACATCCTCCGAGCAGCCTGCCCCGGACCTGGCCTTGTGGGCCGCCCTGCCCGTGGCGTGGACTCCTGCCCAGGCCACTGCTCCCCCCACGAGGCACGGCCCAGCCTTCCAGATGCTGGTCCCTCATCCGAGCAAAGGGAGCCCCTGCCGGTCTGGGACAGGGGACAGGGCATCCTGGAAGCGGAGATGCCGGACTTGAGCCGGAGAGGAAGCACCGACTGACGCCAAGGGGAAGGGCGTTCCCCGAGGCCCCAGGCCACCCCCATGAAGAAGTACTTTATGATATTAAAAACCGGAATTGTTTCAAGAGGCAGCAGATGTAAACCCCTAGATCGTCGCTCTGTCTCTGAGTCTTCGCCATGCACTGCACCTCTTGTTTACAAAGGAAGCTGTTCCCCTAGGGCCCACCCCCCAAGCTCCCCAATATGCACTAGGTGGTTCCCTGATTTGAAAACTACTTCTTCACCCTGAACACCTCCTTCAGGAAGCTTTCCTGGATTGCTAAGTCTACACACACACACACACACACACACACACACACACCCCACACTTGCCCGGGACTGTACAACCCCCTCTGTGGACCGCACCCCAGCTGCAGCTTTGCTTTCTTGGTGCATATAATTCTGACTGAAGGTGCCCTCCCCCGGAGCCTACTGGGACTGGGGTGGGGTCTGCAGAACATGGACATGCTCAGGCATCGCTGGGTGGGGCCGGGTAGGTAAACGGTTAAGCCTCCCGGAGGGAAACTTGGTCATACCCAACAAGAGTATGTACGTACTTATGCTCCAACCCAGCCCTTCCACTTCCAGGCATCTACCCTAGAGACTCCGACAGGGAAATAACAAGTGCACGAGGTTATTCATGGCAACCTTGTTGACGCTCGCCACATAGCGGGAACAACCTGGATGCCTGTAAACGGACTGGCACGGCTGCCCGGTGCAGCTCCAGGCGGCTGTGGCAACGTGGACGATCTCCGTGAGCTGCTGGGGAGGGATTTCCGGACCAGCCGCCGGGTGAGGGAAAGGTACAAGAGCGCGTTTCCAGGCCTCTCGACCAGCGGCCGGGGAGAGCGGGCTTCGCCACGCAGGAGGACGACGCCGGCCCCCGGCCTGACGCCGACACTAAAGGTAGCTCACAGCGGGCTGAACGCCCGACCCTGCCGCCCGAGTCTGTAAAACCGCTCCTGCAGGAGACGCTGGGGGAGCTTCGTGCGTTGGACTTGGTGACGATTTCTGGGACGTGACACCAAGAGCAGAGGGAACAAATTTAAAAATAGATCGACGTCACGTCATGAAAATAATTGAACAGTTTCTGTGCGGCATCAGCAAAGCGGAAAGGCCACCCACAGCGCGGGACAGAGCACTTACAAGCCCTCCACCCACAGCACGCCTAGGACCCCTAGAACCCGGCAACAAAACCCGGATTTAAAAATCGGCCAGGCCCACTGACGGGCGGGCACACGGGAGGGGTGCGGAGGGACGGAAAAAAGCTGGTCCGCGCCCGTGGCAACCGAGAGAGAGCAGCGGGCTGTCCTGAGAGCAGACGAAGCAGCCAAGACTGGGACAAGAAGGAACACGGGTCATTGTGTCACGACAGGGGCCAGTTCCCCACGGGGCTCTGGCAGCCCTGGCGGGCGTGGCTCCGTGGACTGAGCCCGGCCTGCGAACCGCAAGGTCACACTGGTCAGCGCGGGCCACGCGTGAGGCCACAAGACAAGTCTCAACGGATGTGGGACAATGGGAGCCATATTGACCGCGTTTTCTGACCGGGAGGGCACGAAACTAGAAATCAGGCACAAGGAGAAAACTGAAAAATTCACAAATGCGGGACTCTGAAACCGGCGAAGAAGAAATCAAAAGGGAAATTAAAATTAATACTTTGAAACAAATGACAGCGCAAACTGTCACAAACTGAAGCTTACGAGACCGAGCAGGAGTGGTCCCAAGGGGGGCGTTCACAGGAATAAACACCCACGGTAGAGAGAAGGAAGAAACCTCAAATAAACAACCTACCTCTACACGCCAAGGAACTGAAAACGGAATAAACTGAGCCCAGAGTTAGAAGAAAATGAGAAAATAATCAGAGTGCAAATCAATCAAACAGAGACTAAAAAGACAATAGAAAAGATCAATGAAACTAAAAGCCGCTGCTTTGGAAGATTAAGAAAATCGATCAACTTTGAGGTAGACTTACCAACAAAAAAGAGAGATCACAAATGAAGTGATGAGAACAGAGACCTCACAACCGACACAACGTTGCATCAGAGGCTCCCGGCCGGTGACTGACAACAATCACCCACCAGCAAACCGGACAGCCTAGAAGAAGTGGGCACGTTCCTAGACACGTGCCGCCTGCCAAGACTGAACGATGGGAAATAGAAAATCTGAGCAGACCAGGTACTAGGAAGGAGACGGGATCGGTGATGGAAAACCTCCCAAAGGGCAGTCCAGGACCAGCCGGCTTCGTGGGAGAAGTCCGCCAAACCCTGAGAGAAAAATGAACGCCTCACACTCCCCGTCACTCTCTCCCAGAAAACAAAAGCGGAGACACTTCGAAACTCAGGAAGCCAGCCTGGCCAGCGCCAGCTGGGCCGTGCGCGGGACAAACAGTCCCAGGCCAGCACCCTGACCGGCATCGACACCGAGGCTTCTGCACCCACCAGTAGCTCGACTCAGCAGCACGTCAAAGGGTCCACACTCCGTGAGCGAGCAGGCGGGCTTTGCTCCTGGGAGGCAGGGACGGCAAGACACCGATGAAGAAGCGGAATAAAGAGCGGACGCCACGGCGACCTTCACAGATGCGTGGGAAGCACCTGAACACTCAGACTCCCGGCAAACCAAGTGCAGAGGGAACACACTCCCACCGACTCGAGGCCACCACCGGGGCCAGCCCGCAGCTGCCATTGCACTGGATGGTGAGGGAGTGCCAGGTCCTTCTCCGAGGTCGGGAGCGCGGCCGGGACGCCCCTCTCACCGTTCCTGCCCAGCACAGAGCCGGCCGTCCCCACTGGAGCGGTCAGACGAGAAAAGGCACCCAAATGAAAAAGGGGACGTTCAGCCGTGCTCATCGGCAGGTGGTGTGACCTCCTTGGGAGAGCCCTAAGGACCCCAGCAAACACAAGCTGTTGGAATCAATAAACGGACTCAACAGAGATGCAGAATTCAAAAATCACATTTAAACAAAACTCAGCGGTGCTTCTACAAACCAGTGATCTTCAGCCGATGCGCCACAAGAAGTTTTCAAACACGCGATTCCTCGCTATTCGGTCAAGGGCACGGCCTTTTTCCCTCCGATTCTCAACTTTAAAGAACAACCGCAGCCAACAGCCGTCCAGCGTGAACGAACCAAGATGATCTCCTGTGGTTTTGTCAGGTCGGAAAAAGACTCGTTTATTCTTCGTGTGCCGCAGGAGTCCAGTAACGAGTTTGTGTGTGGGCCGCGGGATGGAAACGGTTGCCAATCACGGCCGCACAACAACAAACTATCAGAAGGAGAAATTAGGAAAATAGTCCCATTTACAAAAGTGTGACCAAGGAGGTACCAGATCTGCATGCTGAATCCGATCACGCACTGACGAAGAAATTAAAGACAGAAATACGTAGCGGGAAATGCACCGCCAGAACTAATATTGTTGTTAAAAGGCTCACACTACCCAAAGCAGCAGGTAGATTCCGGGCGATGCTATCAAAATTTCAGCAGCACTTCTCACTGCACTTTTGTGTAAATCCTGAGATCTCTGCAGAGCCGCAGAAGCCGCCCGAGGCCGAGCGGCCGAGCTGGAGGAGCGCGCCCGGTTCGGCCAACGCTACAGAGCTAGCTGCGGCGGCCACAGCTGCGCCGGCACCAGAGACACAGGCCACGGGACAGAAGCCAGAGTCTGGAGATGACCCCTCACGTGCACACGGCCCAGGGCTTCCTGAGAACGGTGCCGGAGATGCAGGACGGACGTGGCACAAGGAGGGGGCTTGGCCATTGCCCCTCACCGCTCACAAAACTGGCCAGGAAGGCATTGATGGCTTCGGAAAGACACGAAACTCCCGGAGGAAACACCGGCGGGAAGCTCCTTGACACCGGTCTTGGCAAGCGGTTTTGGGCGCGACATCGAAGACAGAGGATGCAAGACCAAGCGAGGGGAGTGACAAGGGCAGCACAGGAGGCGAGCCAAGGGACGGGTGGAAACGGCCCCCGCACGCCTGGTGGAGCGGCTCTCCTGGGAAAGAAGGGAACTAGCGAGCTGGGCGGGGGGGAAAGGAGCCCTCACGCTGCTGGTGGGTGCGTGAGTTTGAGGCAGCCACCGTGGGGAACAGCGCAGGGGTCCCGAGCCATTTGAATAGAACCACCTCCCACTCTGGGGCATCCGTGCCAGGTGACAAAGGCATCACCCCCTAGACTCGCCGGCACCCCAATGGTCACTGTTCATAGCACGAGGCATGGAGGCAATGCAACCACTGAGGTGTCCATGGGGGGTGGGTGGCTGCACAAACGGGTGTGTGTCCAGTGTAACACACATAGTATGTGATACTGCATAACAGGACGCGGCCACAGGGAGCACATCCCTCGTTAGTGATGGCACGGATGGGCCTGGAGGGCATTATGCTGGGGTAAGTCACAGAGAGAGAGACAGATGCCACCCGTGGCCTCACTTAGCTGTGGAATCTAAACAACAAGTGGCACCCACAGACACAGAGCGGACAAGTGGTGGCCAGGCCCTGGGGGGTGGGGGGGTGATGGGGAGAAGTGGGTGAAAGGCTACAAACTTCCAGGGGGAAGAAGGTGGAAGAGCCCACGGAGCCCCTGGTGACATCACTCACAACTGAAGCTGCTGAGAGAGTCACCGGGGAACCTCTTTGCCCCACGCATGGCAAATGTGCAAGGCGGTGGCCGGTCACACGGATTAACTCGATGGGGGGATCCTTCCACCACGCACACCGAACCATCACCTTGTCCCCTCTACGCATCTGATAACCTTACTGGTCAGCTACACCTCAATAAAGCTGAAGAAACCGGCAAAGGACCTGAATGGACACTCCTGTAAAGAAACATGCGGCGGCACGGCCAGCAGGCACAGGGAGGTGCTCCAGATCCCCCGCCGACCACCCAGGAAATGCAACCGACCCCACAATGAGACCGCCTCGCACTGGCCAGCGAGGCCGCCATCGAAAAGTCACAGAAAATGACGGGTGTCGGCGAGGATGCGGACGCTGGAGCACTGTCGCTGGGAATGGGATGCGGTGTAGCCGCAGGGGGACCCAGTTCGGCAGGCCTCAGAAACACGAAGTTATCCTATGATCCAGCAGCTCCGCCTCAGGGTGCAGACCCCCAACATTGAAAGCAGGGTCTCAGAGAGGTGTGCACCCACAGTGCTCGCAGCGGCAAGGGCCACCGTAGCCAGAGGCGGAAGCAACCCCAGTGCCCAGCTGCGGGCGATGGAAGAACACGGACGAGCGAACCGGCCGCCATTCGGCCTGAGTGAGGGAGGCCGTCCCAACACCCACCGCAGCAGGGCTGGGCCTCGGGGACGCTGTGCTGGGCGATAAAGCCTCCAGACAGAGAGCAGAGTGGTGGGGGCCAGGGGAGTGAGCATGTCCTGGGGACAGAGAACCCAGTGTTTCTAGTTTTATGATTGGGACAATGAGCCTCCTGGATGCAGATGCTCACGCTGGCCAGAGAGTCAGGCCACTGCAGAGCCAAGTGCCCTCCCCAGCGGCCCGGACACAGCAGCGCCCCTTCGGCCGTGTGTCCCCACCCATGCCCACGGCTGGGCAGAATGTGACAGCGGCCGTGGTCGCTCCTTCCTCGGGTCGAATGTCGGCCCGCCGCCAGCGCACGGAACAGCTGCAAGGGAATGCCCACCACCCCTTGGCCCAACCGCCAACACCCCCCGCCCCGTTCAGCCCTCTTCCTGCGCTGCCCGCCTCCCCCTGCCCGGCCCCCATCCGCAGCGGCACGGGGACAGCGTGCCTGATTCCTGCTAAGTACACCCAAGCATGCTCCCCAGGGACAAGGACGTTCTCTCCGTAAACACAGGACAGCTGTCAAAGTGGGGACCCTTCACACTGACAGGACATTTGCGCCCTGGCCCCCAGAACACAGCCCGGACCCAGTGACACGCCCTTCCCGGTCTGCACCCTGCTCCCCGTCCTCAGTCCCTTTTGCCTGAGCTGTTCCTTAGACGTCATATTTGTTGGCCTTCACAATTTTTTTCTTTGCTTTTACAGAGAGAGGAAGGGGCAGAGAGACATCTCTTGGCTGCCTCCCATGATCACTGGGAGTGGGGACCGAACCCGCTCAGCCCTTCAGTTCCAGGACAACACTCCAACCCGCTGCGCCCCACCGGCGAGGGCTGACCTTGGCATTTCTGAAGCACTCGGCTGATCACTTCGTGAGTGACCTTCAGTGTGGCCTTGGCCGCTGATCCGTCACCACAGACTCAGGCCTGTGCCTTTGGCAAGAAAACGGCTGACTGGGATGCCCCGTCGGGCTTCCTGACACAGTGGCCCTGTTCCCAGGGATCCTAACGGGGACTACGCAGGTGGGGTCAGGTGTCTGCAGGCTTTGTCCCTGGACAGTGACACTTGGCTAGTAATCGATCGGTCACAGGGAGGGGGGGGGGTTGAGAGGATGTAGCTGCAGCCACCGTGAGCAGGGATACATACGGTGGACACCCTCCTCCAGGTTTGATTGCCACTGTGGTCACTCAGGTAGGGGAGCCCCATCTACCCCAGACACACGGCCACCAGGGTACCCACGGGGCCTTGATTCCATCACATGTGTGGTCACACTGCTGTGCCTGTGGGTGCGTGTGCTCGAGGCCCCTGCCTCGGTCTCCCTCGCCACTGGTGCAGGTGTTGGCCTCTGCTTTGTGTCTCTGTGAGGCGTCCACGCCAGCACCGTGCTCATGAGGGGACGAGGGCTGCCTGCCCGTGGAGGGCTGGCGCTGTGGGCAGCCTTGGGTGTCGGGCCTGCACTGGGCAGTGCCGGCGTGGGGGGGAGGTGCAGGGCAGCAAGGAGGGAGGGGGGGCAGGTCTCCTGCCCCCCTTTCCAGGGACAGTCCCCATGCCCGGGGCCCCCACTCAGCAGCACAGCCTGTCCCTGCCCACGACTGTGGGGGACACAGGGTGGCTATCGCTCAGCATGGGTGCAAATTGGGGCCTGAGACCTGGCTGCCATTTCAAACGGGGCACAGGAGCAGAGTGGGGGCACTCCAGGTGGAGGCAGGGACTTGGCCCTGGGGGAGCCTGGGTGTCGGTGTGACAGGCTTAAGGTGGGCAGCGAGGGGCGGCGAAAGGGACTTCATCCAGGGCCCAAGTGGGGCGCGCGGGGCGAGGGCAGGCAGGAGAGGGGGGTGCAGGCGTGATTCAAACTAAGACCGGCTGGGGACGGCCCCCAGGTGAAGGCTCTGCCCGGCAGCCACCTGGCCCACAGTCACTCCTGGGTGTGGGCGCCAGCGGATGAAAAGCAGGTGTTCAGACAAAAGCCCCACTTCAAAGGGTGGTCTCACAGCCCGCAAGAGCCCGAGGGCAGGCGCAACTGAGGGCCCACTGACAGGGGAGTGCGCCCTCAGAATGGGGACACTCAAACATAGCAGCTTCGGGCCAACGAGGTCCTGCCACCTGCTGCCACACGGAAGGAGCCTGGAGCATCACGAGGCGAAAGGGACCTGTCAGGGTCCCCATGCTATGAGACCCCATCGACATCGAAATCCCAGACCAGAGGCTCCACAGAGGCAGAGCGTGGACCCCAGGGGCCCAGGGCGGGCACAGGGGTGGGGGCACATCTAACAGCGTGGGGTGTCCTGTTCGGGGGGCATGGACATTCAGGAGGGGTGGGGGCGGCACACCGTGGTGAGTGTCCCCAACACGCTGAGACGGTGACATGGCACGCTGTGCACTGTGTGTGGGACCACAACCAAGGGCATGCTGGGCAAAGCAAACCCCCACATGGACCCCCACACAGGGGTGGTCCCTGAGTCCAACGCCTGGGCTCCCATCGGGCTCCGCCTCTCACTAGCTGGGCGCCTCGTGCCTCAGTTTCCCATCTGTGCATGAGGCCACTGCAGGCACACGGAGAGGTTCCCGTGAGTAAGTCTGCACCATGTGCCGGCTGCACGTCCAGGGTCCGGCCTGAGCACCTCTGCTGTAATCTAAGACAGTCCGTCCAGGCCACCCACACCCCCTTCCTAGCACCTAACCGGAACCACCAGCTGCGGGAAGCCCCCCCGTGAACACAGGGCAGCCACCCGGTGCGGCCCCTCCCGGGCATGTGCAGCCTGGGCGGTGAAGGGGCTGTGGGGTTATAAATGTTTCAGAGAGCCCAGCCCACGCCCCTGCCGGGGTCACTGCGTTCAGACGCCCAGGGGCGCCTGCAGCCTGCCCACCACCGTGCACTGTGGGACCAGAGCCCGGTTGCCCGGCTGTCAGTCGGGGTGCCTCCGACGGGCAGGGTCACTGGGAGGGCTCTCGATGGGCGGGGGGGTGGATGCCCCCCTAGGCTCCCAAGCGAAGAAAAGCCCCCGCCAGCACTTCCCACCCAGGTTGCCCGCTCACTGCTGCAGGAGGAGGGATGCAGCTCGGACCCGCCCTGGCCACAGCCCCGACAAGTACCCTGCTCTCCTCGCCTTCTGCCAGCCGGTCCTCTGTCGTGGGCTGAACCTTCCGGGGGTTTGACCACAGTGAGTCAAGTCTGTGGGCGGGAGCCCCCTGGGAACAAATGGGGTGGGGCCCTGGGCCTCACTCTGCCTAGAAAGTGCTCCCCCAGGCACCAAGCCAGAGGGGTGGCATAGGGGCAAGGGGCCAGGAAGCTCTTCTCCCAAATGACTCAGAGGCCTTGGCTGTCTACCGCCCCCCCATGCCACCTCCTCACCAAGAGCCCTTCTCTTCCTGCCCTTCTGGGTGCCCCAGTGAATGTGGGGTCCTGGGGGTGAGTGTTGGCTCACAGCTACAAGCCCCCCAATACCATGGAGGCCCCAGAAAGGTCAGGGTGTCCTCCCAGTGCCCTGGGGACAGTATGGAACCTGCTATGCTCACAGTGCTACCACAGTCACTCCTCAGACAAGCCAGGGGGCAGGGCAGGTATAGTCCCCCCTGTACCCCCAGACAAAGGACGGGCCTGGTGAGGGGCAGGGACCCAGCCAGTCTCACAGGGGAGGCAGGAGCCTCCACTCCCCAACCAGCACCAGCACCTGGCTGCCCTCACACCACAGGGGCCCCAGACTCAGCATGACACCCTCCCCTCCCAGCCACTCTGTGGGGCTCTGTCAGGGATGGAGGCGGGGACCCTGCCTTCCCCACCCCTGGCCTTTCTCTCTGCGTGTAGGTGCCTCTCTCGGGGGTACACAGGCCGGCCTCTGGGGCTTCTCTGTGGGAGTCAAGGACCCACAGAGAACCCAGAACCCGGGCCACAGGGCCCCCCAGATCCCGGGACCCACGTCGTGTGAAGTGAGATGGAGCGGTGGCTCCTCCCAGGGCTGCTGACACTTCAAGGACCAGCCCCTGGTGTCCGGCCGGTGCACAGGCCGATGCAAGGCTCATTAATAGCAGATGCTCCAGAAGCCTGGACCACCTCCCCGGCTGCCTGGGGTGGGGGCACCGGAGGCGGCAGGGAAGAGGCGGCCCCTCAGGCAAACAGAGTGGACGTCGGGGAACCCCACGCCCACCTGGGACGTCAAGAACGACACAATTTCTAGAGGAAAACCCAGAAATCCTGTGTGCCCTGGGCCAGGCAAAGGGCTCTCAGACACACAACCCTGAAAGATCACGCGGTGGGCTCAGTGTCACCAGTCCTCGGGGACATGCAGGCAAGTCACGTGAGGTAGCTGCACCCCGAGGGGCCACCAACCAAGGGCTGCCTTGAGGGAGGGGTGCAGTTCGGAAGCCAAACCCGCACCTACGACACCCTGGCCGTTTTCCCAGGTCCCTCCCTGGGAAGCGGGGCCGAGTCCACACAGAGATCTGTCCCTGGGGCTTCCGTGAAACAGCCCAAAACTGGGACCGCTCAGCTGTCCCCCCATGGGAGACTGGGTGCGGCCAGCGAGGGGAACCCTATGCAGCAGCGATGAGGAAGGACCACAACCCAGAGGGACGGACAGACCTCAGACCTCAGCCCGTAGGGCTGCCTGGAAGGCTCTCTTCTAGAGAATTTACAGACGCAGGCCACCTACGGAGACAGGAAGCAGACGGGGCCGGCCTGCGGGAGGGGGCAGCAGGCAGGAAGGGGCGCCGGCAGAGGGACCCTCGAACACGTGCTGCCCCTGCGAGCGGAGGGCCTCTCAGAGGAGGGGCTGTTCGTACAGGACTCACTCTGAGCGGCGGGGTGGGGTGGGGGGGCCTGGTGCGTGGGAGGTGGGTGCCCAGTGGCAGTGACCCTTGCTCTGCCCGGCAGCACTGAGGTCAGCCGTCCCCTCACCACTGCACCCTGTGCCACCCGCAGGGCCCCCATGTTCCATGTCTGATGGCCATTTCCTCGCAGTCACCCGCCTCCCGTGACCCCTCAGTGGGCCTTCCAGGCCACACGCCAGCCCTTGTAAGATCCTCATCAGGCCAGGGGAAGAGCCCAACCCCCACCCCATCCCTGCTGATCCGGGGGAGAGGGGGAGGGGGAGTCGGGAGGGAGCAGACAGTCAAAGGCAGTCCTGACCTCCTCCAGGCCCCGCCTCCCACTGGGCACCAAGGTGCCACAGGGGGATCGACCCACTGCCCCCTGAAGAGGCCCCCTGCCCTGCCCAGCAAGACCCCCTCACCGCAAGTCACCTCCTGCCCGGCTGGAGTGCCCCACTTATTCCTACACTTTCTGGGAGTCCCCCTCAGGCTCCTGCACCCGAGGGGGCCAGCAGGTGCTGGGAGGGGGGTGGTCCATGGGTATGCTCACAGGGAGCACAGCAAGGACAGAGTGCCGGGGACTGGAGGCCTGGCCCCCCCACCTCTGCCTGCCCCCAGCTGGCGGCCAGGGTCCCTCGGACCCTTGGGCCTTGCGGACCACACAGCACTGGAGCTCAGCGGGCTCCTGGGGCGGTGGCCTTGACACGCAGACTGGTGGCAAAAGGCACAGGCGGGCAGAGGGGTCGGGGCTGGCATGAGTGTGAAGGGCCAGGGTGAGAGAATCGGGGGCCATGGGGCCTCCCTTGCCGCTGGGCACTCCTGGGTGGGGGCCAGTCCCCCCGGGTGGGTGGCTGGCTGGCATGCCTGCGAAGCAAAGCCTAACCAGGCCAGGCCCCACATACACGCAGGACTGTAGGCCCAGAACAGGAGCAACAAGGGCCAAGGCCCAGGCTGGGGTCCCTCGTGGGCCTCAGCACGGACCCACAGACCCCACTGCCATCAGCCCAGGACTATGGCGACTCTGAGCATGTCCCAGGGGCCTGACACAGCCAACCCTGAGCCTGGAGCTGGATGCGGTGCTGGGATCGCACAGCTGTCCCCACGGGGCCCAGAGCTCTCCAGTGGCCTCACTTCCTCTTTCAGTGCCCAGGTCTCCCCACTGCTGGTCCCCAGGGAAGGCACTCACCCCGTGGGCTACCAACAACCACAGGGGCCTGGGGACAGGCCAGCCGCTCAGCTGTCCATGGCCCCTCCTGACGGCAGTCCCTGAGGCAGCTGGAGGGCCATCCCCAGGGACAGGCTGGGTGGCCAGGGCTGCCACTGGCAGGTGTTCCTGGGGCCGGCATCTGGGCCCCTTCCACTCTCTGGTACTTGTTCCCCAAACAGGAGCCCAGAACCCTGCACTCAGCCCCCAGGGGACACGAGGTGGATTCTGCTGGTACCTGCAGGCGCCGAGGCTGGGGAAGCTGCCCGCTCCGCAGGGCACAGGATGCCCCGCAGAATGGCGCCCTGCACTCCGCACCAAAAACCGCTTGGTCCTTGTTTCCAGAGTGGACGGCCGAGGCATCGAGGGGTTAAGCCACTATGAGGCCTGGCCTGCCACCTGAGGTGGAGCCCGCACCCCTCTGCCTGGTAGGCAGGGTCCCCCTGGACACCAGCCAGTATCCCCGGCAGGGGCACTGTTAGCAACCAGCTCTGCTAAGGGCGTCCTGGCCTCCTGGGGTGGGGGAGGCTGGGATGGGTATGTTCCCCTGGGTGAGGCTGACACCTGAGGCCTGGCAGACACTGAGGGTGCCATCCCGACTCCCCTCCAGGACAGCGGAGGGGGTAGGGAGCTGCAGCCCCCACAGCCAGCGGCACCGGTCAGTCCCTCACCCTTCTGAGGACAGCAGCCCCATGACCAGGTGGGAAGACACCCAGCACCTCAGTCTCTCCCCGTTCCCGCTCTGTGAACCCAACACCTGCCAAGGGGCGGGCACAGGAGGGGTCTGCAGCACCTGGGGACGCGGCCTGTGGCCCTGGAGTGTCCAGGCTGGGGCTTGGCCAGGACCTCACCTGCCCCGTTAAAGCCCCTTTCTCTGATCTAGGCCTCAGTTTCCCCAGCTGTAGGAAAGGGGAAGCAAGGCCAGAGCATGTCCAAGTCTGAACCATGAAGGTCATGTTCAGCCTTCTTGTGCAGCAGCAGCCCTGCCTCCAGTCTCCCCCAAGGACAGGACCCAGTCTGGGGACAAGCTCCCTTCCTGGTCCCCAGCTGCATTCACTCCCTCAGGCAGTCCACCCAGGGAATGGCTAGAACTCACCCCGGGTCGGGGGGACAGAGAGGGGGATGGGGGGACATGGCCTTGGGGTCACCTCATCACTTGGGCATACGTCCTGGGCAGAGAGGCCTCAGAAAGAGTCAGGTACTTTCCTGAATCCCCGGGGTGACCTGGGGACGGTGGCTCCTGGCCAGGACGGGAGGGAGTGCCCCGCCCCTAGCTCCCTGAGGAAGGGCAGGTCGAGTTACAAGGCAGGCAGGTGCCACCAGGAAGCATCCAAATCCAGAACCGCCCGGTAAGGCTCAGCTCCCACCACTGCCTGCCGGGCTGGCGACAGCCTGCCCACCTCCAGGAGGTGTCATGGTGATTAGCCAGGCCAGGCCATCCTCCCCGGGGGCTGTGCGGGCTCAGGGCACACTGTCCCCACCCACGTAGAAAGCCTCAGGCTGCGGGGCAGGCCTGTCCAAGGTGCATGCCAGCCTCGCCCCGTGGAGTCCGCTGGGAGATGGTGGGGAGCCCAAGGCCATCCCCCCTAAAGCCTCCTCAGACACCTCTAGCAAATCCCCGAGGAGCACCACGGTGGCAGGCAAGGCAGGGCAGGGCGTCCACTGGCCCCTTCCTCCCGGGCAGGCCAGGCCTCAGACGTGCCCAGACAGCATCCCTGGCTCGGGCTCAGCTACCGTGGGGACAACAGGCCAGAAGCAGAGGCCCTCGCTGGGTCTGGGAGGGGAGTATGCACAGAATACCTGTAGGCAGACCTGCCCTGAGAGGCTACCCCAGCTCCTGGCAGGCCCCCAGCCCACTGCCCCCGGGACACAGCTTGTCCAGCGCCCACCGGGAGCGCAGGGCCAGAGGGAGGGGTCAGCCTGGGGTGGGGGCTGCGCAGAGCGAGTCAGGGAGCCCCGACGTCCTGTGACAGGGTCCGACGCCAGCCCTGGCAGGTGGGGCGAGTGTCTGCCAGACCCCCACCTTTGGTGAGCTGCCCAGGCCCTGGGGGCGAGGCATGAGTCTCTGAAGACCCCGGACTGGCGGCCGCGTGCTGGGCAGCCGGCCACCATGGCCGTGGTGCCCCGACAGCTGCTGGCTGCAGAGGCTCCCAGGCCGGCCACGCTGGTGAGGGCCCCAGCCCCGGCTGCGCACCCAGCATCCAGGTTCCTGGGGATGCACCTCCTGTCTCAGGACCTGGACCGTGGAAGGCAGCGGGCCCACAGTCCCGTGAGGACTTTCTCACTCCCATCCCCCTTCCACTTCCATGGAGCCGGTTCTTCACCTCTGGGTGGACTCCACCTTGTCCACGCCAGCCCGACTGTCCTCTCACCTCCAGGGACCCCAGACCCAGGTGAGCAGGACCTTGTGTGGGCTGGAGGGGCCTGACCCCTGAGAGGCTGGGGTTCCCTACACCGTGACCCTGACCACCCAGTCCAGGGACCAGCTCCCCTCCCGGCCCCACGCTGCGTTCAGCCCCTCGGGCCATCCCCCCAGGCGATGGCTAGAAATCACCCCAGGGTAGGGGGGACAGTGGGGACATGGCCTGGGGGTCATCTCATCACTCATTTGATAAAAAGCACCATCTACCATTTTCAAACGGCCCATGTTTTTAAGGTAGAAAATTCAGATCAAGCAAAAGTTTAACCACCCGGACCCTGCACCCAGGGGTGACCAAGGAGACCCCGAGTGGCACCTCCCAAAAGGTGTCCCTCAAACCCATCCCAGGGAGGGGGACCAGCGGCGGGGAGGGGCTCCTTGCTGGGCACTGGGCTCGGTTTATTCAAAGCGGCCCAGGACTAGGGGCCCCGTCAAAAACCAGAGGGCCCGAGACAGACCGGGTCAGGACACTGCGGGGCTCTGGGACAAGCAGCAAATGGACTGGGCTTGATGAGGCAGGAAAGCAGAGCTCCCTGAGCAGGCACGGGCTCGCTGGGGCCGGGGGGCCGGGATGTGCAGGGTAGGACAGGCCCTGCCAGGCTGATGGAAGTGGGGTCTCAGGAAGTGGGGAGGCCGCTGCTCGGGGCCACAAGTCCCCCAAGCCCAGATTCAGATTCAGATTCTGCTCTGCCTCTCATGGAGCTCCCAGAGAGAGAGTCCCCAAGTGACCAACCGCCACCCCAGGCCTGCCCGGAAGCGGCGGAAAGGCCCGTGGATGCCCCTGGGGCAGCGTGACTTTGAGGTGACAGGAGCTTGGCAGGGAGGCCTTGATAAGAGTGCAGGGGGTGGGGCCTGCCAGGGGACAGGCCGGTGAGGCCACAGAGCCCCCAGCCCCGCCCATCCCCCCCCACCCCCCCTGCCAAGGGCAGCCAGAACATTCCAGCACTGCCTGGGGAGGTGCCCGGGAGGTGCCTCTCCTCCTCCAAGTTAACACGGGACCTTGAGCAGACCAGCCTCTGACACAGGGGACAGACCCGGGACAGAAGGCAGCCCCCGCCTCCCAGGCTGCGGGGGCTTTCCAGAGTTCCTCACAGCCCGGTTTGCTGTGTTATCTCCATGCAGTGAGGTAGAGATGGGTCACTCCAGGGACACCGGGAGGTCAGCTGGCCACCTAAGGGCACACGGCAGGACAGGGACAGTGTACCGGGGCAGAGAATTGGGATTCCCTACTGATAGCACACACACCCGGGCCCCCTGGGACCCACCCTGCCCACCACGTCTCTGAAAGGGCCCTCGCCCAGCCCCACCCAGCAGCTCGAGAGGCTCACACCAGGGCAGGACCCCCGCCCCTGAGACCCTCCATGGCTGTTTGGAGCCTCAGAAGAAACCTGGACCGGTGGCCAGGCCTTGCGGCCCCTGCAGAGCCGCACCAGCACCTTTCACCAGCCAGGGTGGGTCTCCTTCCGGCACCTGCAAGTGGCCATCTGCCCCTCTGTCCATCATTTATCTGCCCATCCACCTGTCCACCCCACTGCCGGCCTCTGAGGTTGCTGGTCTGCGCCAGCAATGCCCGCCCTCCCCTATGGCCCGCCGGCCTCCCTGAGCCGTTCGATGGTCAGATATGGGGTCACCAGGAGCAGCCACCCCACTGGGTCACAAGCCCCGCAAGAGCAAAGCACGTCCCTTTCCCTGCCCCGCACCCAGGCACGCAGGAGGACAGCAGGAAGCGCCCGCAGGACCACCACATACACAGGCGCTGCCCTCCGCCCGGTCATGGCAGAGGCTCCTGGGGCCGTGACATATGCCACCTGATCAGAGCTGCACATCTGGACGGTCGGCACATCCTAGAGGCCGAGGCCTTGGCTGGGAGCAAAGCTCAGAAGACAACCAGTCTGAGAGAGGCTGGGAGCGCAAGCCAAAGGGAGACCGAGGCCCCAACGCTGACCTCTCCAGCCATCCCTGCTCGGGTCCAGTGGCCCGTCCACCTCGTGCACTGTGACATGTAGCCTCAGGGACAGCACAGTGACCCGCCCATACCCCTGTGTGTCCAGAATTCAGGCCCAGGAGGCTTCCCTCGCTCTCTGGACGGTCTGAACTGAGGCACTGAGCCACCTCCCAAGTCTCTGGCTTCGGCTTCAGTTGCCCAGGACACACAGACAGACTCTGTCACCAGGACAGACCACAGGCCAGCGGTCCACCCCAACCACACTGACGGCAGGGTTGGCCAGAGCCACCACCACTGACAGACCCTCAGTGGACAGCTGAGCAGGGTGCCCAGTGGGTGCCGGGAACAGTGTGGCTCCAAGCAGTGCTCCACATAGCTGTCTGTCACTCTGTCCATCCGTCTGCCTGCCAGCCTGCCTGCCCATGCAGTCACCTGTCCACCTTCCCATCCACGCACCCACCCATCAGCTTTCCACCTGTCCTTCTACACACCCACCTGTCCTTCGGTGGCACATGCCCCGGTCCCACAGCACCAAGAGCCCCCGCCTCCAGGGACTGGGTACCACTGTGGTACAGCAGCTGCGACCCAGATGCCCAAACACCCCTCCAGAGGGGGCAGGGCCCCTGCTCGGCAGTGCAGGGGGGCCGAGCACCATGGCACAGCCGTGAGAAGGATGCAACCGCCCCACACTCAGCCACTGTTTGGTGCCGTCCCCGCCGTTGGCCCGGCAGCATCCGGACACGTTCCCTCCTCCACAGACCCAGCTCCTGTGTGACGCTCAGGCCGGGGCCCGGGCGGGTTCCCAGTCAGCCAGGGTGCAGGGCGAGGAGCGGGTTCTGGCCCGACCTCCTTCCCCGTGATGCCCAGCTGCACGGCACCGCGCACCACACAGCCTGTCTCTTCCTCGCGGTCTGAGATGCAGCCTGTCCCTGACTGTACTGGCGTGCGCCGTGGCGTCCACACGGCGGGCTGCCTTTCCTGCTCTGCTCCCCGGCCAGTACTGAGGCTGGGCACCACTTCAATCGCCCAGACTTCACGTTCTCGTGTGTGGCTACGCCCCAGCCCCGAGCATGGCTGTGACGCTCACACGAGACCAGCTGGAGGAGCACGGAGCAGGAGACCCAACCATAAAACCCGTCAGGGTCCAGCATCCAAAGCACGTGGTGCCCAGGGCTGCCTGGTGCCACCCGAGGCTCACCGGGGCTCCCCTCTGCCGGCGGCGGTTGGGGCACCCCCGGAAAGAAAGGAGTGACCTCCCCTCTGGGTCAGAACTCCAAGCTGGGTTGGCTGTGCTCAGCCTGGAGGTGAAGGAGGCCCCCCCACCGGCTGGCACCCCCCCTGCTGTATGGCCAGCGGTCTCCATGCACAGAAGACCTCCAGGGCTGGGGGAGTCACAGTGGTGGGGGGAGGGTCTCTGCCCGTCAGGCCTGCCTTCAGCTCCTGCTCTGGGAGTCTCTCTAGATCCTCTTCGCCTGGGACTCAGCACCGAGTTCCACAGAAAAACACGAGGACAGAGTGAGGGACACCTGTGGTCCCCCAGCTAAAGCCAGGCGAGGAAGCAGCACTGGATGCACGGACAGTGGTCAGTCCCGAAGCATCGGGCTGGGCGGGGTCAGGGAGGGGCCTCTGGGAGGACAGCCATGGGTGAGGCTGGGGCCCAGAGGGCCGCTCAGGGAGAAGCTCCGAAAGGAATTCGCAGTGTCACCGGGAACAGGGTGTGAGGGACAGGCGGCAGTCTCAAGGGGATGGAGACAGACAGCCCATCCGCCGTACCAGCCGCCACGTGCCCGCCTTGCTCTCCGCACCCCTCCCCCCAGCGGGCTCCCGGCAGGGTCTGCAGAGCCCACACTGCCCACCACAGCCTGCAGCTCGGCCTGCACAGGGAGCCTCCAAGCGGGGGCACGTGGCCCGTGACCTGGCCTCCACTTTCGGAAAGGTGGGCGGGCTCAGCCCCACAAATGGCCAGCGCCGTCAATGATTAACGCCATGAAGGTGCCGCCAACGCACCCGCCAGTTCTGAGGAAAGGCAGGGGCAGGAGGGCGGGGGCAGGAGGGCTCCGAGCCAGGTCTGAGAGCCTGGTCCAGTCCACTCAACCTGGGACCCTCTTCTCAGCCACACGGATCGCCCCGTGTCTCCTAACCACCAGGGACGCTGACCTCGAAGGGGTGCTGTGTGCCACAGGGGAAAACTGAGCCACAGAGGAGGGGGCACGCCCAGGCCCGTGTCTTGGGGTGGGATGAGAAGCTGAGCAAAGAGTCTGCACCTGTCATCCAGAGCAGTGGTGGGGGAGGGGGACGAGGGGGGAAGAGTGAGGAGCCAGCGCAGCCCAGCAGCCACAACATGTTGCTGTGGAAACCCCCCACTCCCACTCCAGTCTGGGCATTGCCCTGACCTGACCCACCGGACTCACCCTGGCCAAGGCCCAGCGGTGGGGCTTCCAGCACCCCCTGCGCCCTCAGCTGGGGTGGGAGCTGCCCCACACCGGGGACAGAGTGCCAGGAAAGGGCACGAGGAGACGGGAAGCCCCGTGGGCAGCGTCCTGCTCCCTGACCCCGGCGGGCAGGGCAGGCACACACAGGATGGGGCAGGGGTTCCCCGGTGAGCAGGAGGGGACAGGATATCCTGGCCTGCTTCCCACCCTGCACCTGGGAGAGGGCACCCGGACCCTGGCTCCCACCCCAACTCCACACCCACACGGGCGGCCTCAAGGCCAGGATTGGCCTCCCCACCTGGTAGCTAAGCCAGGCCCAGGTGACACGTAGCTCAACCCCCACCAAGGACAGAGCCCTTTCCCTGCTGCCATCTTGGGCGCTGCTTAGAAAGACACCTGGAACGCTGAGGCTGCCACCCACCCCTGGTCACAGGGCTCAGCCCCAGGGCACCCCACATTCCCAGCTCCCCTAAGCATGTATGGGGCCTGGCTGACCTCCTGGAGATGTTGGGGGGTGAGGGACACCTGCTTGGCCAAGGCCCACCTCCAGTGCCACCCAGCACGGGGACCTCTGCAGGCCTGCACTCCCCAGGGCCAGCTCGCACAGGGCCCAGGGAGCGGAAACACGGCCACCACAGGAGCATCCCTTTCCCGCCCCCACCCCTGGGAAGCCACCCAGGCCCGCCAGCTCCTCGGAGGCTGGGCAGGGGCAGAGTCTGCTGAGTGAACTTCCGAGAGCTGAACAATCACAACCAGGAAGAAAACACGCACACACGCAGACTTCCTCTGGGCGAGGCAAGCCCTCTTCCTCCACTCGGCACGCTGCGGCCGAAGCCTGGGTTGTGCCCGCCCACAGGCCTGCGTCCCCCACCCTGGGGAGTCTGGTGGTCCCTCACCTGGGTGGACCCCCAGGGGTGGGGGCACTGCAGCACCCACCGGCAGCCCTCTGCCCACACTGTCAGCCTCCACCAGAGGCTGGCACCAAGGCCACAGGATGGAGAGGCAGCTGGGCAGAGTCCACTCCAGGACCCCACCCCTGGCCTCTCAGGGAGTTTGGGGTGCAGCAGGGGAGGACTAGGAGAGAGCCCACATGCAGAGGAACACCCGCAAGCCTGGCATTGGCTGGGAGTTTGCACAGCAGTGCTGGACTCGGGTGGGGTCCCTTGAGGTCAATGCACACGAACATCCTCAGACGAGCCACTGCGACTGCAGCCTCGGCAGGCGCCCTGTGGTGCAGGGAAGGGGCTTGAAGACCGAGACCCATCCATGCCTTCGGGGCAGTGTTTCCTTTCCCCCCTGCCTCAGAGGGCCGCCACCCTGCTGCACACACACCCAGAGGCCCAAAGGTGAGACTGAGGCTGTCTCGCCCGCCCTGCCTCACCTGCCTGAAACGGTACTCTGAGCAGGCAGGCCTGGGTCCCGCTGCACCACTGGGCCTCCCGGTGGGAGAAACCAGGGCTCTGGACACCCCAGCCCGGTCTCTCCCAGCCCCAGGCCAGCAGAGGCCCCAGGCCTGAGCAGTAGCAGCAGGAAGCTGGGAGGCAGCTGCCCCCGCAGGCCCCCAAGATCAGCATGGGCACAACCAAGTGAAGGCTCACGGAACAGAGGCTGGCATCGTACCAAGAGGCAGCCGGCCAGGCAGCCAGGAAACTGGGCCACGGGATGGCAGCAGGGCCACTTCCTTGTGCCCCTGTCCCCGAGCAGTGCAATGCCCTACCCTCCGCAGGTACGCTGCTCAGGGAACTGGAGCCACCTGGTAACAGCAGGGGCCAGGTGTTGCCGATAGGGCGCTGAGTCCTCCCCCGGGCATAGCCTCCTCTGATCAATGGCTGGAAGCCTGGGGCCCGCCCCTCCCCTCCACGTGCCCCTCCAGTCTCCTCCGCTTTGGTCCAGGGTCGCACGAGCTTGACCAGGTGTGGATGCTCCCCACCTCGTGCTGGCCCCTCAGGGACCACCACCTGGCCTGCTGCCCTTCGGGGCAGGCTTGCCCCCGCTGGATCAGGAGACCCCTCCCCAGGGCCTGCCTGGGCTGGGAGAGCCTGGGGTGCTCATACAGGGGCCCTCCCCTCTTGGAGGCTCCTGAGTTGTGGGTGCCTGTCGACCCTGGGGAGCTCTCTCCCTGCTCCCAAGGGTATGCCCCCCTGGCACACATCCCTGCCCAGAATGATTACCACCTGGACCGTCCTTCCAGAAGGAGTGGAGCCAGCTTCTAAGCCCTGCATCCCTCTCCGGCTGCCCCCGCCCACCCACACACACACAGACACCTGCCTGGGCAGGGCCAGTGGGGAGCTTCCCAGGTAGCCAGAGGTGTCCCGCACACGGTCAGATCCAACCGGCCCTGAACTTCAAGGACAGACTCCTCATGGTTTCTGTTTACCCCCTTACCGGCTTCCTTCCCTACTGGCTGCTCTGAGTGGCACGCAGCTGGGGTCCAGTCGGGCAGCAGCAGGTGGCACCAGCACTGCGCTCCCGCCCGAGCCCCTCCCCGCGCCCCGCCAAGGGAGCCCCTCCGAGAGTGGCCTTGCCGGTAAGCGGTACTCACACGGCGAAGTGGTAGACGAAGCACTTCCAGCCCGTGGGGCGCTCGAGGAAGTTGTAGACCCGACCCTGGATGTGGGTGCGCGCGAGCAGCGGGCGGCGCGCGCTGTAGATGGAGACGCGCGGGTCGAGGCTCACGGGCGGCCGCGGGCCGAGGTCGGCGGCGTTGGGCTGCGCGGCGGGCACATAGAACGCGCCGGCAGCCGGGCGGTCCTCCGCTAGCTCCAGCGAGAAAGGGGACTTCTTGGCCAGGCCCGCGCTGCCCCTCCGGGCGCCCGGCAGGCGGCCCCAGCCCCAGCGCTTCCTCTCGGCCTGGGGTGCAGAGGAGGCCGCGGCCATGGCCAGGCAGGACCCGCGCGGGCCGGCCGGGCAGCAGCCACGGGAGCAGCAGCAAACGCGGGCGTCGGGGCTCAGCGCGGGAGGCCGCTGCCCGCCTAGCCGGGGCGTGGGGGCGGGGCCGGGACGAGGTGGTGGCCCCGGGCCAGTCCCCAGGGATGGCGCGCCCCGCCCCGAGGCAGACGCCCCACCCCCGGCCAACCGGCGCACTCGGGGCGCCCCAGCCTGTGGCTAACCGCGCTGGTCTGCTGGGTCCCGCCCCCTTCATATTCACCTGTTGGCCCCGCCCTCGCCCCCTTGCTCGCCCCCCTGCCCAAGTGCTCTGCCTCACCTGTTCGGCCCCACCTGCGCCCACGTGCTGGCCCCCACACCCACATGCTCTGCCCCACCTGTCCAGCCCCACCTGTGCCCACGTGCTCCCCCCCACGCCCACCTGCTCAGCCCACGGGCAGAGCGCCCAGCTGAGGCGGGAAGAAGGGCAGGAGAGCACAGGTGCAGTGACAGCGAGCCCATGCAGCTCAGGCCCAGCCAAGTTTAGTGCCCAGGCACCCACTTTGCCTCCCCCCCTGGTCTCGAGGGAGAAGCAGTGGGGGAGGGGAAAGGAGGGGCGCCATGTGGCGTGTGGAGGCGGACCCTCTTGGCAGGGGCAGGACAGCTGTCAGTCCATGAACCTCTGAGCCCCCCCTGGGCAGAGATGGCGGGGCACTGGTGCCCACGAGGGCTGTCGGGCCCTGAGGCCAAAGGGGTGGGGGGGCCATGGCAGTTCAGGGACAGCCCCGTGGGAGCCCTGAGGGTGGGGAGGGGGCTGGAGACAGCAAGGGGGGTGTCCAGTGGGGACTAACCACAGGGCACGGTGGGCCGCACTGCCTGGACAGGTCAGGGACAGGTGTTTGCATGGCCCTAGGGGCGGGGAGACTGGGTGTTTTGTCCTCCTGGCCCAGCGGAGCTACCCGTGTGTTTCCTGGTTGGGTGGGCGGAGAGGTGGGTGACGGGGTCAGAAGGTTGGCTCACCCAGGCACCCCACACTGCCTCTGGCCATCGCTGCTCTGTCGACGGTGCTTGGGTCTCTGCCCACTGAACGGGAGCCAGGGTGGGTGGAGGGTGGGGCGACCAACAGAACAAAACGACCTCTTCAGACGTGCCGGGTACCGGCCTGACGTCCCCTAGCCGTGCCAGGGCCTCGTAACTTGTGGGACACGCCCCCGTCTTCACTGCGCACCCCAGGCTCACTGACTCCATGTGCCCAAACCCGGCAGGCAGCTCTGGGTGGACAGAGCGGCCCTGGCCCCACCCTCGCATGTGCCCGCCCCACACGCAGCAGGTTGGTCTGTGCAGAGAGGATGAAGGGAGGGGTCCCCGCCTGTGCCCGGCACCGGGCCAGCTCAGCCTTCATCCAGGCCGTCCTTTCCGATGAGTGTGCCGGTGCCCTGTGCAGGGGCAGTGCCACCGCGGAGGCTGGTTCGGCTCACAAACGGCGCACGAGGACAATTTTCAGGTGAAGGAGAAGGCTTACGTGCGAATGCCAACGGGAAGCCGGGGAGACGCCATCACACAAGAAGGCATGGGAGCGGGGCTGCCTTCCCAGGGCTCTCAAATCTGGAGGCAACGGCCGAAACCAGCCAAGCATGATCACAGAGAGTGGTGGCGCTCTGCTGTGGCTCGGTGGACGGGGTGCCGGCCTGCAAGCCGAAGGGCCGCAGGTTCGATTCCCAGTCAGGGCACAGGCCTGGGTTGTGGGCGAGGTCCCCAGTAGGGGGCGCGTGAAAGGCAACCACACGTGGATGTTTCTCTCCCTCCCTCTCTAAAAATAAACAAAATTCTTTTAAAAAAAGAATTCACAGCACTGATACATAAAGAACATCTCAAACTGAGAAAAAAATGATACTTTTGCGGAAAAGTGGGCAAAAGATGTGGCCATTTCACAAACCAGGCGTCCCTGCTCTCCGTTCTCACAACGAAACTCCCGACGCCACTTGTAACAAGAAAAACGCCCAGTGAAAGGACACCCCGTCACCACCACCACCACTCGCCCATCTGGCTGGGGAAGTCCAGACTCCTGACGGCAGGCTCCACAGGCCAGGCCGAGGGAGCAGGTGCCACGAAGGTCACCGGTGGGAAGCGGGCCGGCGGCGTGAACAAAGCCACCTTCCCCCGGGCCCGGTGCCTTAGTTCCCATGTTGGAACCAACCCAAAGGGACAAGGAAAAACAGAAAACGATTTGTACACAAGGCTATTTACTCACCGAGGCCTATTCACGTGAGCGACCAGAGACTACCACACCTCCCTCGGCGGTGGAACTGCACTCACAGCCACCTGGGGCCCACTATCTGCACCGATATGATCAATAATGTGCAGGGAGGGGCTGGGAGCCAGGCTGGAGACACACCAGCGGCCTCTGAATTGGTCAGTGCAGGGCTGGTGGCGAATGCAGTCGAACACCCCAGCAAGCAGCACCGGGGGGCAGTGGGGGGGCTTCAGGAGGGGCCCCCCGAGCTGTGTGAGAGCTGCTCAGGGGGTCCTGGCCCTGTCCACATGGGGTCACAGCAGCAGGTGGAAGGCTGGAAAGGGGTCCCTTGGAAGGCCCTGCAAGCTCAGAGGAGCTGGTGGGAGACCTGGGGGGACCTGGGGACCACGGGCAGGCTGGGAAGAGGGAAGGGGGCCGGGTGCCCAGGTGCTGTGATGTGGGCTGGGACTGGACCAGGCTCAGGGAGGGGAGGGCCCAGAGTGAGAGGGAGGGCTGGGGGGTGGGGCAGCCAGCCCCACAGAGGCAGGAAACATGGCCAGTCCCATTCACTGGTGGGTGGTGGGCCTCACACAGCCCACAGGCGGCCCTGCAGGGCCTCTCCACTCAGAAAAGCCCCACCGGCCTGGAGCCCCATCCCCAGGGCCTGCACAGAGACCCCAAGTTCACTCTGGGGGCACCTGTCACAGTCTGGGATCCTGGACACGATGCTGACTGATCTTGCTGGGCCTCCTCCCCTGCTCTAGCCCCCCCCACCACCACCACCCCGGCATCTTGGGCCCAAGGGCTATTTTTGGGCCTCAGAACATTCTAGAACACTACTCTTACCTTCCCTCAGCCGCACTTTGCCAACACCCCTCTGCCCACCACGCGCCCCACCCTCCCAATTCCGTGGGGTCAGAGGCCAGCTGCCCGGCGCGCAGGGCCAGGCACCCACTCACCCTTGCAGCCCAGGACCCAGGGGCCACGACGCCGGTGGGTGGCAGGTGGGGCTCTCGCCTGTCATCTTTGGTCTGAGGTTAAGCCACCTGACGTCACCCCTTCCTGGGAGCTGGTCTCACGCTCCTGTGCCCCGAGGTTTCTGGGGAGCTGAGGAGTCCAGCCCACATATAGGAAGCCCCTCCTGGAGGCTCCTTGGGGCTCAAGTTCAGTTGTCCACGTCCAGCCCCATGTGGACAAAAGTTGGGGCTGCTGGAGGGTCACTGTGACTGGCACCGCAAGCCCCATGGTCCCCTCCAGCCACACTCCCACCAGCACTGAGCGTCCCCTCCCCTTCCAGTGGGCATCTGGAAGACCCGTCCCGGGAATCCTCAGTGCCCTGGAGCCTGGCTGGGTACAGGATCCCCAAGGGGCAGTCGCTCTGGGCAGGAAGGGCGGGTTTGGGACTCAGGGTGGTCAGCCCACCCTGTGACATCTTTGCTGGGCACCAGCTTCGGCCATGATGACAACGGAAATCCACCTAGACAGCTGGTCCAGCTGCTGTGAGGATGTGCAGCCCGAACGTGCACCCCAAGACACCCTCCCTGACCCTTAACTTCCCTGTGTGGCCTGAGACCGTGGAGTCGGGGGCTCCGTGCCAGGCAGGGCCCTCAGGCACAGGCCTGCCCAGTGTGGGCTGGGGCCCACGTACCGCCCCGGTCACCCAGAACCACGGCCTCCCCAACCAACCCTCACGGGTCTCCTGCCTGAGAAATGGCCACCACCCTCCACTCGTGGCCTGCAGCTGACCCTTCCAGGGAGCAGGCTGCTGTGTGTCCAAGGCTCCTGGGCAGTGCCTGGCCTCTGAGAAGCCAGCAGGCCTTTCCCTGCTGGAGAATCATGTCCCTGACTCCTCGGAGGGCGGAGGACGGGTCACCTGGGCTAGGTGGCCTGTCCCCAGTCCTTTGAGGCTGCAGTGAGCAGTTTCCTGTCCAGGGTCTGGCTGGTGCCTGAGCACCAGAGCAAGCAGGGCTGCCGGGGCTGGCCCCTCTGAAGCTGCCCTGGGGCCCATCCCGGGGCCGGAAGCCAGGCCAGGCCAGGCCAGGCCAGGGCCCACTTGGAGGGGGCAGGGGAGCAGGTCAGGCCACAGGCTGGCAGGGGGACTGGGTGCAGAACGGGAGGAGGCGGCGACCAGGGTGACTCAGCCAGCTGTTGGTATTTATTGGGCGCCTACTGAGTTCCCAGGCTTCCTAGGCTCTGGTGGTATGAGGAGGCCACGGGAGCGGAAGGCGAAGTCCTGCCCCGGGGGGACAGTGATCTTGTCTGTGAGACACGCAGGCTGAAGGAAGCCGTGTGGCTCCATCACGGGCTAGGCTTCACCCACCCCCCCGCCCGCTGCTCCCACGGCCATGCCGAGCCTGTGCCAGGGCTGCCCTCGCTCCAGCCTGCGGACGCCCTGAGGGCTGAGACCGCCCCTCCATCTGTGGGGTCCAGAAGCCCAGGAGAAGCTGACGACTGGCAAGTGTAACAAGAGAGAGGGACGGAGGCCTGGGTGGCTGGGTCGGTGCTCAGAGGGATGCCAGGATGGGGACAGGATGCATGGGGACGGGTAGGTAAATGGATGGCTAGGTGGACAGGTGAGTGAACGGACAGCTAGGTGGACGGACGGATGGATAGATGCGTGGAAGGATGGATGTGTGGATGGATGGATGGAGGGACAGATGGAAGGAGAAATGGATGGATTGTGACGGGCAGGTAGATGCGTGGAAGGGAAGATTGATGAACGGATGGAGGGTGGCTGGGTGGTCATCGGTGGGTAGAAGCACGGATGGGTGGCTGAGAGCCCGGATGACGGTGGGTAGGCGAGTGGACGGTGGGTGGATGAACCAGGCTTCTTCCAAAGATCTGCACAAATCCTACCTTCCCAACAAAGTATTCCTTGACTGGCCCATTTAAAGAATAAAATCCCCCGATTGCTGGTTCTCTCCTGCTTTATTTTTCTCCACACCTTTCAACAATCTTTTCCTCTTTTTACTTCTTACCTATGTGTTTTTCTTCGGTGTCTGCATCTTGCCAACACTCAGCACAGTGCTGACCCTGAGAAGCCGCTCAGTGGACCTGTTGAGTGACACTGAGCCACGGGGGACGGGGTGGTGGACGAGGCGTGGGTGCTGGGCAGTGGGCCTGACAGAGCGGGGCGAGGGGCCCAGTGCCTGTAGTTTGGGGACCGAGACACCTCTTTTCTCCTGCAGTCCGCGGGAAGGGGAAGGAATGGGCTTCTCAGCCTCCTCAGGGCCCAGGAGGAGGGGCCGGCAGGGCGGCTGAGGACCAGGAGGGTTGGCGGCCCCTGGCCTGAAGTCCACATCTGGGAGCTCCAGCCAAACCTGCAGGGCAAGAGCCTGTGTGTGCCACACACACAAACACATACACACAGAGGGACACACAGGGACACACAGACACACACACACCCGGTTCGCATTAGAAGCCATGGGCATCAGCAGTGCCCTGGGCTCCAAGGCTGCCCGTGCTCCTCCTGCCCCAAGGCCCCAAGGTGGTGCCGCCCTCGCTCCCATGTCACACCGGGACCAGACTCACTGTGGTTGCAGCACAGCCCCGCACCCAAGCGCAGGGCACGTGGGTGCACGTGGGGAGCCCCTGGGGTCTGGGGCCGCCAGCCCTCCATCCTGACACCTGCTCCAATGGCCCAGTTCAGCCCAGTGGGGATGAGGGGCACTCCTTATTGGCGCCCTACCCTTTGACCACTGGGCCCCTCAGGTCACCCTCCTGGAGCTCCCATCAGCTCCGGAGACAAGGTAGCCAGAGTCGGGGCGAGGGAAGAGGGGGAAGCCCAAGTCCTGGCTCAGCACCCCACCCCCGGGCCTCTTGGGCTCTGTCCCCACATCTGTGGTGGGGTCGACGCCGCCTCCCAGGTAGACGGAAGGATGGGCACTGGGCAGAGGGGTGGCCAATGGCAGGCACTGCCCATGGGGCCGGGGACCGGAGGCCTCGCTGCCACCCCCCCTCTGGTCCTCCCCTTCCCAGCCCCTGTGCCTGGGACCGGAGGTCACAGCCTAGGCCCCACCTGCTGGGCGCAGGGTCCAGGCCCTGTGAGAACCTGACGGTCACTTCAGGGAGAGGACACTGGCCATGCTGAGGGGACAAGGACCCCCGAGGCACAGCTGCAGAACGGTGGGGCCCCTTGCAGGAAGGAGGCACTCCTGGGTCCCTGAGCCCCGTGGGTAGGGGGTCCAGCAAGGGCATGTCTGCCTCACCTGGGCAGGGAAGGGGTGGCGAGTCTCGGCTGCCCGTATCATTGTCCCTTTAACGAAGGGGCCCACTGGGCTCTCGGCCTCCGCTGAGCGTGCTTGGGTCAACCCAGAGGCCCCGCACAGTGGCCATCCCGCAGGGCCTGCCGGAGCGGTCAGAGGGGCCCCCGTGCAGCAGGGAGACCCAGGTGGGCCCGGCACCTCTCGGGGTCTTGGCTTCAGTCCTAGAGGTGGGTCCAAGGGCTGGAACCTTCCCACATGTTAGACCCTGTGTGGCCCCAGTGTGCAAGGGGGGGCATTCACGTGGGGCTGGCCCTCAGGCCCCTCCCCTCTCACCCTGGGCTGGTGGCAGACCAGTGGCTGGCTGTGGTCACGAAGATCTGCGTCCCAGGATAGAAGCCTGGGGTGGGGGTGGGGGGGGGCTGGGGCCTGCTCTGCCAGGCATGGCTTCTCCCCCAGAGGAAATGTCACGAGAACTGAATCCCACGTCCTGTGTGGCGCTGGCCCTGGGGCCAGCTGTGGCAAAGGGGATGGAGGCAGATAAAAATACAGCCGGGCCCTGGCTGGTGTGGCTCATTTGGAAGGACCATCGCCCCGGGGACCAAAAGGTCGAAGGTTTGATTCCCGGTCAGGGCACAAACCTGGGTTGCAGATTCCATCCCTGATCCAGGGGCGTGCGGTCCCGGTCAGGGCACCTATGGGAGCCCATCCATGTTTCTCTCTCTCAAAAAGCAATGAGAAAAGCGTCCCCAGGTGAAGATAAAACAGTAGCTGAAGAGAATAAATAAGTCTGGAGCACAGGCCGGCTTGGAGGAGGGAAAGCCCTGAGGCTGGACGAGGCGAGGACAGGCAGGATAGGGCAGGGCTGAGGGCTGCTGATGGGGTTTTTGTTGGGGCGATAGGGAGCCATGGTGGGGAGCAGGGTAGGAGCGCACCCTGGTGCGGGGCTGGCGGTGGCCAGGGAGGGGTTCAGACGTAGAGCGGCAGAGCTGGAACGGAAGGGAAGGGGGCAAGTACTGGGTGCCCCTCACTCCCACAGGCTCTGAGGGCCTGGGAGGCCTCCCACTCTCCACACACCGCGACTCTGGCGGGACTCATGGGCCCCAGCGAGGCCCCCCAAGGTCAGCCTCTGCTCTTCAGAACCGGGCCCAGAGGCTGGTGGGATCCTAGCGCCGGAGTCTGGCACTTCCTGGGGCCCCTGTCTGGGCTGCAGGTGAAGCTACTGAGTCACACGGCCCACAGCTGGCTCTTGTGGGCGTGGCTGCGTCCCTCCATCTCAGGCAAGGCCGCCCAGGCTCTTCCGCAGGGGCCTCCAGCCCATCCTGACTCTGCCTGCGGTCCTGGGGCGCCCTCTGGTGGCCGACAGGCCAGGCTGGCGAGAGCACTGGGGGATTCCGGAGCACCAAGCCTGGACCCTGTCCCCCAGCCCTACTCGAACTCAGGGGACCACGAGTCCCTGGGAGGGGGCCCTGGGGGTCTCTTTGTGGAGGGACACACAGAAGTGTCATCCAGGCCTGGTCTCACTGTGTATTACCGCCCAGCTCCCAGAGGTGGGGGCCCCGTTTTCCAGAGAACCGGAGGCCCAGAGTGGTTAAGGAGCCCAGGACTGTGGGACCCCAGAGGGCACATCCCCCCTGGCACCCATCCTGCCCCTGCACGGAGTGCCAGCCGGGCCCTGCCACCTGCCGAGGACAGCACAGCATGCCGACGCCGACACCTTGTGGCTTTGTAGGACCCCGGGTGGGGAGTCGCCCCTGCCACGGGTCCTCCATGGGGCGCTGGGTGCACACCCTGGGGGGCAGGTGGTCCCGCTTGTTGGAGAGGTAAACTGAGGCTGGGTGGAAAACAGACATGTCAGCGAAGACGGCTGGACTCAGCTCTGGGCCACCAGCCGTCCCCAGGCACAGCCCACGAAGAAAATGATGGCAAGCAAGGTGGCCCAGCAGCCGCCCCCCATGAGGCCACCTCCCTGGCTTTGGCCAGAGCAGGCCTGAAGGCCAGGCCACGCCTAGTTGCCCGCCCACCCCAGTTGGCCACAGCCCAGGTGCAGGCGGGGAGGGCGGGCAGGAGGGGTGGGGCCGGCTTGCAGACACCCTTTGCAGTGGCCAGCCTCTCCCCTGCTTATTGGCCAGCGGCAGCATGTCAGGGTGCCAGGGAGAGACCAGGCAGGTAGGTGCCCCCTGCCATCGACTCCCAGGTGGGGGCAGGCGTGGGGATGCCCACCTCCTGGGCAGGAGGGGCAGGTGGGACAGGAGGAAGAGCCCCATTGCCCTGGGTCCAGGAGCCCAGCCGCCGGGAGGGGCAGGTGTGGGCCCAGGGCCTGGACTCTGGGGCAGGCGGCTGAGAAGTACCTGGGGCAGTGGGGGTGGGGGGAGGGCTGTGTGCCCTATCGACCCGTCCCAGATTCAGATCCATACCTGGCCCAGGGAGACCCCCGAGTTATGCTGGGCTGGAGGGGCCACAGTGCCAACCGCTGGTTTGCTAAGTGCGGGGCTGGTCGGGGCCTTCTTGTTGCTGCTGTCTTCCCGCATTTCAGGGACAGGGGGCCGGGCCCAGAGAGCCTGGGGGCTGGGGGCTCACGCTAGGGGCTCTGCCAGCTCAGAGGCCCTTTCCCGGATGGCCTGTGACGAGAGGGTGGCCGTCTCCTCCTGCCCAGGACACTTTTGCTGCTGGGGCTTAACCTGTGTCCATTCTTCTCTAAGGAGAGTGGGGCGGGATCCCGGCCAGGGGGCACCTAGCACCCCAGCTGCCCCACCTCCCCACCCCCCAGGAACAAGGGGACATTAAAACCGGGTACCCGCCCATGCAAATCCCACACATTTGCATAGCCTTCCCCTCGGTGGCCACATTTGCCTGGCATCTGCACTGTGCCCCCCACACTCCTGCCCGGGACCAGCAGCCCATCAGTGAGGGAAGGCCTGGGAGCACCCCAGGACCCCCCTCAGGGCGGGGCATCCCCGCCCGGCCTCGTCTCCGCACCAGCCTGCCTGAGGCTCACGGGTATAAGGACGTGAGTGCTGTCCAGGCCCCCCATCCACATGCTCCCCGGAGCGGGTGCGTGGAGCTGTGTTCGTGCCTGGAGCGTGGGTGCAGATGGAGACAGAGACAACTCTACTGGAGGCCAGGCAGGCCAGCGCCAGGGACAGGGGAGCGAGGGCCGTCCCTGTGGGCCCTCTGGCCACCGTCGCTGCCTGTACTTTGGGGTTGAAGGGTGTCCCCCAAAATTCACACCCCCACACCCTCAGGATGTGGCCTTGCTTGGAAGTAGGGTCTTTACAGATGTGGGTAGTTCAGCTGAGCCACAGGGGATGGGGGTGGGCTCTGATCAATGCCTGGTGTCCCTGTAAGAAGAGGGAAATTTGGACAGAGACACCCGCACACAGAGGCCAGAGGGACGCGGCCACCAGCCCAGGAATGGACACCTGGAGCTTCAGAAGCTGGACAGGGTGGGAAGGAACCTCCCCTGGAGCGTCCAGAAGGAGCGCTGCCCCGGGACCCCCAGATGCCCCATCTGTGGGCTTTGTCGGGGCTGCCTCTGGACATTCCCACAGGCTCCTGTCTCGTCCCCCACCTCCTGTGTCACACATAGGCCTCGTCCCCAGACAGCAGCCAGGGTACTAAAAGGCCGTGGCCATTGGCTTGGAGAGGTCGCATTCAAATCCTGGCACCCAGTTCCTGGTCTGCGAGGATTTGCATCCCCCCCACCCCAGGGCTGGGCCCTAGGCCCCTGGGACCACGGCCTCTGTGGCCAGGCTGCTGAGAGACAGGGGTGGGCCGGGGAAGGGGAGGGGGCGCCCTGCATGGGAAGCTGGGCCTGGCCCCAGTCGGCACTGGCACCCACTGGCCTGCTCACTGCAGCTCTCTGAGTGGGTGTCCCAGGGCAGCTGTCACCAATGATGGCAAAAAACAACAGAAAGGGATTCTCCACCTTTCAGAGCCAGAAGTCCCAAATCCAGGCGTCCCTGGGCCGCACGCCCTCAGGAAGCTCCTTCCTGCCACGGTTGGCTTCAGGGGTCCCTGGCGCCCCTGGGCCATGGCCGCGTGCCTCCCCCTCTGCCTCCACGGTCACATGCTTGGTGCCTGGGTGAAGGCCTGTCTCAATGACCATGCCTTGCAAAGAGCTTACTTCCACAAAAGGCCCCATTCCCAGGCGCTGGGACTTCGGGTCTGCTCACACCTTCTTGAGAGACACAGTCGGGGGACGGTGGCCATGCAAGCCCGTCCTGCTTGCAGGTGCCCTGTTCCCCTGCCACTGTTCCCTCCTGCGGGCACAGGAGCCCCCAGAGGGAAGAGTCTCCACTCCCAGGGGACAGGGGGCACAGATGGAAGCAGGGGAATGGGGTCAGGGGCACTGGAGGGGCCTGCAGCCAGGCAGGGGGTTGGGGTCCAGCCCCTCATACCACGAGCCAGTCCTGGGCTCCTGGCCCTTCGGGTCTGTGAGGACTGGGGCTAGCATGCCACACCTCTCAGGGCCGCAGGGAGACAACGGGGGTGTGGTACCTGGCGTGGAGCCCTGTTGCCGGGGGTGGAGCAGGGACGCGGTGGGAAGAGCTCTGTGGTGAGGGGCAAGAGCCTCCTCTGCCAGGACCCCCCCAGAGCAAGAAGCCGAGGTCCCTCCCTCCTCCACACCAGGTTCCCCGGGCCCATGGCCCACCCAGGTGCACCCAGGGGCCCCTTCCCTGTCTGGTGCCAATAGGGTGTGAGGTGGGTGGGCTGCACGTCCAGAAGTCTAGAAGCCCAGGAACCCTGTGTCTTTCCCCATTTCCAGGACAGCTCCCACCGAAGTCTCCGCAGGAGTGGTGACCGGAGCTTTGGGTCTCGCATGTCCCTTGAGGGGTGAGCAGTGGGACCAGGAGAGAAGCAGAGGGGCTGGGATGCGTCCCCTGACCCCTCCTGGCTGCAATGCTGGGGCTCAGGAGGAGGGAGGGACTCTCTGCCTGCTGGTTGCAGAGGCAAGGGACTTCCCTGGAGGCAGCCCCCAGCCCCCTGGAGGGGGGCGGGTAGGAGAAGGCTGGGTTCCCCTCTCATGTCCTCTGTCCCTACAGAGAGGCCCCTATGCAGGACACGCAGGGCGCCTGCCCCGGCAGCCCCGGGGGAGCTGCAGACAGGTGGGGGCCTGGCCTGTGCCGGGGCGAGATCCAATTCGGAGGGTGTGGGAAGAAGCGAGGCAGGGTAAGCCTAACCCCTCCACCCCCACCTCCCACCCCGCACCCCTGTGACCACGCTCCACATGATGGCAGGGATCCCTGAGCCCCCATTTTCTGCTTCCTCCTCTGAACACTGAGCATCCTGGTGCCTGCCCCCTCCCCAGGGCCGCTGTCCTGGTGGCCCTGCTCAGAGCCCGCCCCCCTACCGTGTGTCCAGGACCCCCCCGCCCCCACCATCCAGCCCTCACTTCTCCTAAAGGCAGAGGCAAGGCCCAGGCTGGGGTCAGGGAGGCCCAGGCCCCACCAAGGTCAAGGCTGCAGGCCTGTCCCATCCCCCATGCCCAGTGCCCTCTGCTGTCCCTCCCTCGCAGTTCGTGAAGGTGCCGAGCGACATGGAACCTGCTGCCCTCTTTGACCTCCTGAGAGCCGAGTGGCACCTTCCGGCTCCCAACCTCGTGGTGTCCCTGGTGGGCACGGAGCGGCCCCTCACCATGAAGTCCCGGCTGCGGGACATCCTGCGTAAGGGGCTGGTGATGGCAGCTCAGAGCACAGGTGAGGCCCGGCCTGGTCCCCAACCCAGGGCCCCTGCCACCCCCCAAGTGTGGCACGCCCAGCCGGCTGGCTCCGGCACCCCTCTCTCAGTGTTGGTGTCCCAAACTACAGTGGGGACAGCTCCTGGAGATGCAGCAGAGGGACTGAGGGGCCCCCAGGTCCAAGGCCTCCCTCGGGGGTGTCCCGGCCACCCTGTGGTCAGAGGCCTGGCCTGTCTACTCCTAGGGCCCAGAGGCCTCGGCGAGACGCCCCTGGGGACAGGACTGTTTCTATGCCCACTGCCCACGGTGCACCCCCTCTGCCTCCCTCACGGGACCACTCTGGCCAGCCAGTTATCAGGATCAGAATCAAGTCTCAGGGTTTTGCCTGCAGGCCACTGGGCCTGCAGAGAGCCGGACACAGGATGGGGGTGTTGAGCTCTGTCAGCACAGCGGTGATTGTGGCGGAGACAAAGGACCCCTGAGCCAGGCGGGCTGGGGGCTTTGCCACCTGGGAAAACCTCCCCGGGTTCTGGGCCTGGCCCGCCCCCGACGCCAGCCAGGACACACATCGAGCCCCCCTCCCGCAGGCGCCTGGATCCTGACCAGTGCGCTCCAGGTAGGCCTCGCCCGCCACATTGGGCAGGCGGTGCGCGACCATTCGCTGGCCAGCACGTCCCCCAAGGCCCGCGTGGTGGCCATTGGCATTGCTTCCCTCAGCCACGTACTGCACCGTCAGCTTCTGGACGCCGCACCGGTGAGCCCAGGGCCGGGAAGGGGTCACAGCTCCCGAGAGTCGCCCACCCAGGGCAGAAGGGAAGCCCCCGGCGGGTCCAGCAGGCTGGCAATGCCCCACCACCCAGTTTGTTCTCGAGTGGACGTTCCCCGAATCCCGCCCCCCCATGTGCCCCGCCCACCGTGCACAGGCTAGATCCTGCCCCCGGGGCTCACAGGCGGGGAGAGCAAAACCAACTCTCTGAAGGAGTGACAGACACCGTGACAGGCAGTGGGGGACAGGGGCCCAGGGTGCTCTGAGTCCAGCCCACGGCCAGCAGGCGGCAACACACACCTGGGGGGCTCCTGGGCCCTGAGGACCCAGCCTGGGATGGGGCCCAAAGGCCCGCCTTGGCCCCTGCCCCACAGGCCTGGGCAAGTGGCTGCTGCCCCCGCCCCAGGGTCTGTCTGAGGCAGGGCCAGGGGACACCCTTCAGACGCCCACAAGTGCAGCTTCCGGCAGCCCTGAACCCTCTCTGCGGGCCCTCGGGGTGGGAGTGGAATAGGCCTGGGCAGAAGCCTCACCCCAGTCTCACGGCAAGCATGGGGCCCAGGGCCACAGCCCCATCCACTACCCCACGGATGATGGCAGCAGCAGGGGCCCCCTCTGCCCCCTGGACAAAAACCACTCTCACTTCATCCTGGTGGGGCCGGACGCCCCCGGGGAGGCGGATGGGTCCACGGCGCTGTGGCTGCGGCTGGAGAAGCACATCTCGGAGCAGAGGACCGGCTACGGGGGTGAGATGCCCAGGGAGGCCGTGGAGGGGCACAGGGGGTGCCTGGATGTTGTGACCAGCGACCCATGGGGGCCTGGGGGTGGCTGCCGGCTGGGAGCGCGGCTGGTGGGTCCCCTCCGAGGAGCAGTGGCGGCTCCATGTCCACGGGGCCTTTGATGGCCCGAGGCTCTGGCAGGGGCACTCAGGGTTTGCGATGAAATGCAATTTGCCGGTTTACGAAGCCTGTTCCCCCTCCACCGGCCACGCGCTATGCCACCACCAGGGGGCAGTGCCGCCCAAGGAATGAGCCGCTGTGGGGCTCCCGAGCTGGATTCACTAAGAAACACTAGCGTGTCACTAAAGTTACAAACGATATAAAATGCTTATCCACTGAGTCCTTGTTAAAGATGAAAACACAGCAGAGTGAACACGCACCCGGGGCTGCCGCAGCCTGGTGGGGCTGGGCACCCTGCTGCCTCCTCACGGTCAGCAGGCACCTCTGGGAGTCGGAGGGGACCCTGCTCTGGAGCTGAAGCTCTGCCCACTCAGCAGGCCGGGCAGGGGCAATGTTTCCCATCGGGAAGTCCCCCTGCGGCCTGCATTTGGGGGAGAAACCTCCCAGGCGGCTCCTTCAGCCCTTCCATCCGCGCGGCAAACTGAGCTTCTGCCTGGATGGGCATAGCCACCAGGCACCGGGAAGGCCCAGGGCCGGATATTCACCTGTTTGTCACTCTGTTCCCACCGCCACAAAGTGGCCACATTGGACACTTTGGGGGGGGACAGGGATGGACTTGGTGTCTTTGTCCCCAAGTGACAGGGCCTCCAATACAGGGCCCCTGGTTTCAGCCTGGAACCCACACTTCACCAGAAAAGGCCTCTTGGCTGGTGTGTGCTCAGGGAACGTGGCCTCGGGCATGGGGGAGGGCCTCATGGGTGCCCATCCACAGGCACCGGCAGCATTGAGATTCCCGTCCTGTGTCTGCTGGTCAATGGGGACCCCAGCGCCCTGGAGGTAGGAGGAGGGGGCGGGGCCTGGCTGGAGCAGTGGGGTCTGCTGTGGCCTCTCGCAGGGCCCTCCCCACCAAGGCAGGGAGGGAAAAGGGGGCCTAGGTGGCACCGGGAGCTGATGGGCCCTTTCCCTGCCCTTTGCCCAGAGGATTTCCAGGGCCTTGGCACTCGCCACCCCGTGGCTGATCCTGGCCGGCTCCGGGGGCGTGGCGGACGTGCTGGCTGCCCTGCTTGGCCAGCCAGGGCCCCTGCAGCCCCAGGCGGTGGAGCGGCAGCTCAAAGAGAAGTTCCCCAGTGAGCGCTTCTCCTGGGAGGACATCCTGCACTGGACAGAGCTGGTAGGAGCCCCCAGAGGCCAGTCGGAAGGCGGCCCCTGGTCCCCCTCCGCAGTCCCAGCTCTCTGTCCCCATCCTGCCCAGGCGGCCCCAGCCCCTCCTAATGCAGAGCCCCAGGCGCTTGTGGAGCAGGGGGCCCGGAGGCAAGTCCCCCAGCATGCAGTGGGTGTTGGGCACACCGGGTGGCAGGCTGGCGCTCCTGACTGGGGATCACAACTGCGGTCCACCCTCAGGGCCACCTCCCTTGTCCTGTGTCCAGCTGCAGAGCATCACCTGCCACCTGCACCTGCTCACCATGCACAACTTCGAGCAGGAGGGCTCCGAGGAGCTAGACACCATCATCCTCAAGGCGCTGGTGAAAGGTGCACTTGGGGGCCCCGGCACACCCGCAGGAGGCCAGTGACCAGAGGAGTAGTGCACGCCCGCCGGGCACGGGGGTGGCACCGATGCACGCTCAGGTCCTGCCTGCTTTCTGGCTCTGTGGGCTTCTTGTTGGCAATGAGCATGTGCCCCGGGGCCGACACCGGCAGCCAACACAGGCCCAGGCAAGGAGCGGCCGCCCCACCCGTTCCTGCCTGGGCTCCCAGCTCTGGCTCCCAGGGACCTGCAGGCTCGTGCCTCTCTCGCTGTTACTCAGCAAGCGCGAAGCAGGGCAGAGCTCTGGGAGCTGAGTCCTTAGAAGAACCCTCTGGCAGGACCCTGGGTCCGCCCTCACCCTGCCCCGTGCCTGCAGCCTGCAAGAGCCACAGCCAGGAGCCACAGGACTACCTGGATGAGCTCAAGCTGGCAGTGGCCTGGGACCACGTGGACATCGCCAAGAGCGAGATCTTCAATGGGGACGTGGAGTGGAAGGTGCCCCCTCCCACCCCGGGGCCCCAGCTACTGGCCAACGGAGGGCAGGGCCTGGGGCAGATGGTGTCCTGAGGGCTGCCATCCCTCCTCTCCCTGGGGCCGCCAAGGGGGCCCAGGCCACGCTTCAGTCCCCCGCCCCCTGCGCTCCCCCATGGGACATGCTGAACAACCCTTGGCTGTGGGCCCCGTGCCGGGAGTGGGGCTCTGTGCCAAGGGCCCCCCGCTCCACCAGCTCCCACTCACTCCCTGTGCCCCCAACTCTGGCTCACCCCTGCGGCCCCCAGTCCCGCGACCTGGAGGAGGTGATGATGGATGCGCTGGTGAGCAACAAGCCGGAGTTCGTCCGCCTCTTTGTGGACCACGGCGCGGACATGGCCGACTTCCTGACCTACAGGCGGCTGCAGCAGCTATACCAGGCCGTGCCCCCCAAGAGCCTGCTCTTCACGCTGCTGCAGCGCAAGCTTGAGGAGGGCCGCCCGGGGCCGCCCGCCCGGGGGCCACTGCCCACGGGGCCGCCCGCCTTCTCCCTGCATGAGGTGTCCCGCGTGCTCAAGGACTTCCTGCATGACGCCTGCCGAGGGCTCTACCAGGTGAGTGGGGTGCAGGGGCCGGGCAGCGGCCACGGACGGCAGAGGGCTGACTCCTGTGTCCTCCAGGAGAGGGGGCCGGCCAGGCGGCCCACCGGCCAGAGGTGGCTGCCGGACCTGGACCAGAAGAGCGAGAACCCATGGCGGGACCTGTTCCTGTGGGCCGTGCTGCAGGGCCGCCACGAGATGGCCACCTACTTCTGGGCCATGGTGAGCGGCAGCCCAGGGCCCCAGGGAGGGCGGGCAGCTGACAGCCTCCTCACACAGTCTCCTAGGGCCAGGAGGGCGTGGCCACTGCTCTAGCTGCCTGCAAGATCCTCAGGGAGATGTCCCACCTGGAAACGGAGGCCAAGGTGGACCGCGCCGCAGGTCGGGCGGTGTATGAACAGCTGGCCCTGGGTGAGCACCGCCCGGCATCAGAGAGACCCACTGGTGTGGCCCCAGGGCACGGGAGCTGCACCGTCCCAACAGAGGGGCACGTGGGCACACTGATGACAACAGGGTCCACACCCAGGCACTCGCTGGCCCTTGGGTGGGGGTGGGGCCCCTGGGGGGGGCTGAGGCTCCCGAGGTCCTGGCAGGGGAGAGTGGCGGGGCCCCGAGAAGGAGCCTCAGCGCCCGGTGCCGTGCCGCCCCATGCCAGCAGGCCTCTTCTCCGAGTGCTACGGCAACAATGAGGAACGCACCTTCACCCTGCTGGTGCGCCGCAGCCCCGCCTGGAGCCGGGCCACCTGTCTGCACCTGGCCGCTGAGGCCGACACCAAGGCCTTCTTCGCCCATGAAGGGGTGCAGGTGGGTGAGCGCTGGCCTTTGGGAGGTGCAGGGTGGGCTGCCAGGGTGAGGCCACCGAGCAGACAGGGTGCTCCCCTGGAGCAGACTGACCTCACCACCTCCCCTGGTCAGCAGCTGACCCCACCCCCCGGCTCCCCACATCCCAGCTGTGTGGGGTGGGGGGCACAAGAAGTGATGTTCTGTTCCTGGAAGGTGCCCACCCAGCCTCCTCCACTGACCACTGGGCCACATGCCCCACAGCCTCTTCAGGTCTCAGCACAAGTGCCGCTTCCTCTCCTTGGCCCTCTTGGACCCCCGAGCCAGGCCTGCCTGCGTTGAAGGTCCTTGCCCATCAGGACGGAGGCCCAGGAGGCCGGGCAGGGAGGTGGGGGCTCCTTCAGTGGACCCCTGCGGGGCGGGCCTGGCTCAGGGCACAGAGGCGCAGGCAGAGGCATGGCAGGGGGCTGCAGCTGTGCCTTTGTTCCAGGCCTTCCTGACCAAGATCTGGTGGGGGGACATGGCTTCGGGCACATCCGTCCTGCGGCTGCTGGGCGCCTTCCTCTGCCCCATCTTGCTCTACACCAACCTCATCACCTTCAGGTCCACGGGGGCCACAGCCCGCTTGCTGGGGTGCCAGGGACCTGGGCTCTGCTGGTCTGGCATCCACGTGGGCCCCACTAGGCACGGCTCTGCCCTGAACGCCTCCTCCACGGGCCCCAAATTCCCCCACCGGCGGGGCACCTCTAGGTGTCCCTCCCATGGACCCAGAGGGTCCCCTGTGCTTGCAGTGAGGACGCCCCACTGCAGAGGGGCCAGGAGGACCTGCAGGAGCTGGACAGCCTGGACTCAGACAAGAGCCTTCTCTGCAGGCCGGCCATCGGGTAAGGGAAGGGAGCGCAGGGCGGAGGGGACCGGCAGGCGGCATCGGAAAGGCTGGGCTCCCGTGAACGCAGCCCCCACCTCATGGCAGGCCGTGGCCTCCCTGATGCTGCAGGGCGGAGCAGCCGTCTGCCACGGCGCAGAGGGCCCGGCTCAGGCGAGGGCCCCGGGCGGCCTTCCTGCTCACACGCTGGCAGAAGTTCTGGAGCGCTCCCGTGACCGTGTTCCTGGGGAACGTGCTCATGTACTTCGCCTTCCTCTTCCTGTTCACCTACGTCCTGCTGGTGGACTTCAGGCCGCCGCCCCAGGGGCCCTCGGGGCCCGAGGTCGCCCTGTACTTCTGGGTCTTCACCCTGGTGCTGGAGGAGGTCCGGCAGGTCGGTGGCCCGCCTCGCCCGCCCCTCCCGCGGGGCCGTCTCGGGGTGGGGGCCCAGGCCGACCTCTGCGCCCCTCTGGCGTCGGCCAGGGCTTCTTCACAGACGAGGACACACACCTGCGGAAGAAGTTCGCGCTCTACGTTGGGGACAACTGGAACAAGTGTGACATGGTGGCCATCTTCCTCTTCATCGCCGGCGTCGCCTGCAGGTCTGCGGGGCCCCAGGGCTCGCCACGGCTGTGCTGTGTGTCCCGGGGAAGCCGCTCCCCGCCTCCCTGGGACCAGCAGCCGCCCCTCCCCGTGCAGGGCGGCGCCCGCGGCGTTCGAGGCCGGCCGCGCGGTCCTGGCCGTGGACTTCATGGTGTTCGCGCTGCGCCTCATCCACATCTTTGCGGTGCACAAGCAGCTGGGCCCCAAGATCATCATCGTGGAGCGGATGGTGAGCCCCGCCCACCAGGGCCCGCCCCGCCCCCCCGGGGTGCACGCCCCGCCCCCGCCCCGACGGGGCCACTCACGCCTCTCTGCCTCCCTGCCCAGATGAAGGACGCCTTCTTCTTCCTCTTCTTCCTGGGCGTGTGGCTCGTGGCCTACGGCGTGGCGACCCAGGCGCTGCTGCACCCGGACGACCGCCGCCCAGAGTGGCTGTTCCGCCGCGTGCTCTACCGGCCCTACCTGCAGATCTTCGGGCAGATCCCGCTGGACGAGATCGACGGTCAGTGCCGGCCGGGGTCGGGGTCGCCTCGGCGCGCTCGGAGGGCCCTGCGGGCGCAGCCATGCTGCTGCCCTGGAAGGGCCCGCCCATGCGGTGGCATGGGCCCTGCCGACTGTCCGCTATGTGGCCTGTCAGAGGGCACGGGGTCTCCAAGCTGGCTCCTGCACTGGGTGGAGGGCTGGGGGAGGCTCCAAGAATTTCCCACACTGGGGACAGTGTGGAGGACAGAGCTACCTGGCCATGAGCTGCAGGGGAACCCTATGTGAGGGACATGGACACCCTATGGGTCCCTGGAATGGCCAGGCTCAGTGAGGAGAAGACAGACAGGGCTGGCCCTCAGACAAAGGTGGCCCAGCAGCCAGATGCCAGCATGAGGGTCCCGGGGCACCAGCCCCTTGGGACACTCCCGGGCACAGAGCAAGAGTGGAGAGGCCACGAGGCAACCACAGGCACCCTGGGCCATGGTGGCCTGACCTGGCTTTTGCAGCTAATGGGGCAAAAGCTGGTGGTAAATATTTGCCAAAGGGATGGCACGTGATTGAAGTACACAGGCCGATGGGGGTGGGGGGCCAGGGGTGCTTCATGGAAATCGCCTCCCAGGTGGGGTGTCCAAGAGGCCCATCTCCTCTGGCTGTTTTCTTAGTCCCTCACCTCTGGCGCCACCTTCTCTGTGTCTGCTCTTCCTGATCATTAGTCAACCAGACCCTGCGGCCTCACCATATGGCCCCAGCCAGGGGTTGTGCTGTGACCCTGGGGTGGGGGGGGCAATGAGGGGGCACTTCCCTGGCCCAGCCAGCCACACGCTGGTATAGGGGGTGATATGGTATGGGGTCCCCTGAGGAGGGCGGGGGGCATGCCGACTCCCCAAGGGGTCCACCCCTGAGGCCCCTGCACTGCCGATGTGGCTGCACAGGCTGAGTCTGAGTCCTGTCTCTGGGGCTGAACCCTGGCCACCCTCATGAGCCCACCCGGCTGCGGGGTAGAGGGTCATTCACTGACTTTCGGGCTGAGAGGGAAACTGAGGCTCGGGCAGCCCCCATTCTACGCATACCTGGGCTGAAGGCGGCCTCCCTGCTTCCCATGTGCTAGGTGGGAGGGAGCCCTGGGGCTAAGCTGTGACAGCAAAGATCCTTCTCTGGGCTCTAGGCCCCGGGGACAATTCAATTTCCAGCCCAGCCTGATGGCACCTTGGTGCATCACCGGGAAGCTCAGGGGTCTCATGAGGGCAGAGCCACTTTTATCAGATTTATAGCTCGAACTGCAACGCCCAGGGCTGGCCAGGCCCCCTCGCAGAAGCCTGGGCAGGCAGAGAGCGGGGTCAGGAATCAGCCCCAGAAAGGAGTCGGAGGCGGCACCCCCTCGAGAATTCCGGAGAAGGGGGGAGGGTGCCCAGTGAGGACACAGGGACACATGGGGGCACGGGTGTGCTGGCGGGGACACAGCACAGACAAGTCCATCATGTTCGCATTTGCACCCCTCCACCCGTGAGGAGCACCACGCACGCGGGGCCACCATGGCCCCCCACTCCTGTCAGGTGGGCCGGGCGGGGGCCCAGGACGGGGTGCTCAGGTGCTCCCAGACGGGGCTCTAAGACAGGCGTCAATGCCATGAAAGCCCCAGAAGCCTCAGAAGACGCTGTCCGCCCTGCACAGGCCAGCTCTCCCCAGTCCGGCTTCAGGTGGAGCTTTGGGAGGCGGTGGGTGAAGGGCATCTTAGGCCTGGCAACAACCAGCAGAAACCCGGGGACTCTGTCCCCACCCCCTGTGGCCCTGGCCAGGGCTGCAGCCTGGCAGAGGTGGGCAAGTGGGGCCACAGCTGACCCTCCGGTTTGCTGGGGACCAGGGTGTCCCACGGTGGGGACTTCCCATGCCAACACCAGATCATACCCAGAAAACCAGGCTGTTGGTCACGAGCCAGTGCCCTCCATCTGTCCCTGGGTGGCCTTAGTGCCAGGGGGAAGCTGTTGCCCCTTGAGGGCGCTGGCCCAGGGCTGCCCCAGGGGCCGCCCGCCCAGCCCCACCACCCCGTCGCCTTGCAGAAGCCCGCGTGAACTGCTCCGCAAACCCGCTGCTGCTGGAGGGCTCGCCCTCCTGCCCCAACCTCTACGCCAACTGGCTGGTCATCCTCCTGCTGGTCACCTTCCTGCTGGTCACCAATGTGCTGCTCATGAACCTGCTCATCGCTATGTTCAGGTGCCCCCACCTCAGCCTGTCTGCTGTGCGGGCTGGGCGACCCCGGCCCTCCAGACCTGCGGCTGAGTGGGGAGAGGCATGGGTGGGGGGATCCCCTCAAACACTGGCCGCCCCCCCGTGGGGCCTGGGGTGCAGGCCCAGAGACGTGGTGCCCTCAGCAGGGGTTGGGTGGGCAGTTTCCCCTGGCCCCTGCCCCACGGGTGCCCCCTCACCCACCCAGGGCCTGGGTCTTTAAGGCTGGGGGCCTGGCGGTGTGTCCCAGATGGCGGACAACCCAAGATGAGTGGCCCCCACTCTGGACGTGCCCCCACAGAAACAAGCAGCTTGAGAAGGGGGTGGGGGCCTTGGCTTCTGAAGGGGCTCCCAGGGCTCAGGCTGTCCGGGGCCCTACAGCTATACGTTCCAGATGGTGCAGGGCAACGCCGACACCTTCTGGAGGTTCCAGCGCTACCACCTCATCACCGAGTACCAGGAGCGCCCGGCCCTGGCCCCGCCCTTCATCCTGCTCAGCCACCTGAGCCTGGTGCTCAAGAGGGTCTTCCAGAAAAAGGCCAGGCAGAACCGCACACGCCTGGGTGAGACCACAGGGCGGGAAACAGGCGCGGTGGGAGGGGCAGGCAGGAGGGGCTGGGGCAGCTGGCACAGGCTGAGTGGGGTCCCCAGGCCCCCATGGCAGGGCTGTCTCTGCCCTTCTCCCTGTGTCCTGAGCCCTGGGCACAGGTGCACTGACTGGGGTGCTGCAGGTGGGCACCCCTGGGTTGGCTGAGCTGCTAGAGGTTTCCCGCCACACCAGAGGCCGGCCCAGGCTCTCCCCCCAAGGCCCACCTGGCTCTAGTCAAGCCCAAGGCTGCCTGGCCTTCCCAGAGAGAGACCTGCCGGAGCCCCTGGAGCAGAAGATGGTCACCTGGGAAGCAGTGCAGAAGGAGAGCTACCTGAGCAAGCTGGAGAAGCAGAAGAGAGACAGTGAGGAGGAGGTGCTGCGGAGAACCGCTCACAGGTGCACCGGGCGGCACCCACCGCATGCAGGGCTGGGGGCTGAGAAAGCACCAGGGCCTTTGCCGTCATCACTGGGGGCTGCCAGCCTGCCTCATGCTGCTCAGGATGAGCTGGGGACAGGCTGGCTGAGAGGGGCAGGGTGTGGCTGGGTCTCGGGGCCCAGTACCTGGCCTCCTGACCCCGAACAGGGCTCTTCTGGGGCCTCGCCTGCCCTGCACCTGGGTGACAGGGGACAACAGGCCTGGTGTCTCCCCTGCTCCGGGGTCTCTGAGTGGAGCCCGGCCCTTCCGCTGTCTCTCCAGGTGCCCCAAGGGTGGTGCCCCCCCAGCCCTCCCTGGGCTTCCATCACTGCCTGCTTGTGGGTGGGGTGGTCCTACCCTCTTGGTGAGGGCGCCCAGCACCCGTCATGCATGCAGAGGGTTCGAAGACGCACTGTGTACCCAGGTCTGGGGCAAGGGAAGGACCAAAGCACCTTAGACTCAGGCACCCAGGGGTGCCTCAGTGACCCCAAGCCCACCCCAAGGGCCTGGGCAACAGAAAAAGGGACAGGAGAGTCCCTGAATTCAGTGTTCTGTCGCTAACAGCGGCCTGATGCCCCCCACTCCTGCCCCCGCTTTGCTGCAGGGTGGACATCATAGCCAAGCACCTGGGGGCACTGAGAGAGCAAGAGAAGCGCATCCGGGGCCTGGAGTCACAGGTGGGCTGCAGAATAGACACGGGTGGCAGCCCTGTCCCACCTCCAAACTAACACCTGCACTTAGGCTGGGCTCCACATGCAGCGCAGGGCGGGGCCCTGGGAGTTCAGCACCCACCCCTGCCCCACTCATCACTTGAGACAGGGTGCCCTCCTTGTCCACTCCACACTCAACTGGAGCCTCAGACCACCTGCTTCCTTCTGTGCAGACAGGGAGGGACCGTGGGCAGCGGGGGTCCTGGCAGGAGAGGGGACATGGACTGGAGGGTGCCCAGGCGCCCCACAGGTCTGAGTGCTGGGGCTTAGCCGAGGGCTTCCCTGGACATCTCTCCTTCCGGCAGGTCAATTGCTGCACGGTGCTCCTGTCCTCCCTGGCTGACAGGCTGGCCCCAGGCACCGCCCTCCGCAGTAAGTGTGGGTCTGGGGAGGGCCGTGCTGGGCCCGCTGCCTTCTCCTGTCCAGGTGGGGACCTATCCAGGACTCTGATGGCCCTTGGCTGGCCACCGGCTTGGGTGGAGCAGACGCCCCCTGGCCCTGCCAGGCACAACGGTGTGACTTTTAAGGCCCCAAGGCTATACCCCAGCCTTCCCCTCAGGCCTCCAGGTGCCGGGCTCACCTCTGGGTGCTTCCCTCTCTCTCCCCTCAGCCCGGCCCTCTTCTGGTCTGCCCACTGAGCGCCTCCTTTTCCCACCAGATGCCTGGAACTCTGGCACCAGGAACCGGCAGGCCCCTGCTGAGCATCCACAGGTGGGCCCACCGCCCTCGGACACCTGAGACATGGGACTGTCAGCATATGGCACCCCGCTCCCAGAACCCCCTGGCCCTCGGGCCCTGACCAGGGTGAGCGGGGGACCTTGGCTAGTTACCCCAGGTCCAACCCACACCACTGCCTCCTCCCACCATCGTGGCCTCATCAAAGGGACCACTCCACGCCCTGCCCCGCACCTCCTGGACCTCCCCAGCCTAGGAGTTTGGGAACCAGGCGCAGGCCCACTCCCTGTGGATGGCACTCCTCAGAATCCGCCAGCCTGCGCCAGGACAGCGAGCTCTGAGTGCCTGTCTGCTTCCCACTGGGGGAAGAGCAGTCTTGGGGCCACAGCTGTCCCTTCCCAGTCTGTTGCCTGTTAAGAAACTACTGTTTTTGACTTGGTAGTGGTCACGGTTCCCGCCCTTTAAGGCTTGCGCCCAGGTGTCTCCTGTGTGTTGGTTCTTGCCCCTGTGCCCCCACCAGCAGCCCCAGGACACTGCCCCTGCCCCTGCAAGCCGCTCTGCCCCAGCTGGAGCCGGGAGAACATGCCCGTACTGGGGCTGGAGCCCCACAGGTCAAAGTGGACCCCTGGGATTGGGGTCCAGGTGCCTCCACTCCCCATTAGGTGGGGCCAGCCAGGTCAGCCCCCCACCATCCTGTCAGTCACAGGTGCCTGCCCAGGCCACCTTCCCTGGCACACAGGGGACCTTCCTTCCCCTGCTGGTGAACCCACTGTGTCAAACCCAGCTGGCCTGGCAACACAATCCTAGGACATTGGCTCCCTTCACACATGGCCTGGGAGGGAGGGAGCTGAGGGGCATGCTTGGCCAGGGCTGGGAAGGCCCCTGCCCCGCCCTCCTTGGAAGTTTCTCCAGCCCCATGGACTACAGGCCTCTGGGCACAGGCCAGGTGCCCAAGGCCATGACCTTGCCCCTGGAGGAGCCCTGTGCTACCTCCACCCCCTGCTCTGGACCAAGTTGGGGTCCCCTTAGTCCTTTCAGGAAAAGATGCCACAGGTGAATGTGGCCGGCGACTGAAAAGCTCTCTGAGCCCGCGGCACTGAGGCAGGTGGCTCACAGGTGGGAACAGGTGATCAATTGGGTGGGCTGGCAGCCAAGACTCCAGCCATACTGGCTGTGGGCATGAAGGGGGTCAGCCTACACAGAGACACTGAGCCTGAGGAATACCCAAAACCTTTACTGTTCCCCAAGGGCGTCCAGTGGGCCAGGGCCGCCACTGTCCCCTTGGCAAGGTCTTGGCTCCGAAGATCACTGCCTGCACCCCAGCCAGGGCCACTGGCGCCACCCGAGGCAGCCCACCAGCTCCCTGTCCAAGAGGGCAGGCAGTCTCTCTGGTCAGGCCTCGGCCCCTGGGGCCTCTGGGCTGCCGCTCTTGTTCCGGAAGTGGTCTCTGCTCCGCTTCCTGCTGCCCTGGAAGCCCACTGTCTCTACTGCCGAGGGCCCTGCTGCTGGCCCGTGGTGGGGACCCTCCTCAGGCCGGCCCACCTCCTGCAGGCCCCCACGTGGGCTGCCCCACTCCTCTGCCTCTGGGCTCCCAGGCCTGGCCAGGTGGGCCAGCTCCACAGACCCCTTGCCCCCGCCTGGCTCTCCTGCCTTCCTCAGGACCCGCTTCCTCTCAGATCTGGCCTCGGCAGCTCGGGCTGGTTTGGTGAAGATGACTCTCCCCTCCCCGCAGCTGGAGGGGTCCTGGTTGAAGGAGGGTACATAGTCACTGGGGGCGTCCAGGCTCTGGCGACCCAGGAAGTCCAGGGCGGCTGCCCGGTTGCTCTGCTCGCTGGCCTCGGCCACATCCTCCAGGCTGTACTTGGTCCAGCGCTCGGGGTGGGTCACATAGTCAGGGACAGGGGGCACCCTTGGAGGGACGGGGCTCTGACTGGCTCTGCCTGGGCACTTTGCTAGAGGCTGGCTTGAGGGCGCCAGGGGCCGCTTGAAGCCCCCGCGGCCAGCCAGGCCAGGCTGGAGCGCCAAGGGTGGAGCCCGCCCGGCCGCGCCCTCCAGGCAGTCAAAGATGCTGTGGCTGCGCTGGGAGAAGGTGCTGCTCGTGCCCCGCAGGTGGAAAGGCTGCACCGCAGCTGTGGGTGGGCCCCTCGGTGGCGAGGGGGCCTCATCGGGGTCCGAGTCCCCCTGGGCCTCCCCCAGCAGCTTCTCTGGAGACAGGGCCTCCAGCTCGGCACTGCCAGGCAGGCTGAGGTCAGAGTCCGAGTCGCTGCAGGAGACGGTGTCAGAAGGCAGGGTGTCACACTCCGTCCCTTGCTCTACCTCCAAGCCAGGGGTGGGCTCGCCTGCCCTCAGCTCAGCCATGTGTCCCCGGGCCACAGCACACCTAGACCAAAACAGCCCGTGAAGTTTACTTCTGAGGACAGCGTGCGGGTCAAAGCCGCTGCCCCTGGTGCCCCTCCCTCCCCTGAAAGCCCTCCTCACCTTCCTGTGTGCCGGACGCCAGTGCCAATGCCCGACTGCGGGTGGGCAGAGTGCAGGTGCAGGTGGCAGAGGCTGGGCGGGGGCCTCAGCCCAGTGGTCCCCAGCACGGCTCTGCTCAGCAGCTCTGGTGTAGCTGAGGGAGGCAGGGAGGGGCAGCCAACCATCAGACCAGACAGCAGACGTGCACAGGTGGTGGCACCACCCAGGGAGAAGCACAGGGCAGGGGTGGGTCCTTTGACAGGCCCCCTCAGTCCCACCAATCCTGTCAAGCGGAGTCTAAATGAGGCGACTATGGGGTCAGCAGACAGCAGGGCCCACCCAGGGCCGGAGCAGCCCCAGCTCTACACTAGCACTCCGACCAGGTGGGACCACCCACCGGCTGCTTAGCGTGGCACGTGGCACGCAGTCAGTGCTCCAGGAAGGCAGGGGCACCTGCCTGGCCTGCAGGAAGTTTGCTCCTGTTTGCCGGGAGATGCCCTGAGAGCTCCAGAGGGGTCTGCAGGCAAGTCCTGGGCACCTGAGGGTCAGGCCCTCAGGGAAGAGGGGAGTCAGTCCCTACCTGGAGTGATGTCCAAAGGCACTTCTGCAGCCCTCCCCACATCCCCACCTTCCCTCGCTGAGCACAGAGGTGTCTAGTGGCCAAGTGTGGCCAGGCCCAGGGAACAGCCCAGCCTCCCCCTTCTGCCCTGCTCTCAGCTACCCACCTACTAACTCCTTCTTCCTCCGCACCAAGCCCCCCCTCCCCCGCCTCGCGCCCAGGGTGACCCGTTGTCGGTGTACCCCCGAGCCCAGGCCAGGGAAATCCGGGAGAGCGGGGTCTGAGTGCCCTGCACAAGTCTAACACAGGCCAGACCTCCATCCCCCTGGGGCTCAGCTGTCCAAATCAAGGCACACCTCCAGGAGTGAAGGGGAACACAGAGCACACCCCGCGGTGTCTGCCTGAGCTGGCAGGGCCAGCGGGGGCGGTGTCTAACCTTCGCACAATGTGTTGAGGCAAAGCTGGGGTTTCGCACTCCTGTTCACTACACCGCCGGGGACGCTACCGCCAAACAGAAGTAGCCCGATCAGTGGGACATTCTGGGGGTGGGCAGACGGGGACGGAGCCCCAGGGGAAGGGACCTAACCCTAACTCAGAGGAGTGCAAATCTGCGTCCAGGCTACGGAGCTGGAGACGGAAGTTCTCTGAGGGCTCGGGTTTGGGCAAGTCAGATCCCACGGAGCAGGACCCTCAGCTTCCTTCCACTCTGTCCCCGCTTGGAATTGACATTCTGCACTGAATGTGCCCAGAGCCTCGCCCATGCCCAGCCAGGCTTTCCCCATCCGGGGCCTGGGTCTCAGGGGCCAAGTCGAGCTAGAGAGGCCACGGTCCCAGAGGCCAGGACACGAGGCACGGGAGACACACAGCAGGTGGGGGCAGCAGACTGTGTCCGGAGGGCTCCCCGAGGCGCGACCAGCCGGCCCTGTCGTCCTCCCTCCACACAAACCTACTGGATTACTGCGGCCCGGTCGTCTCCATCTTGCGTCACGCTCGGCCCTCTGGGAAACCGAGTCCGTCGTCGGCCGAGCGCCGCGGCTGCAGCGCCTAAAGAACTACATTTCCCACAAGGCGCCGGGCCACGACCTCCGAGGTCTATCGGGACGTGTAACCCTTGCGCATGCGCCCTCTTCCCAGTTTCCCCTCCCCGGAAATGGCGGCACTCCTCGAAAAGAGCCCGGAATTGACAAAGGGGGACTGAGGGTGGAGGGGACAGGACTGCAACTCCCAGAATGCGCAAAGGCTAACGGTCAGGGTCTCGTTCCGGAGGCCCTTGCGCCCTCTGCTGCAAGCTGTGCGGACAGCAGCCCCTCAGGACGGAAGTGCGTTTAGCACTTCCGGTCCTGGCCGGAAGAGACCGGCCACGCCCCTCATGGGTCTTTCGAGCGTGGAGGGCGCGTAACTGAGATCAGTTTGCAGCCGGGGTACCCAGCTCGGGAGCAGCGGCCTGGTCTCTCCAGCTGGTCAGTGCCGCCCGGAAGCGGAGGACAGGCCTTCCCCGCAGGGCCACTTCATGCCCACAAAGTCCAGGTGGCTCTGCCCCGGCCCGCTGGACGGCCGGACCTGGCTCCCTGTCCCAGAGTGCTGTGGGGAACCCAGGGTTCAGGCCTCTTCTTCCCTGCAACCTTGGGACATCTCATTCCTAAGCCCCCCAACCCAGGCCCTCACCCGAATCCCAAGCGCTGACGCCATCGTGTCTGTCACATTGCAGGATGTCCCCGGGCCCCTACCGGTGGGGGAAGTCGAGAGGAGGTCCCTTGGGCCATCCCGTCTCCCAATGACCCACCCTGGCACAGGCTGTGAGGGGCACGCCTGCTGAGACTCCATGACCTCCCACTGCAGGGCTGGGCTTAGTTTACAAAACCAGCTCCCAGGGGGCCCTCGTGGCCTCAAGGGGTCAATTTAATGTACAAGCAGGTCAGTGCCTGCAGGAGGCTCGTGGTGACATCACCCAGCATTTCCCAGGGGGCCAGTGGCCTGATGCAAGAGACGGCTGGGCCTAAGCCCCTTGCGGCCGGCAGGGCGAACTTCACGGGGCAGTGGCTGAGACCCCCCTAAGCCCCAGCAGATGCAGTTTGGCTGGAGCCACCCAGGGAGGGAGCAAGGAGACGACGCACCCTCTGCGGAGTGGCTGTCCCTCAGCAGGGAGTAAGGCGAGGCAGGCAGAAGGCCACCTCCAGCACCACCTGCACCATGCTCTCTGTCCCCGCCCCTCCTGGCAGGGGTGCATGGGCCTAGGGGTGGGAGTGAGGCTGGGGGGAGGATGCTTTAGGAGGCACAAGCCCCCCCCCCCCCCCCCCCCGGGAGGGGCACGTGCCACACTGAGTGCTCCCTGGGGACCCCGTCACTGTTCTCCCACAGGGTGGGCAGCACACCTGGGCGGACCGAGCTGCCCCTCGGAGCCGCTGCCCCAGGCCTCAATTGCTGCGGGCACAGGTGGGGCTGATGGCTTGGCATGCCTGGTTTTTCCTTCTTTATTGAATGACTTCCAAGATGTAATTACAATGAAAGGTGAGGCGTTAGAAAGGACAGGTGCAGTGAAGGCTGGGGGCTGCTCACAGACCCGGCTCCAGAGACAGGTGGCAGGACAGGACAAGGATTAAAAAAAGGCATGAGCCTTGTGGCCCATGGGGACGGGTGGGCAGGAGGAAGGTGCCTGCGGCCTCCTGGAGAGTCTGAGCAGAGCAGGCAGAGCCCCCGAGTGGCCGCAGAAGCAGAGGGGACCCTGCCCTGCATTCCCCAAGGCCCACACTCACATGCCACCTACAGGGGACGTCAGCCCCCAAAGGTGGTGGGGAGCTTCAGGACAAAAACAAAACCTCAAAAGTAACAAGGTTAGTAAGTGTAGCAGAGTAATACCAGAAAAGTTATATACACAGGCAGGAGGGGACGCCTCCTCAGAAACGTCCTGGTCTCTCTGTGGGCACCGTGGGGGTCCCGGTGGCCTGAGGGGCGGAGCCTCAGTACACGGAGCTGTTCCGGATGCCACAGCAAAGCACCATGCTCAGGATCATCTCGAAGATCTGCAGGGAGGGGCGGGCGGCCCGTCAGCTCCCGGAGGCTCGTGGGGGCCTGAGACAGCGCCCCCCGCCCAGCCCACTCACCATGATCACGGCGACTACGATGGCCGCAATGCCGATGAGGTACAGCTTCCCGGAGAAGAGGTCATCAATCTTCTGGTGGCAGTCCTCCTGCAGGGCATGGCCAGCGGGTGGTCAGGGGCACTGGTCCTCAGGCCGTCCCCCAAGTGAAAGGGGCGAAGGACCCAGCACCGGCCGCCCACAAAAGAGGGGTGCACAGGGCCCAGTCTCTGCCAGGTTTCATCTGACACCCGTGTTAAAACACACGTGGGAATGAGGAGCCTGCTGTGCGCTCAGAGATCACTAAGCACGGGATGGGCATGGACCTGGGAGGCCAGGGTGCCCGCTGTGTCCACTGGCAGCCAGACTCAGAGAGCTGCCGCTCAGGAGCCAGACCGACACCTGCCTTCCGCCTGGGCCTCTGGCAAAACTCGGCTCCTGGGCAGAGCACCCTGACTCAGGCCATGCTGCCACCCAGTATGTCTGCCAGTGCCAGCCAGAGCCCCTGGGCAGCCGGCCACCACCCAGGACCTGTGGAGGGAGGAGGGCTGGGCCCGCCCACCCTGGAAAGCCCCACCACCGCCACGCACCTTCAAGGTGCTCAGTAAGTAGCTGTTGGAGGGACACAGGTTGTTCTTTAACAGTGAGGTGGTCAGCGTCGTCAGCGCGTTCGAGCCGCAGCAGGTGAGCTACAGAGAAGGAGGGCGCCCGCTGTCAGCCCCGCGCACGTGCGGGAGGTGGCCCGAGGGCAGGTGGCCTGGGACACTCGTCCAGCAGCTACACAGGCTCCTGCTGCTGCCCCGGCATGGGGTCGGGACTGAGAAGGCCCTTCCTCGTTCCCTTCCTCCTGCTGAGCTGTGCTGCTCAGGAGACCCCCGTACCCTGGCCCGCTGGCCCATCCGGCCCCCACCAGGGGCCCACATGTCCCAGAGGGGCCCCAAGGCCTTTGAGGAGCAGGGCTGCCAGGCCCTGAGTGCCCGCCCCCTCCTGCTCCTGAGCTGAGGCCAGACCGAACAGCAGCTAGGCTCTGCCCCACCGCCCCCCAGCCTCACGCCTGTCCCCCAGTGGCCCCACCGCCCCCAGCCCCGCACCGTCTCATGGAAGGTCTTCACCACGGCCTTCGCATTGTTGGCGTCATCATCCAGCACCGCCTGCTGCAGGGCCTGGTCGTAGAACTGTTTCACGTCCTTGGCAATCTGGGGAGGGACGCCAGCCCACCAAGTGAGGGCCGATCCTGGGGGGCGTGCCATGACCAGGCTCTCCAGGAAGGGGTGGCTTCCAGGACGGGTCCAGCCATCCCACCCCCAGTCCCCGAAGCTTGGCCCCCAGGCCACCTCTTCCAGAAAGACCTCCGTAGCCTTCCCACCAGGCCAGCCCCAGGAGGAGCCCCAAAGTGCACCCCACAGCCTGACCTGTCCCCACAAACTGAGCAGTGCGTGCTCCCCTCCCCGGGGCCCAGCTGACCTGGTCCTTGTTGACAAAGCCCCAGATGCCGGCAGCCACTTCACAGGCGAAGAGGATCACCAGGCAGGTGAAGAACTGGAAAGGCCATACCAGGCCCGGCAAGCAGGGAGGACAGAGAGGGGGGACAGCTTAGGGCTTGACTCCCACAGACGGCCAGTGTCTAACTGACCATCCAGTGTGTGGGGGTGGCTGGCGGTTCCCACCCACCCACATCCTGCCTGGGGTGAGCCACACGGAGCCAAGGGGCACAGAGCCGAGGGCCTGGCCTGACATTCTCATCTTCCCTGGGGCCCGAGCTCTGCAGCAGCAAAGAGGGGGCTGCAGTTGGAGCTCGGCAGGTGGGAAGGGGGTCACCAGGGCTGCCTCGGTGTCACTGTGGGAGTCCCCACAGACACTGGCCATGCCTCCTGGCTGGCCAGGCCCTGCATGCCACAGCCAGGCTCCAGCTTGGTGGTCACATCCATAGGTGGCAGTCAGGGACACCTGGGGTTGGGACTCGCTCCCTATTTTATTACACTTGGGGCTTTTTTAAAAAAGAAAAAAGCCACTTTGGAACTTGGACTCAGGTCCTGGACACAGCAGTAACCAGCCATGGAAGGACCAAGCAAGAAGGTGAACACCGGCATTCTGGGAAGGTCTCCGGGCTGCTTCAACCCCTCCCCCGGGGCCAGACTGGCTTGAGGGGTGCCTGACCTCCTGACCTCCCACAGACAACCCCCAAGCCCCGGGGGCTGTCCCCCCAGGACCTACCGTCCCCAGCAGGCACTGCGACTCCTGAATGGCCCCGTAGCAGCCCAGGAACCCCACGAACATCATCACAGCGCCCACAGCAATGAGGATGTAGATGCCTGCGGGGGGAGGGGCCATGGCACCTCAGGGACCACTGACCAGGGACATCTGGGGCCATGTTCCCCTATAGCCCCCCACCCCAGACCTCTCCCCAGCTGGCACCATGCACACACTGCTGCCCAGGGAGGGGCTGGATGCCCGAGGATGTAGGGAGTTCCCCCAGTGCCTCGGTCTCCTCTCTTCTGGGGACCGAAGGGCACTCTGGCAAGTGCTCAGAGAATGGGGGGGGTCAGAGCTCTGTGGGGACCGTCTCTCCCTGGGTCACCACACTACAAGCTGCCCCAATCTGCTTCCCACAAGCCTCTGGGACATGGTGGGCTAAGAAGGACCACCCTGTGTTGGTGCCATGGAGGCGAAGGCCCAGCTGTTGGCCCGGGGGATGGGGCGGAGGGCAGCAGCCTAGGGATCCTGGGGCACTCCCTGCCGACCCCTGCCAGTGGCACGCAGCACCCACTTGTGGGCAGGGATCAGACTGGCCACTCCTAGTGGCTCCGTGGACTGGAGCTCGGAGGCTCAACTTTGCTCCTGAGGCCCCGCTCTGGAGGCCAGAGCCCATGGGAAGAGGCAGCCCAGAGGCTGGGGTGGGGTGGCCGGGCCCCACTGCCAAGGTAGTGTGTGGCAGCAGGGTGTCAGGGACAGTTGAGGATGGCAATGGCACAGGGGGCTTTGGCTTATCCTCCTGACCCACCAAAACGCCCACCAGGCTGGGCACATGTTCCTGAGGGGGCAGAAGGGCCACCTGGGGAGAGGGGGCGCCGAGGGCTAAGGCTCCGGCCCGGCCAGGCTGCCCTTCCTGGTGTCCTTGTCCCAGTAGACGGGCACAGTGCATCCCTCCAGGGCTCTTCCCTACCTCTGGCAGCCCCAGGCTCCTCCCAAGCTGGGAACTTGTCTCTCAGCTGCCAGTGCTGAGTGCCCACTCCCTGCCCCCTCCCCCAACCAGGCCAGCCCCAGGGAAGGGGCCTGTTGTTCAGGACCCACCACCAACCTCAGGAAAGGCCCAGATCAGACAAAGCCTTGGGTGGTACAGAGTGGACCTGGCTGAAGGGACACCTGCCATGTCCACCCCCGGGCCCCACCCACAGGGCACAGCCCTCGAGCCCAGAGTCTCCCTCCCCTCAGGCCCTGACACCCCCACATGTGGACCCACCCCTGTGCTGCCACGTGAGGTCCAGCAAGCTGTGGACCTCCACGTGCCCTGGCTGGAGCCTGGCAGGCCCTCAGCCCAGCCCAGCCCAGGCCTGGAGCAGTGAGGAGCCTCCCTCCCCAGCCAGACCCGACCGTGTGTGTCCTGGCCCTAAGCTAGGAGCCACGAAGCCAGCACACCCTTGCCCTAGGCAGGCCCTGGGGGCAGGGAGAGAGGGGCGGGCCAGGGCAATTCCTTTAAAGGACAGAAACCTCTCCCTTACGCTGCCAGAGTGCCAGGCCAGGCCCCGCCTCCACTGACCGACCTGCTGCAGGGAGGGCGCTGCTGTGCACAGCCAACCCTCCTCCAGAGTCACCCTGCCCTAGGGGGTGCAGCAACCCCATCCCCCAGCCTAACAGGTGCCCAGGAGGCACAGCTGGTGCCCAGGGGGCTGAGTGGCAGCCTCAGGAGGCAGTGAGGTGTGGCTGTTCGTGTCCAGAGTCCCTTGGCCCCACTCTCCCTCCTGGGGCCCGAGGCCACCAGGCTGTGGTCAGGCTCTCACAGCCTCAGCTGCTGGTCTGGCTGCCCAGACATCCGACCCTACCCCAGAGCCTTCCCCAAAATACCCGCCACCTGACATAGCCCCCCCACTCAGCTGCTGCCCACGGACCCTGGCTCTGCCCCCAGAGGCGGGGCAACAAGCCACACCCCCCTCACATTTCCAGCCTCCCCCAGGCTGACCCCGTCCCACAGGCCCAGGTGCAGAGCCAGCCCACTCGGGCCCCACCTCCTCATGGATGCCCCTGACTACCTGTCAGTGGCCTCAGAGCTCAAGGTCAGACCCCCTGGTGAGCCTTCCGTGCTGCCCCTGCCCCACGTGAGCTTACCTACGTAGAAGGTGTTGGGTGCAGGCTTGTTTCCGAGCTCCAGGTACAGGAGGTTGGTGGTCTGCGGGTCATGGCGGAGCCACAGGGCCACGCCCAGGATCACACCCCCGGCCAGCTGGGGAGAGAACGGGGCAAGTGTCACCTGTGGCGCAGAGCTCGGTGTGCCCACACTGTGACACACGGAGCAAAGTGCCGGACCTCCCCTCCGCCTGTCAGTGGCCTCCAGATGTCTGCTCTGCTGCCCTGGTGTTAGAGATGCCCCAGAAGGGACCCTCCAGCTGCCAGGGACCAGGCTGCCCGGCCCCGCCCACCACTTCAGAAAGACCCCAGGGCAGGCAACCGGGCAGGATGCACGGGAGGCCCGGCTGCATTTCCAATGAACAGGAGCGTGCCTTGGGTGCAAGTGTGGCCCACACACTGCACGGGCACACTCAGTGCCAAAAGGGTGCTTGTTGCTCCCCTGAAGCTCAAGTTCAAGTGGAGGTCCTGGGTTTCTATTTGCTAAATCTAGCCAGAAGCCACAGCAGACCCTGAGCACCCCAGGGAACCCTGGGCTCCCCTGAGCACCCTTGGGAACCCTGTGGTGGGGACTCCATGTTTGCTGCCAGGAGAGGGGTGGGGGTTTGATGGCACTGGGGCCCTGGCAGGGCTGGTGGGGACAAGTGCAGTGCAGGGGAGCCTCTGGGACAGGGTGGGGGAGGGACAGAGCGGCGATGAAGCCGTGTCGGCCCTGGAAGGGCAGCAGCCGCTTGAGGAAGGAAGTCACTGTGCCCCGGACAGTCGGCCGGGTCGGGCAAGAGGCTGCCCCGGGCCGTCGGCGCAGGAAGGAGGGCCCCACGCGGAGCCGGATGGGCCAGGCCAGCGCCTGCCTGAACACCTGAGCAACCCGGGCAAGCAAGCCAGCGCCCTGCCACCCTCCGCGTCCAGGCCCCTCCCCAGGTTCCCCCAGCCCTCGGGGCCCACAAGGAGGCCTCTGCTCCCAGAGCTACATCAGGCTCTGGTCGGAAGGCCTCCCTCTGCCCGCTGCCACCTCCGGACACCGGCCCCACAGACCCACAGCTGCGTGTCCAGTGAGGAAGAGAAACCAAGAACAGACTTTGAGAGAAGGTGCCATGACCAGGGAGAGGGGCCCTAGGAGGGTGATGAATGTGGGGGTGGGGGCACATGTTCCCTGTATGGGACTCAGGCCCAGTGCTATGAGCCACCTGGAGGAAAGCCCCGAGCAGCCCCAGGGACTCCTGGGAAGGTGACAGGCAGTAGCAAAAGGGGGAAGGGGCTGTGGGCTGGGACCATCTGCCTTGGGCTCAGCTAGGGGCACACCGGCACCCCAGAGCAGCTGGGCCCCCACCCCAAGGGGAAACATCACCCGAGGTCCTGGCACCCTCCACCCTTACTGGCTGGGGCCTGGGGCCTCTCCCAGTCCAATGAGGTTTCCTAGTCTGGCAGGGGAGAGGCTCTCTCCATCCTTCATACTCTTCCCGTGCACCTGCTGGCCAAGGTCCCCAACCAGGGCACGCAGGCCCTGCAAGCCGTGCAGAGGGCAGGGCCCCTGGGCACCCAGCATCCTGTCCCCACTCTCTGGCGCCTGTCACACCTGAGAGAAGGCTGAAGGGCCGAGGGACACGGGCAGGGCAGGTGCCCTGGAGCCCTCACTGCTCCGAGCTGGCTGCCATCTGTGGTTCCAGGGGAGGCTGAGGGTTGCCGTGGTAACTCTGGCTTGGAAACATCACTTCTCTGTTTTGAAACTGTCATCCAGAGAGGCTCTGTGAGAGGCCCCCCCGGGGGGCAGAGGGGGAGGGGCAGTGAGCCATTCTGACTGGGCCTCCATTTCCCCACTGGGCCTCCATTTCCCCAAGGCAGAGCATGGAGTGGTGCCTGACTGGGCTGGGACTCCCCACCACTTTCCCTGGGTGGCAGCCCCTCATCCCATGAGCTGAGGGGACAAGCCAAGCCGGGGACACACGGTCCCCACCCGAAGTGCTCCTGGTGGGACCACATAGCTGTCACCCGCCCCCTCTTGCCCCGTCACAGGTCAGGAGAAGGCTCCTCCGAATTCCTGGTGGCCCCATCCTGCCTCCAGGGCAGGGGGAGCCTGGCTGAAGCGGCCCCTCCCTGGGTCACCCCTGGCCTGCAAGACCCGCCACCACACAGAGCAGAGGGAGAGAGGGAGGGGTGGGAAGGTGCCCGAGGGGCCCAGAACCCCTAACCTCAGTGTGGGGCCCCCCAACAGCACCTGCCTGAAAGAAGCCTGCTTTCAGGCTTGCAGATGGCTGAGAAATGGCGTGCACCCAAAGTTTATGAAGAACTTTCAAAACCCACAAGAAAACGGCCCAATTTTCCAAAACGATGAAAGATGTGAACGGACACCCCAGGGAGGAGACAGGCAAGTGAACATGTGAGGAGCCATTCAGCATCGCCACCGGTCCCCAGGGACACGCAGACCAGCCTCTGTGGGGCCTTCACCTGTACCCCAAGAGGGGCCATGTGATGAGGACCAAGCCAAGGCTGCCAAGGGGGAGGGGTGCGGTGCGGAAGCTGACCCTACACCCTGGACGCCAGTGGTCCCCCCAGGTGCCTCCCCGAAGAAGCGGGCCCTCGTCCACAGAGTCTATCCCCGGGGCTTCCACAAAACCACCCGAAATTGGGGCCAGCCCCGGGGTCCCCCCACAGGACACTAGGTACGTGAACAAACCCGATCAGGGTCCAGCCACACTGTGGCTCATGGCCAGCAAGAAAAAGGACTCCGGAGAGTCCCAAAGGGGAAGCCCCGCGTCGGAAACGCACCGACAGAAATAGGTGGCTGCGGGGGTGGCGGTGGGGGCAGGAAGGTCACAGGCCCAAGGATCCTCTGGGGCGGTAGGGTGTCCAGTCGGAGCAGAGGGGTGGCTTCACAGGTGTCTCCCTACCCCAAAACTTAACACGTTGTGGGTCTTAGATATGTTTACGTTAAATAAAACTTAACAAAGAAAACCCCGCCCCCAAACCTGTTAGGGGTATGTGTTTCTTCTGGGTCCCAAAGGACCCAGGCTTCCGTCTTGGGGGCTGTGGGCCCTGAAGGCCCGCAGCAGCCCCAGGCAAGCACCGGTTCCCGCTGAAGCCCTGGCCCAAGAGCCAAGGACACCCGTGTGCTGTGGCAAGAGCCCAGCAAGGTGACGGGATGCCAGGCTGACGTTGTGGGAGGGGCGCCGCTGTGCCCACGGCCTCCCCGGCCAGCCATCGCTGACACCGGGAGCTTCGAGGCAGGCTCATGCGGGGGCCAGCGGCTGCGCCTCCGCCCTGGCGATGGAGCTGCTACCCGGTTGTCTGGCAGGAGGCTCCCACACCAGGCCTAGCGCGGTGTGGCCGTCGCCCCACAGAGGGTTCTGCTTCTTCCTCCTTTCTGAGAACGAATAAGCACCAGCGCTGGCCCAGGAGGGGATGGCCCAGCGTGCTGGGCGCCTACCTGGTGGGCTGCGTTTCCCAGAGGCCGCTTCCAGGGAACGTGAGGGAGGGGGGCCACCGGGCAGGCCTGAGGCGCCCTGGCCTCGGAGCCAGCGCCCAGCTGGCGGCCCCACCCTCTGCAAGGACCCTGACAGGAGGGGGCTGCCCCCCCACCGGGCAGGCGCAGTAGTTGCCCCAAGTCCTGCCCACGCATTCCACAGGCCGCAGGAGACCTCCCTGCAAAGGACGGCCGGTCTCTGGCCTGGACCCCAGGGCCGATGCTCTTGGAGAGCAGCCCTGCTGGGAACGGGGAGGGCCACCCGCGGGCCCTGCTCCCCTGCCACTGCAAGGGGTGCACACGCTGGCTGGGAAAGTGGCCACAGGGAGGACCTGGGAGCCTAGAGACCATGCCCAGCAGGTCAGCAAGGCCAGAGGCAGGAAGTGAGACCGGACATGCCCTTGCAGGCGCTGCAACAAGTCAGAGCCACGGCAGACCGCCTTCCAGTTGGGACGGCAAGCAGAGGGTCGGTGGGGAGAGTGCCCTGCAGGCTGACCCTCACCTTTGCCCCCTATGAGGGGACAGGGCCACACTGCTCCCTGGGTGACCCAGGGCCCATCCCAGCATCCCGGCCGTGGGCAGCGGCCCCCAGGACCCGGCGAAGGCAGGAAGGACGTGCCTGGGGAAGAGCAGGGACCCTGGGCAGGAAGCAGAAACGTCTCCCGCCCCTCTGCCTCAGGAAGCCGTCCAGGGAGGCATCTGACACTCCGTGCTGGGGAGATGGGGGTGAGGACCCGGTCCTCTGGGCCACCACTGGCTAGGGAATGCAAGTGCCACTTTTCGCTGAGAAATTAATGCAGGTCCCTGAGGACCCCAGCCCATCTCAGGGTGCAGGGGACTGGACCTGGGACCCTGAGTCTGCCACCCATGCCACAAGCAGGGGGGCCAGTAAGTGGCCTGCTCCCCCACATCAAACCCACCCCACAGGCTAGAAGGCCCCCGCTGTGGGAGGCCCCAATCCATCCCTTTGGGCTCTGCAGGGGGGGCATGTAGACATGGGCGTCCCAGTGACCTGCCAGAGAAGGGTAATAACAGCCAGGCCCCAGGACAAGGTGAAAGGGGTGGCCTGTTGCCGGAGGAGACGGCTACTTCTGGGGAGCAGAGCTGCACTGTGCTGAGCACACAGGCAAAGGCTGTCTGTCCGTCTCCAGGGCAGGGGGCCGAGGCCCTGGCATGGGAAGCAGAGCCGAAGTTGTGAACCCCTGGTGGGTGGGGCACCGCAGACCGGCCTAGGGTCCTCTCCCTTGGCCCACAGCTGCACCCCGAGTCTCCGACCCCAGGGGCTTGGCCTGGGTCTGCACACCCACTGCACTGAACCAACCTCAATGCCATCCACAGGTGGAGGCACAGGTGGGGGACAGCTTATGAGGCACCGTCAGGCACCGCCTAGAGGCTGAGCTGGGCGAGGGGCAGCACCGGGCGCCAGGGGAGCCTCCTGTGGCGGGTTAGCCCTGGCTTCCTGCCCTTTGCCTTCTCGACAATGACCGAGTCACCCTGATGACTTCCGATGTCAGAAGTGGCCCAGGCTTGAGGGAGGAGAGCAGGGTAGGTCTCTGCTCCCCAGGCCTCCGGGCTGTTTGGGGGCTCCGCACACCTGGGCTCTCAGCCCCCTGTCAGCTTTAGATGGGAGCTCCAGCCGCCAGCCCCTCGGGCAAGCCCCCCCCATCTGGGGGCCCACCTGGAGGCACCGAGTACAAAGTGTATGTGGGAAGCAGGAGGACCGAGAAGTCTGGAAGCCTCTGGAAGCATGCAGGCTCCAATCACGTTCTGCTGGACCCTTGGGGATGACTCAGAAGGGGGCTGGGGACAGGGCCGATTCCAGGAAAGCCCGGTGTTCTGTGCGAGATGAAGAGCCTGGCCACAGGGCAGGCAATGTCTCCAGGGCTGACAACCACCCAGTGTCTGGCCTGGGCCCTGGGGTGCTGGACCAGAACATACCCCTGGGCAGCTCCCCACCCCCACGCCGGGTGCTCCCCAAACACAGGGCCAGTGCCGAGGTGACCCGTCCTTCCCACGGGCTCCTGGACTATAATCCTTATTGATTTCATGACCCAGTTTGTTCCCCATCACGGATTTCGGCTGAGGAAGCGGAGGCCTGGGGCCAGGGTATCTGGGAGAGCCAGTGGTGGGCCGACCCCGTCTGGACTTGGGAGCAGGATGAGATGAAGGGACGGCGCTGAACCCAACGGCTAGAGCAGAGCTGGACTGGGTGCTGCTGGGGACCCTGCGGGGAGGGACTCATGTCCACACTGGGGTCCCGGGCCCCTCTCTGCCCAGACCCCGTCACTGAGGCCCGCCCCCCACCAGCCCAGGGACAGACCTTTGACTTCCTCTTTTGCACCCAGCCTAGCCCCACAGCCAGGCACCTGGGAGCACCGGGGGGTCCACTCGCCTGCCCACCTGCTGAAACCAGGCACAGGAAATCCGTGGCCCCCCGCCCCCCACCCAAACCACCAGAGCCTGCCAGGGCCACATCCCCTCCCCGGGACGAGGGCGGCAGGCAGAACCAATAAGTGACAGCCGTGTGCTGTCTGGAAGCGAAAATTAAATGCCAGTTAGCAAGCCTTTCCTCTTCGGCCGGGTCTGGCCACCCGGCCTCTGGAAGGCAGCCACTGGTTGCATTGGCAGGAACGGGCAGTCCCAGGCAGGAACACTCGCTGCTCCCCACGAGGCCCAGTGGCACCTCCAGGGCTCTTGGGGCAGCCCCCAAAGAGCGGGCTCAAGCATGCCTGTTTCACAGGGGAGGCTAGCGGCCTGTGGCAGATGGCCAGCTGGGCGGGGGACGGGGGCAAGGTGAGCAGGGATGGGAGTCCCGCTCTCCCTGATCTGGCCCAGCAAGGAGCTCAGGTTCCAGCCACCTCTGCCAGGAAGCTCCCCAACGGACAGGATTTCCACCGCTGCTTGGCAGTGTCCCCTGCTCAGGTTGGGCTGATGCTGGGCCTCCCGCCCTGTCCCTGCCTCACAGCCTACCTCACAGCCCAACACCTGGCTGGCCAGGGAGCCCCTGAGCAGGTGGGGGCTCAGGTGAGCTGAGTGGATGCCGCCTGGGGCCAGGGTCTCAGCAGGCGTGTGCCTCCGTGGGCAAGCAGGGGGCTCGGCAGACATGCCAAGCTGCCCGAGGCAGCTCCTTGGGGGAACACCTCCATGCTCTAAATAATGGAACTCGGACACATTCAGCACCCATCGTCACCCTGTTCCCTCAGCTCCTGCAGTGCCCTCACCTGCACTGTGGCCAAGGGGCATCAGCTGACACCAGGGCCTCCCTCTACCCAGGGCCCAAAGCCCCTCCCCCAGGCCCCTCCCCCATTTCCTGAGCTCAGGTTCCGCCCCTAGGCCACTTTGGGTGAGCTGATTCACCAACAGCCCAGGAGACAGGACTCAGGGAGCCCCACTTTCAAGGAGAGGAAGCTGAGGCCCAGGACCAGAGTGGTGGGGTGGAGCCTTCACCCAGATCCGCATGGCTCGGCGCTGTATCCCCCCACCACAGGGTGACCCAGAGTGGGTGGGTGGGGCCTGGTGACTGGACCCTGGCAGCAACTGTGAACGGATGGGGCGCTCAGTGCTTGGCTGGGCGGGCCCAGGAGGGGAGCGGCCTCGGAAACATTTCCTTAAGTCTCAATAAAGAATGCCCCCTGGGATGTGGTGGCCTCCGCCCTAGCTGCCAGGGAAACTACCAGGCCCGCCCAGCTGAGCTCTGCAGGGGGCAGACACCCTGGAGACCACCCCCCCCCACCCCCCGCTGGGCAGCTGGAAGGAGGACACAGCGTGGACTCCGGAAGGAGTCCCCTTCCTGCACCTACCCTCCGCTTCCCAGACAGAGTGCTCATCCTCCTACCCAGGCTCGGGGGCTACAGAGGGGTGTCTGGGTGCCCCCTTGACCCCTACTGCTTGCCAGGGCCAAAGCAGGCACACACTAAGTCCATGGTGACACCATGCCTTCAGAAAAGGCCCCTGCAGCTGCCTGGGGCACGCCAGGCCCACCCTCAGGTTGATGTGACACCCCCATGACACCCCCACTAGAGTTTGGCCCAGTCTGGTCCTCTCTACCCCTGATCCCTCACTACCTGAGAACTGCCCTGGCTGTCCAGGTGCAGAGCAGATGTCCCCACCCCACGCACTTGCTCCAGGGGCCATTTTAAAAGTTCGCCCTGCTACCGTCCACTTGAGAAATGCACCATCCACCAGAGAGCATCCTGGTCTTACTTGAGGAGGGGCGAGCAGCCCAGGGTAGCAGAGCAGCATGGAGGGACCTGGGAGGGGGTCCTGGTCACTGCCCAGGGGACGGGCAGGGGAGGCAGGGCATGGCCGTGAAAGGGTGCCCACCCATCATTCCCGGTCCCTCCACTTCCTCCCAACTCCAGCTCTAACAGGAAGTGAAAACAAAGTAAATCCCCCCCAGGTACTGTCCAGCAGTTAGGACCCAGGTCAGGAAACATGCTCTCTGGCTGGCAGCCGGGGGACCCTGTGCCCCCAGACATGACCATCTTGTCAGCGCCTCTTCCCACAGTGGATGCCCAAGGCCAGAATCAGGTGACCAGAGCCCAGGGACACCTGCCTGGTGCTGACTGGAGGGGCTGCTGCAGCCCCACTCCCCTGAGGGCCGCCGCCGCTCCCCAGGGCAAGGCCGGCTGGAATCTTAGTCTGGGTGAGGAGGGCAGGGGACTGGCGCCCACAAACTGGGGCCACCGTGGTGCCAACACTCCAGCACACAGGCCACGCCAGGCCCAGTAAGCCCGCATCCCCCCACCCCAACGCCGCAAACGATCCCCAGGGTGGCGAGAGCTGACTGCGGGGTGAGTCGGACTGGGCCAAGAGTGAAGTGGACGGTCCTCAAGACGGTCCCACTGAGACCAAGAGTGCACCCCCTACAGGACGCGGCCGCCCACCCAGGGGCGGTGGCCCAGATGAGCTCATGGGGGCGGGACGCCGAGAGCCCCGCCCCCGAGCCCCCCCATGCCGTCCCCGCGAGGCGGGGTGGTCCCAGGAACCGGAGCCAGCAGGTCGAGTGGGCAGGGTACGAGGCTCCGAGCCCGCACCCACCGCACCCACCGCCATCACCAAGCGGGAACAGACCCGAGGCCCCGAAACGCCCCGGCCCGGCTGCGGGGCTCCGGGTCCTGACGACCACAGGCCCCCAAACCTGGCTCGCAGCCCCCGCAGTGCCCCGTCGTCAAGGAGCGCGGCAGCCCGGGCGACCTCCACGCCGTGGCCTGCCCGCCTAGGACCCCCTGCCCCGCGCCCGGCACGCACAGGTGGCCCCACAACTTGGCGGCTCGACTGCGCCCCCTCGGAGGGGCCTAGCGGAGCGCGCGGCCTGCGGGCTCTGAGGGCGCCCCTCCCCGCTCCCCAACCACGGCCGGGGCTCACCCAGAAGACGAAATTGAAGACGAAGAGCAGGTACTTGATGCACTTGGTGCAGCCCTCCACCCCCATGGCGGCGCGGGCGGCGGGACCTGCGGGACGCGGGCCGGTCCTGGGCGGCGGGGCGCTGGGTCTTGGGGGCCTGGCGAGCGGCCGGGAGCCCGGGCGGCAGCCAAGGAACGCGGGAGGCGCGGAGGGCTCGGGAACGAGTGTCGCGGGGCTCCTGGACACGTGAGGTCGTCGCTGCAGCCGCTGCGCGCTCGCTCTTTAGTGGGGCGCGCGCACCGGCCCCGCTATTTATATGGCGTCGAGGCCCCGCCCCACCAGGAGGCCCCGCCCCCGGCGCAGCCGCGCGCCCACCCTGCCGCACCGCAGGCCGGCTTCGAGGACTTGGTGCGGTCAGGACCCCAGGCCCTTGCTGGGCACCCTCCGAGCCCCCAACGGAGGGCGCCCGGGGACAGGCTGGCAGCCAGGAAGCCCAGGGAATAACCTTTCCATCTCTCCCTGCCGCCAGCGTTTGTTCGAGACACAGTCTTTCCTATAAGTGAGCCTTCCTCCCACTCGGATGTCCGATCCCCGCCGTAGGGACCACCAGTTCCACAGGGGACCCCAGCAGGGAGAGATAACAGGGCACCAACTCAGTTGACTGCGCCGTTCACTCGGGTCTTATGAACGCAGGTTCACTCAATTTTTAGGAATGCAGATTTAACCCACATCCATACTAACCTCATAACTATGCCAATCACTCAGAAACGAGCAGTAAAAACATCAACGAGAGGACTGGGGGATAACGGACCGAGTCCCAGAGTCTCAATCTGCAGGTCCGGGAGACACCACGGTGGGCAGAGAGCCATCAGTGCCTTGCAAGGAAGGATCTCCAGAGTCAGGTGGGCAGCAGGGCAGGTGGAGTCCTCCATCCAGCAGGGCTGAGGCCCCGGCAGCCGACCCCAAGGGAGATCAGCGTGGCGTGGAGCAGCGCCCTGGAGTGTGGAGCTCGGGGGTCTCAGCAGTGGTCTGTCTGGAGCCTGCCTCTGATGTGCCTTGAAAGTGGTGGACTTCACCCTTCTGGGTCTCTTGATAAGTGCCTTGGTACCCCTGATGGCAAGTGGGGAATCTCCCCAAAGCCTGCTCTGCAGAGACACACCTGTTCCAGTCATGTATGCAGATATCTTAGGTGTGTCTCCTTGCCAGATGTGTCTAATGGGACTTAGGTCTATTTCCCTCTTGAACCAAAGAGTCATGGTTCCACTTTGTTTTATATACTTGCTATTATCTTGACCGAACCAGCACCATTTTATTGGTCCTGCTCTCCACACTCCCCCGGTCCTCCTTCAGGCACCTTGGACTAACCCAGGGAGGCTCCCTGGAAGTGGCGATGCTCCAGCAAAGGCTTAGCCAAGAGAGCAGAGTGCTCTGTTCACATTGCTGCCAGGACAGGAACCTGGGTGGGTGGCGAGGCTGAGGGTCAGTGGACCTCTGCTGGGGTTCCTGGGACATGATTCTAGGCAGCCAAGCCCTGGTCCTGGCTGCCGTCAGAGGGGTCTGTTTGGAAAGGGTGCTGCCAGGGTATCCCCCGGGCTAGTGCGAAGTGCCTTGGAAGCCTGTGCCAACCGAAGCAGAACCTCCCAATTCTGTGTGTTCAGTGCAGGAGGCCAGCCCCACAATCCTGCTGTGGTGTGACGCCACAGAAGTGACTAGCTGCCGCCGCCGAGAATTGGGGTTTCCGGTGCAGCTCATTGTAGTTTAAATCTGAGGAGCCGTGGGTGGCCAGTGGCCACCGTGCCAGGCGGAGCAGCCCAATCACGCCCGTCTGCATCCACTAGTTCTGTAGTGCTCTTGGTCCTTTTAAAAATCGGCTGCGGTGGCACACTGGTGTAGGAGCTCCAGGCACACGTCGACACCTGGTGTTCTGCTGGTGCATGCCCGGGCGACGTTATAGTAAGAGTCACGTGAGCCCTGATCTGTGTGGCTCAGTGGGCTGGGCATTGTCCTGCAAAGCGAAAGGTCGTGGGTTCCAACCCTGCCCGTCAGGGCACACGCCCAGGTTTCAGGCCAGGTCCCCAGTTCGGGCACATACGAGAGGCGACTGATCAACACATGTCATGTCGATGTTCCTCTCCCTCTCTTTCTCCCTCCTTCCCCTCTCTTCAAAAAGAAATACATAAAATCTTTCTAAAAAGAAGAGTAATAGAAGTCTTCACTTGGCAGTTGGCCGGGGATCTTGTTGAAAAGGAGGCAGAGCGGAACCCAAGTGTCAGAAAATGCTCTCAGATGTCCTGGGTGCTCTGCACCCCCACCACCCCGCTCCCCCGCTCCCACAGTTACAGGATATTTTCTGCCAAAGGTGTGAGTGGGGTCCTCCCTCAGAGAGTGGCCTTCCCTGGGCCCTCGGGGGAGGGGAAGGGGACAGCCAGCCCACTCTCTGCAGGTGGGGCCAGGGCAGGGCCTGGCACTGAGACCTGATGCTCTGCGTCCTGGGTCCCTGTCCCCCAACGCAGGTCACACTGGCCAGCTTGGCCTGTCCTGACAGGCCTGTCCTGTGCTTCACTCAATGGTTGGATCTTCAGTGCGTGCCTGCCGTGTGCCGGGCTCTGTTCCAGGCGCTGGCTGTGCCACCTGGTCCCTCAGGACCCCTTCCCTCACAGGCCTTAGGCCCTGGTGACAGTGACAGATGTCCATCCTGTCTCGTCATTTCTGGGAAGGGCGGAATTCCTAGGATGCTTGACAAAGCATCCCGGAGCGGCAGGGGCACTTCCCCCCACCGCGGGGGCGCTTGGGGGCGTCAGGGTTCTCCAGAGAGACAGAACCAGCAGGAGATGTGTGTGTGTGTGTGTGAGAGAGACATACTGTATCCTGTCATGGCGATTATGGAGCCCAGGAAGTCCCAGCACCTGCCACCTGTAAGCCACAGACCCTGAAAGGAAGTGGGGGGCGGGGGTTCAGTTCCAGTTTGGAGGCCCCGGAGCCAGGAAGCCCATGATGAGAGTCCCAGGCGAGAGAAAAGCACAGGGCCCAGCTCCGGGGCAGGGCAGGGAGAAGGGAGAGTCCTTCCTTCCTCTGTCTTCAGTGCCGCTCAGGCCTCGGAGGTCTGGACAGGCCCCCACCCCCTCTCTGGGAGGGCCGCCTGCTCACTGAGCCCACCCATTCAAATGCTGACCTCACCTGGGGACACCCCCACACGCTGATGTTCTGCACCCCGTGGCCAGTCCCGTCGACACTGAACATCCCAGGCACCAATGACACATGTGCCACTGTGACCGGGGGCCTCATCCTGAAAAAGACTCCCTTGTGAGCTGATGGCGGAGCTTTGGCACATCCCCCCCCTGCCCCCGCCAGAGGAGATGCTCAACCGGTGCCCAGCTGGGCTGCCTTAGAGAGTGGGGGAGAGAGAGGAGGGGCCTGCCTGCGCCACGCCGGGGTGGGCACCCTCTTGTGCCTCTCCTGCCTTCCGCCGAGGGCGGCTGTGTGGTTCCATCGTCACTTCCCCTGACAAGGAACAAGGCACAGCCGGCCCTCACCGCTCACTCCACATCAGCCTGGGGGTCCTGGCCGGGGCACGTGGGCAAGAAGAAGAAATAAGAAGGCTCCCGTCCCCTGTAGGAAGACACAAATTCTCTCTGTTTGCACAGGACACGATACTATGCGTGGAGACCCCTGAGAATCCCACCCGAAGCCTAGGAAAACGATGGGGTGCGTTCAGCAGTGGGCAGGCTGGGGCCAAATGCGAAAGCTAATTTTGTTGCCGCGCACTATCAGGGAACAAAGAGGGCGTGAAGAAGACAACCCCACTGTGACAGCAGCAGACCGAGAGAAAAACCCGGGAACAGATTTAGCCAAAGAAGCGTGAGGCCTGTGCGCCAGGAATGACCAGACGTCGCCCGCGGAGCTGGGAGCTGACTGTGCCCAGAGGGAGCCCCGACATGGCCGGCCGGAAGACTCCTTGTGGTCGCGATGCCAGCGCTCCCCAAATCGCCGGCGGCTCCCCGCAACCCCACCCAAGTCCCACTGGCTTTTTCCAAGCTCATCCAAAATGTCGTGGGAATACAGGGGCCCCAGGATGGCCAAGGCATCTTGAGAAAGAAAGTTAGTGGGAGGCGGGAATCGTCCCGACAATGGTCTTTGCCTCCGCTGAGCCCGTCTGTCCTCTGCGCGCACCTGTGACGACACATCTCCCGAGGGTCAAGGTAGCACCCTTTTCCAGGCCCCTCGAAGTGGAGAGGATGCCAGAGGGGGACCACGGAGCCCCTCATTGTCTCGGTCTTCGTGCTCATTGTTGGCTGCAACTCCCCGGTGCCCCCCTGCTAAAGGAAGCACCTGTCTATTAGTTTACCTTCTGTCCAGTCCCGGCGGCTTCCCTGCTCTGCTTTCTCCTGCCTCCCTGATCTACCCCCCTTGGATTCCAGGCCACCCCCTGCGCCTCCTCTTTTGATTTGGATGTGTAAAACATGGGGCAAAACTGCCCTTTTCTGGAGCATCTCCTCAGTCCGCTGAGGGTTTGCTTCCTGGCAACGGTCATCAGCTGGGCTCAAATAAACTCGCGACAATTCTTCCAGTCTGGGCGTTTCTTCTGCTGGCACGTTTGCCGATCACAGTCACCGTCCAAGCCCGAAAGGGGGCTCTCCTGATGGGCCCTGATGTGTCCGGCTGGAGTGCACCCCTCGAATTCCTGTGAGGGTCTCCACGGGGCTGGGCCGCACACGGGTACCCTCGCACAGGCTGGGTTTCCGTCCCGCTCGCGTGCTGGACCGCACCGCCAGGCCGCTGGCCACCGCCCAGGAGTCGGGAGACACCCCCGCACGGGGGCTTTGCCCACGCTCAGTTCTCCCATCAGCGTGGGGATGGCGTGCAGGTCAGCCGCTGAGCTGTGACCTGTTTCCACTCTCCTTGTCCGTCGAGGGGTGGCCTTCTGATCAGGCCACCGTCCCCCGTGGGGCTGCGTCCCCAAACCCAGCTGCTCTCTGGCGGTCAGTGCAGAAGTGGAGAGCTGTCGTGGGCACCGGCCAAGTGGCAATAGACTAGGGCAGCTCCCGCCAGGGTTTTAGAGCCAGTCCTGGGGCAAAGGGGCTCCCTGCCGGAGCACCCCCGCCCATTCCCTGGCCACAGCCTGCAGGAGCCGGCTCACTTCCCAGCAGAATGCTGCTGTGATATCACCCAAGACGTCAGGGTGTTTCAGGTTCCGGGGTCACCTTCTGTCCCCCAGTCAGGATGGTTTCAGTGAATATCTGCTGGCGAGCCCACAGTTACCCGCATGTGGGCACTCTCCCGTCCAAAGCCCCCGTGGTCGTCACAGGGAGGTGCGCTCAGGTTTGGACCATGAGCAGAGGGGACCCTCCCCCCACGCTGGGTCACCACACAGATCCGGCCCCTTCCGGCTGCTGCTCCACACCAGGGGGCTCAGGCAAGCTTCCAGGTTCGCCATTAGCGTGTCCGCTGCTGGAGGGGCATTTACCTGCCTGGGGTTTAACAGCTGAAGGCAGGGGCGCGCCCCCGGGTCCCACAGCGCAGGAAGAAAAGTCATTTTCCGTCTACCCGTCTAAGTCGCCCTGGCTGGACTAACACTCGGGTTGACGGGAGGCACAGTCACAACGAGGAAATGACCAGACTTATTACCTACGTACGTGCGGGGCTGTCCACAGGAATCAGTGACCCCAGGACCGGTCCAGCGGCTGGAGCTGGCCTGCCCTCAGGTCTAAGGGGAAGGGGGTGGTGGGAAGCACTGTGGTTTGGATTTCAAAGAGCAAGAAAGCACTTCACAGGCAGAGAGGAGCCGTCAACGTTTGTTGGAAATATGTCTGCTGGACCATCTCTGAGGATTGACCGGGCAGGACTTCGACTGTGGGCCGCGTGGGGCCGTCACATGTCCCGCCAGCCCTCCAGAGCTCGCCCCACTGCGGTGCTAGCTCCCTTCCGGGACTGGCCTTTATCTAAATCCCTTTCCACCGTTAGTTAGGGAGGAGGTCAAAGATTTGGGTTTGGGTTTGGGTTTTTTCTGAGCCTTGCTTGAAAAAATAATCAGCTTTAATCAACAATTTCCTGTAAAGGCGTGTTTGTGGGGTTGGCGGGGGAGGGAGGCGGAGTCTGCTTCCCTTGCAGACACGGGCGCAGTCCCAGTGGGACCAGCAAAGCCTGTGCGATGTTTCTGTGCTCTCTTGGTCTCGTCGGGGCCGGGCCTTGGGCTCCCCAAGTCTCTCCGGGGCCCCGGACTCTTGAGCCCACTTTGTTCCAAAGGCTTTGCATCCCCATGGGGGCCGAGCACAGGGATGGAGCCTGCTGTCCATCTTTACCTTGTTCACCCGGCCTGGTGTACCCCAGGTGGTCCCAGCTGGGACGTCCACTGTAATCTCTGCCTCCCTACCTTTTAAATCCCCCCCGACTGGGCTGAACAGAGCAGCCTTGTTGGGGCCCTTTAATGTCAGGGGACCGGATAGGGGACCCTGGGCCCACCGGACCTGGATGGCGCCACATTCGGACCCCTGTCTGTCCTCCAGCGGTGTCCTTCCGGTTCATCAAATTTCCTGACCGTCTAGAGACCTCCTCTGTGCTGGGACCTCCCTCGGCTGCCTGTTCCTCTCCCCGTTTTCTTGTTTTCTTGTTAGTTCGGGGCTTTTATCAGCATCTGTAAGGCCCAGGAGGGAAGCTGAGACAGCAGATTCCTCGAGAAGTCTTCCTGGAGACGGGGCGAAGGGGGCAGGAAGCTCCCTACACAGTTCTTGGTGACTCCCTGTAACCCAGAATTATTACATAACCAGAGCATTAAGGGGGAAAAGCTTTGACCACAAAACCAGAGCAGGAGGAGACAGAAACGAAACATTGGCAAACGGACTCAAGCAGAAACGAAACTGCCGCCCCCGCCGGTCGGCTCGGCGGGTTGGGGGACGTCCCGGAAGAGGAAAGGTGCCCGGTTTGATTCCCGGTCAGGGTGCAGGCCTGGGTGGCAGGTTCAGCCCCGGGTCAGGGTGCCTGCGAGAGGCGACCCGTCAACGTTGCTCACACATTGATGTTTCTCTCCTTTGCTTTCCCCCTCCCTTCCTCCCCCTCTGACAATAAATAAATCAACTATTTTAAAAAGAATAAAGACGAAGTAAAATTGAGAACTTTGCAAGCAGTCCTGGTCGACGTGGAGAAGCTTCTCTTCCCAAAGGACAGCTGAGGGACACAGAAGGCGACTCGTTCGCCCAAAGCTTAGTCGCTGCAGACCGAAGCCTCGTACTGGCTTTTAGGTTCTGCTTGGCAAAGCGCTGAGTCTCCGGCTCAGGGTTCCTCCAAGGCACAAGCCCCAGGCCCTCGGCAGCTGTGGGCTGGAGGCCACCTCGGTCCTGGCCGTGTGAGCGAGCGAGGAGAGACGAGAGGAGGGGAGCAGGCTCTGTGTAGCCCTGCCTGCATAGCGACCTTGCGATCAGGCGGTGCCAGCGTTGTGGCCGTGGGGTCAGGTGTCCAGAGCTGGAGCAGGTGCGGCAGGTGTTGCACCGACAGGCAGTCAGTGCTGGGCCGGGCGCGCCTGTTTATCTGCTCTTTATTTGTTTTTTTAACTTTAAAAAAATATGTTATTTATTTTTAGAGAGAGGGGAAGGGAGGGAGAAAGAGAGGGAAAGAAACATCCACGTGCAGTTGCCCCTGGCGCGGCCCCCACCGAGAACCCGGCCCACAACCCAGACGTGTGCCCTGACGGGAATCGAGCCAGCGATGCTTCGGTTCGCAGCCCGCGGAGGTGCACCATCCAGGGCTGTCTCTGCCTTTTTTAATTGGGTTGGCCAAAAAGGCCGTTTAGTTTTTCCCATGAAATAAAAAGACACCTTTCGCGTTCACCGATGACTTGACTGACTCGGATGTTCAGAGTGTGTGGTGCTCCCCCGCGGGCGGAACGCGGATTGTGCTCGGTCAATGAGCGTCTCCATTGGATCGCTGTCCACTTCAACTGGCCTCCCAGACGGCGGAGCGTCGTCTGGCCTGGGGTGCCCTGCAGGGTGTGGCCCCAGTAACCAGGCAGCGGTGCCATCCCCCGCCCCGTCAGAGTGCATGGGGGTGGGCGGGGGGCCAGGCTCCCTGTGATCAGAGCTAATGAGCCATGCCCAACAGTGTGCTCCAGGCCCTGCTGGCCCCTGACCGGAGGGCGCAGTCAGAGTGTCCTCGAGTTGGCAGCTGCAGGTGCCACCCGGCCCATTTAGGGCTCCTGTGCCACTGGGCTAAGCGACCATCAGGGGTCCTGGTGACGGCTGGGGCGGTCCGATCAAGAGGAAGTGGGGTGTTACTACTCAGTGAGTGCGATCAGGGGTCCCCGGGGCCTTTCCTCCCCTGCCCCACCCGCCACATCCGGTCGTGAACACCAGTGGGAGCCCAGGGCCATGGGTGACAGTCTTCCTTCCTCAGCTCCCTCCGAAACAAGGAGCGGGCTGTGCACCCAGGAGTGGGGCTTCGGTGGGCTGAGAGCATGCGGCAAGGTGCGGAGGAGGCTCCCCCCAGGCACGTGTCATGGGCCAGCAGCCAGAGGGGCAGTCTGTGGCTCCCGACAAAATTTCTTCTCCTGCTTGTCCTCTCCTCCGTCTTTCCACCACTGCTATGCTGGCACCTTCTTTACAAGTTATTTCATAGGGTGCAGGACAGTGAGATGACAAGGACAGAACCACGGGGCAGGGCCGGTGATGCACCCAGACTGCCACCAAATGCAGGGCCTGTTGAGACGCTGGGGTACCTTCCTTTGGGGACAAGGACCACAGCAGGAGGACAGCTGCCCGCTGTGAGGTGGGAGCACCCTGGCTCTGGGGAGCACAGGTGCGGGAGACATGGGGGCGGGGTTGGAACACGACGGGTGGACGGTGGTGGGTGCCTGTCACTTCTTTGGCTGTACACCCCAGGATGGTGGTCCCCCTTGGATGGCCTTGGTGGGCCCGGCCTGGTCCCCCTCTGTGGAGCTACGAGGGCCCTGCCACCCTCTCTCCCTCATCAGCTGTGCTGGGCCTTGGCCTCGCTGGGGCAGAGCACAGCAGTGCTGGACTCAGGGCTGTGGGATCCGAGCACAGGATGCCACCCCTTTCCCCTGCCGAGGACAGTTACAATTCATCAGACAGACGGTGTGGCTGTCCAGTGGGACCAGTGCACGCGTCAGCTCAGGACATGTGATGAGGTTTCTCCTTAAGATGGGGGGTCCCCTGGGTGGCCTTGTCTGTCCAGAAGATCGAGCCCTCGAGGGTCGAGTGCACTCTCCAGCCCGGGGAGAAGGGAAGTCGGAGAAGTCCTCAGCCCAGGACTACCCACACCATTGCTGCCTTAGAGATTGGGGCGGGGGGGCAGGTGAGAGGGGCGCTGTGGTCCCAGAACAGAGAGCAGCCCAGCCCCATCGGACCTGCAGAGCCCGCCAGGCTCCCCTGCTTCGACCCAGCTCCCAGCCTGTTCCAGGGAGCCTGTGTGGGACCCCTGACCCCCTCAGCAGACCTGGGGCTGCTTCTCTGGCCAGGCTCCCCTTCCCCATCCCAGCACGATGTGGAGGACCCAGCTTGTTCTCCTGAGGGGCACAGGGGACCAAGGCCGGGGCATCCATGCCTCCGTGGGCAGACAAGTGGCGTCAACACAGAGCATCAGTGGTCCTGGAGCAGCCGGGGGCCACCTGAGCGTCCGCTTGGGCCCAGGTCATCGAGCTGATGAAGAGCAGGCCCCCGGGAGCATCTGAAGAAGCTGGGCTCCTGGGACTGGCAGCCACGGGCCCTGAGAGACAGGGGGATGAGGAGGCTGTTCGAATGCAGAGGGGCGGGCCGGGTGCCTGGGCGGGGCGGGGCCCGCTGGCCAGGAGGGGTGGTGAGCGGAGGAGGTGGCAGGCAAGGGCAGCTGTGAGCACTGGGGCAGCCTGAGGGTCCCCCGAGATCACTGGGGCTGTGGTGTGGGGGCCCCAGGAGCCTCCACCTCTTGGTGCAGGTGGACATGGCCCCTGTGAGGTCAGGTCCTGGTAGGGGCTAGGGACCAGCAAGGGGGTCCCTGTGCCGGCAGAGGGTGACGAGCACACAGGTCTGGCACTTGGCAGCCCCCCTCCCTCCCTGTGGCCAGGGGTCTTCTAGGGCATCAGTCTGGCCTGGGTTCAGGGGCCCCACTCTGGGGGAGGGGCGGGTGGGCCTACCGCGGGCTCAGGGCATAGGTCCCTTTGCGGTCCAGGCCGCGGCCGGAGCAGATGGTGAACCACAGGAAGGAGCTGAGCAGCATCGCGTACGCCTGGGTGGGGGGTGGGGTGGGGGCACCTGCACCACTGGCTCCCGGTGAGGCTCCCCGCCTCCCCAGGAAGTGACCCGGGCCGTACGGTGCCCGGCTATCTAGGGAAGGGAGACAGGCCACTTCCCTGGGGACAGCCTGGCCTTCCCAGCTGGGGTGGCAGAAGGGGCGGGAAGGTACCATGGAGGCGAGGCCCACGCTGGCCAGGATGGAGGCGACGTGTCCATGTGTCTTCAGGAAGCTCCTGATGCCCTGCAGGCAGTCCTAAGCAAAGGACAGTGTGATGGCTCCGGCCTGCCTGCACCTCCCTGCCCTGTGGGGACCTGCCGAGGCCACCGAGGCCAGCCAGCACTCCGCTTTGTTCTGGCTGGGAAATAGCCCCAAGAGCCCTGGGAAGACCCTCCAGCGTGGCCGGGCAGCCCCTCGGGAAAAGGGACCCAGATCAGCCCTCCAGGTGGTTCCTCTTCTCTCAGAAGGCAGCTCTGGGCTGACTGCTGGCCAGGACACCATCCCTGCCCCCCCGCACCCAGGGCAGCTTTGCAGAGAGCCTGCCCAGCACCCGAGACCCTGCCCAAGAGGCCTGTGTGGTGTGTGTGCAGCCCTCACCCCTGCAGTGCAGATGGGACCTGAGGCCTCCCCCGGGGGGCATGAACCAGCCTCCCTGCTCTCGGCCCCTCCCCAGCACACTGGGCCCTCCCCTGCCCTTGCATGTTCCCAGCGGGCAGCCCTGCCAGGCCTGAAGGTGCTGTGCTGGCTGCATCCCTCCCTGGGCCTCTGCCACGTGCACCCTCCTGTCTGTCTCTTGGAGGGTGGCCAGAAGCCCAAGAGATAGGGGTGGTTTGTTTCCCGGACTTCGGGGGAGGGGAGCTGGGCAGGCTGAGGTGGGGGGAGGCTGGCCAGCAGGAGGGGCTGCCAAGTCCCTCTCTAGGCCTTAAGGAAGAAGGGGCTTCCTGCCTCTGGTCTCACTGTGACTGGAGCCTCCGGCGGCCAGACTGGCGCAGGCTGCCCTGCGGCGGGCACGCTTCCTCTTTGGAGTGCCCTCTGGCCAGCTCCTTCGGGGGCGCACAAAACACGGACTCCCCCTTCCTGCACAGCTGACTGCCTCTGCTCTGCGACCCTCGGCCCTGGCCACCCCCAGGCCTCGCTCTTCTGGAGGCTTCCGAGGGCAGGGTCTCAGTGCCTGGCACCGCGCCTGACCTTGGGGAGCCTGCAGGCGGGAGCTACAGTGAAGCAGTGGACAGAGTATGGGGCCTGGCCTGTGTCACGGTCGGCTCACTAGCCCGGCCACCCCCCCCCACCCCCTGCTGCCCTTCATCACCTGCAGCCTTCCCGAGCCCAGCGGTGGGCAGTTCCCCCAGGGCCTGGGGGAGGCCCAGCGGTGGCAGATGCCCTGGGCAGGGCTCAGCCCCCAGCGTCGGCCCCTCCCCCTCACCTGGGAGGCAGCCTCCTCTCCAGTACACAGGGCGGCCTCGGCACTGCCCAGCAGGCTGGAAGGAGAGCTCTTCCCACAGCACAGGAACTGCAAGGACAGACAGAGGGGGTCTTGGCTTCCAGAACCCCGGGATTCCCATTGGATGGAAGGGGGAACTGAGGCACAAAGGTCCAGCAGAGCTGGGGACCCCAAGAGATCAGCACTGGGGCACAGGATGATGCGGCTGCCTCTGTGGGGGGCCCCGCCTGCCCAGTGGGCTTCCCTAGGGAAGGGGGGTCCTAACGCACCCGGCAGGACCTCGCTGATGCCGTGTGCCCACCTGCGGGCGGACTGCACACCCCTGCCGGGACCGGGCCAGCCTCTCGGGCTGCGACCCCCGCACTCACCGGGGCCCTGTCAAAGCTGCACCATCAACAGCTAGCAATTCTGGATCAGATTTGAACAGTAGGCCTTTCATTCCCCTCTGGACCCCATAGATTCGGCAGTGGCCTATCCAGGGCAGAGGGAGGGTGGAGTTCATGTTCTCGGGGCTGCGGTAGCCCTGTGTCCTGGGGGGCCCTGCTCAGCCCCTGGCCCTGGCTGGCTGAGGGGGGCCACAATGGGAGGCTGACCAGCCCAGAGCTGCCTGGGAGGGGGGGCCCCTGCCATGCTCACCGTGTCCTGGATGGCTAGCAGCTCCTGTCGCTGGGCACCAGACAAGTTCCTCACCGCCCGGTCGTAGGCCAGATCGTAGGTGTCCAACATGGCATCTTCCACCTGTGCCAGGAGGGTCTCCGTGAAGCCGTCCCCGAGGGCGGGCCCTGGCCATGCCGCTGAGGGTTGTCTGAAGGGCTAGCGTCCCCTCCCCCAGGCAGAGCCCCCTGAGGGCAGAGCCAGTTTCCCTGGGTGACCTGTCCGTGGCTCCCCGGGCTTGAATGCCACTCCCCTACTCCCCTACCACCCCCCCGCCAGTGGTCCTGCAGGACAAGCCAGAGACCGAAGCTCTGGTCTTGAGGAGCAGGGAGGACTGGCTGAGGAAAGTGTCCACCTATGTCCACCCGTGGACATGGATAGCTGGCAGGCAAAGCCGGGCCTGGGTGCAGACGGCTGAGGGCTGTGTATCGGACCTCGGCTCCTCGGTGATGCTCTGGGGGTTGCCCCAGAGCCATCTGGAACATTCCAGAAAGCCCCAGCAGCCCAGCTCCCAATGAGGTCCTTGGCCAAGGGAGCTGTGGGCACCCAGGGCTACTGCTGGGCCAGCAAGGCCCCTGGACAGATGGTGCGGGAGGGTTTCTAACAACGGGCCTGGCCGAGCTCCGCCTTCACTCTGCACCTTGACATCACCCAGATCTCACAGCTAAGCACCCCCTTTTTTGCCTTTCCTCATGCTCCCCGCCAAAACAGAATGCCCTCCCCTGAAACCTCGCTTCCTTCAAGAAGGCTTCCAGGATTGTTCGGGGGTTGCTGGTCTCCAGGCACAGGTGAGGCCTCTTTGAACTGCCCTGCCCCCTTGTGCCTCCTTTCCCCCTCGGAGACCCCGCGCCCTCCATCACCTCCCTCACACCCCTGTGCCACGCTGACAGCTGGGACACGCTGACAGTGCTCTGAGGTGCCCCAAAGGGCTGGGGGTGAACGGAGGACCCAGGCCTGCTCTGGCCACTCACACTTGCCCTTCGGAAAGGAAGGAGAGTCACTGCACCGCACCCTGGAGGACTTGGGGCAGCTGGCTAGTAGGCAGTGGGGGCTGTCCTGACCAGCCTCTTCCAAAGCCCCCGTGCCCCAACAGGAACCAGATGGACTTCTGTCCTGAACACCACTTCTGGTGTTCATTAACTGCCTGTGAGGTGTCACTCCGCAAATCACCCCAGATCCGGCCAGCAGTTCCCTTCCCATCAGTGGCTGGGGGAGAGGGGGGCGGTGGTGGCATCAGGCTGGGGGCCAGTCTCCTCCAGGGAAACAAGGGTGCCAACAGGGCCCTAGTGGAGCTGGCCTGGGGTCAGGGGGACAAGTGGCCATGCCAAGGAGGCCAGCTGGGACAACCCCTCTGGTTCTATCCCCCGCCCTCCCCGACTTGAGCCGGTGCTTCCAGGGCATTACTGTAATGTTGTCAGGAGGAATGGCCCTAGCTGTGGCTGAGCTGCCAGCTTCTTCCCGTCCCCAAGGCCCCAGAAGCAGGGCCACAGAGCAGACCTGGCCAAGCCACGCCCCTGTCCAAGGCCTGCTGCAGGAGCCAGGGGTGGCGTTCTCCCTAAGAAAACTGGGGGTGTGCCGGGGCCTTGGAGGGGCCAGGGTATGACACCAGGGTGCTGTGTCCTTCAAGCCCATCTTCCAGAGCTCTGGGGGTGCCTCCAGGGGGCCCCCTGGCTGTGAACGTCTCTCCCTGGACGATGCATCTGAGACACACAGACCAGGTTCCCAGGGAGTCCACGGCCCCCACTTCCAGGCCCTCAGCCAGGGCTGGCGACTCTGGGCTGTGCCCCCACCCCCAGTGTCTGCTGAGCCCGAGTGGGTAGCTCTGGGGTGGCTCTGCAGACCAGCCCCATGGGCCCCACAGGCACCTCTGACGTGAGCCCACAGGGTGGCCGGACAGTCAGTGACAGGAATGGCCTGGGGTGGGGGGAGCTGTGAGGACAGCGACCTTTCAGCCTGCTCCTTGCGCTGGTGTACTTAATCTGCGAATGAATTATTAAGCGGAGCCCGGCAATTCATTCCTGCGGCCCGTCTGGGGACAGGCGGGCGGTGGCGGTGGTGGTGGCTCCTGGGCTGTGGCTGGCGCATAATTAATTGTCTTCTTGCTCTGCATTCAACGCACGGCCACCCAGTCTCCACACTGCTGGCCCTCACCAGCTCTGGGGCGCCTGCCAGGGCCCCTCCCCCACACCACCGGGATCCACAGCCTGGGTTCCAGGCCTCAGTGCGCAGATGCGGCGGTCCCTGCCCTCTGGTTTCCTATCTGTAGGGGGATCCTGGGTGAGCCATCCTGACCCTGATTCAGCACGGCTTAGGGGTTCCCTGGAGAGAGGCACGGGGTGGAGGAAATGGGGGTTGGGGGCCCTGCTGGGCTCAGGCTCTGGGTCCCCAGGAGCATAGTTTCTGTGCTCACAAGGCCAGGAGCAAAGGGCCCTCGCTGGGATCTGGCCTGGGGTGTCCTGAGGCCAAGACCCCACCCACAACCCCAGGTGATGGGCACAGGATGGAGGCTGGTCCCAACCACTGCCTTGGGCAAGCCCGGGACAGCTCTGCACAGCCCACGCCACAGAGGATGGAGGGCCAGCCTGGCTCGGGGTGCCAGTGGGCCCCACCGAGCCCTTCACACACACTGATTGGCTGCACCACGCCGCAGCCCCCTCAGGGGAGTCTCCACGCTCCTCTCAAAGCCGAGGAGACGGGCCCCATGAGGTGGACTAGCAGCCAAGAGCGCGGGATGGAGAGGCCAGCCCCCGACTCCAAGGCCAGGGCTCCTTCACCCAGGCCGCCTTGCACCCACATGGGCCTGGACACACATAGGGCCGCCTGCGGGGCAGATGGGGGCCTGGGGTCAAGCAGGGCCCCGAGAAGTGACCCCCGAGAGCTGGTTGGAGGATGGACCAGACTACGACGATTTGGGTGGGGGCGATGGAGGGGGCTGGGACAGAGAAGAGGCCCAGCTGGGAGCCATCGGCCAGCATCCGTCCCCTGCCCTGAGCGGAGCCCCAGCTGGCCTGTGTCCCTGTGCCCTGCAAATCCTGGGCTGGAGCTGCAAACACACAGGGTCAGAGGGGAGAGGGTGCAGGGTCTGTAGCACCCCAGGAGAGCCAGATGGGGCCCCAGGGCACCCTGGGAGCTGTCCTGACCAGGACCACCCATGCAGTGACCCAGACTGCTGCTGGAGTCGGGGGGAGGGGTTGGGAAATGGGAGATGGGAACACCCGTCCAGCCCGGGCAAGATGGCTGGCCTGCCCTGCCGAAAGCTGAGGCTGCCTCTGGGGGGCTTCGAGCTCCCCAAAATCCAGAGGAATGTCCTCTTACTGATCTGGTCACAGGTGGGTGACCCCGAATGATGCTGGGGGTGGTGGGCAGTTTGGGGCGGCATTGACTTGGGGCACAGAGCCCTGGACGGTGGGTGGGTGCCTGACTCTACCAGGATGACCTCGTCCCCCTCTTGGCTGGTGTCCCTCCATGTGAGACTGACGGGTGACCCCACACTCTGAGGCCCGGCCACTCAGCTTCACCCATGCTGGGAAACACAGGAGGGAGAAAGGCCCACGTCTGAGGGCGAGGAAAGCAAAGACCAGAAAGAGTGGCCACACACCTGCAGCACACAGCACGAACTCAGCCTGAGAGCCAGCCTGCTCTCCTGGCCGGCTGCCCTCTGGGAGCCTCTCCGTTTGGGGCGGTGGGGCGTGAGCAGCCAGACACCCTAATGCATGGGGCCCGGGGCCGCAGGGCTCCTGACACACAGGGAAGAAGTCACCGCTTGTCACCCCCTATTTGCAAGGGAGCTTGTACAGAAACAAACCTCACTCCAGCTGGACGGTCTTGGTGTTGCCGCGCTGGTCCTTGCCAAGCACATGGGGAAACTGAGGCCCAGTAGGAGGAGAGGGGACAGCCGAGGGCCACAGGAAGCCAGGGTGGACAAGGCCCATGGCCTGGGCTCTCCTGTCTCTCTCTGGGCCCCATGCACCAGCCCAGGGGCTCCTCAGCCTGCCTGGGGAGTTCTCGCCTGGGTCTGGGCTCTCATAGGCGAAGGGTGGGGCCCAAGCACTGCCACCAATATCCGTCCACGGCTGGGTACTGGGGGGCAGCCTGCCCCTTGCCCCCTCTCCCAGCTGTGGCCTCTTGGCCAGGGGCAGCTGGGCTGCAGGGCTGGGCGGTACCTAGTGCTGGGCCGACCTCTGAAAGCAGACATGGGCCCATGGGAGGCCCCTTTGGGGACAGAGGCTGGGTCCTAGTGATGGGAAGAGGCTCGGGGAGAAGCCTGACCTGTTGGGGGCTCTGGGCACAGCCCGGGGGTGGATTTGGCGCTGGCCCATCTCACTCGATGCCCTGGCCTGGCACCTGCTGACTGGGGCCACCAGAGTCCCTTCCCAGAGCCCTGGAATCCTCGTGGTCCTGCCAGTTCCCAGCCCCAAGAGACAAAGGGTCCTGGGACTGGGGCTAGGGCTGGGCTGGCCCCACAGGTGAGCCCCTCAGGGACCCCCTGCCCCTCTCTCTGAGCCTCTTAGGAACCCTTGTCCTCTGCCCAGACTGGGTGGGCCTGGCCTTGACCCCCATCCCTGGTCTGGCTGGGGGTCAACTTCAGTTGTGAAGGTGCCAGGCTTGCCTCGGGCAGGCCCTCAGGTGCTCCTCAGGCCCCGAGTTCTGACAGAATTCCTGCAGGGCCCGCTGCCTGAGCCCCAGGGCTGTCCCGAGCTGCTCCCTGGGGTGAGCACCCACAGCAGACCAAGGGCCTGCTGGTGCCTAGCCCTGCTCACGCCCACTCTCTGGGGGCTGTGGCCCCATGTGGCCGAATTATCCCGGGGCTGGGGCCTCCCTCCCTCCATCCCTCCTTCCCTCCCTCCCTCCCTCCCTCCCTCCCTCGGAGCTGGGAAGGAGCCTCCTTGGCCCTGAGCCTTCCTGGGTGCCCTGCTGACATAGCCAGCCCCCAGAAGATGATGGCTGAGTGGATGGATGAATGGGCCCCTGCTGTGGGGACCCATGCCTACCACCACCCTGGGCGTCATCATCCCAGGCACCCCCAGCACGGCCGTCCCTGGGAAAAAGCCCACGTTCAGAATGGAATCAGCAGGGTACCTCACTCACCCCTGGCTACTCCATCTCCAGGCAGGTTGGGGTCCTGTGGGCGCATCCTGGACACCCTTTCCACCCGGTCCTCAAGGCATCTCTCCCTGCCTGGCCGGGCCCCCTCAGGAGTGCAGACCCCCTCAGAGAATCTTTGAGAATACTAATTCCCCCCAAATCCACCCCTCAGGCAGGCAGGGGCCTCCCTCCCCCTGTCCCTCCCCCTCCTCAACCCCCTGGACAGGAGGAGGCAGGAATGGGGGGGGCTTAGTTGGGGCAGTCTGAGGCCTCTACCAGCTTCCCCTCCTTCCTTCCACAACTGCTGCCCTCTGCCCTCTGGTACCTGTGTCCCCACCCCACCCCCAGGCAGACAGTGTCCCCGTAATGGTCCCCAAACACCCACCCATTTCTTCTCTAGCGACAGGGGAGTAGGAGGAAGCATGGAAGTGACTTTCTCATGGCCATCCTGGGACCCTCCACTGCGTGGCGGGGTGGGGGCGCTCACCTGGGTGGGGTTGTGGAGTTTCCAGAAGGCCACCTGCACCAGGGCGCAGAACACCAGCGCGAAGCACAGGAAGCCCTGGGGAGAGGAGGCCGGTCATCCCGTCGCCATGCGGCCGTGCAGGGCCCGCCAGGCTCCTCCGGGCTCCCTCCGGGCCGAGGAACCCCGCGCCCAGCTCCCCATGGCCTGGCGGAGACCTAGGGCGGCGGGCATAAGGGTTTCCACCCTTCCTTCTGGCCCTTTCCCAGAAGCCTTCCGCCATTGCTGGTTTTCCTTCCGAGGGCCTGTTCCTGGCGGTGCCAACCCCTCACCCCAGGTGGGGAGGAGTCCCAGCATGGAGACACTCCTGTTCACTGGGACTGCTGCTAGGAGGGACACTGACCCGGGAGGGGCCAGGCAGAGCCTTCTGTGGGCCCGGGATCAGGGTCTGGGAGAACGTGCCCCATTCAGGTGGCCCGGGCACGCTGAGCAGAGGCAGCTGGCTTCATTTTATTTTCAAAGCCTCTACAGCTGGGTTCCCAGGAGGCTGCAACCCTCAGCCCCAGGAACCCAGGTTCTGGCCGGGAGAGCTCAGGCCAGGGGGACAGACCCAGATGGTGTGACCACAGCCCCCCGCAGGGAGCTCCCTCCTTTCCTCACATCCTGCTCCTCCCCGTGGCCCAAGGGTTCTGGTCCCCTCACTCTTACGCAGCCTGGATCTGCGCTGGAGGGGCCAGGCAGACCCTGGAGAGCACTGCCCTGGTCCCAGCTCCTCACTGCGCCTCTCTCAGGGTGAGGGCTCTGAGCCTGCAGAAGCAACTGAGCGCAGTGGCCCCTCCCCTGAAAAAGGTGCCCACACCCCGGTGCTCTTCGCAGTGTCAAAGGGTCACCGCCCTCTCAGAACCCGGCCTAGCCCTGCACGGCCAGTCCTGACCGCACACACCAGGGCCTGCGGGGTGTCCGCAGGCCCTCAGCCACGGTACAGAGCACACCCCCCACCCTTGGCGAGGGCGCTCTGAGGGTACCCCCTTCCAGGGCTGCCCATAGCCTGGGACAGGCTTTGGGCTTGCCCAGGGTGACACAGAGCAGTGCCTGCTGGCGCAGACAGACACACAGACACTGGCCAGGCCAGGCAGGGATGAAGAAATGGTCCATGTGTGTATGTTGGGGGGGTGGGGGCTCTGTGAAAGAGCAGACCACCCACCAGCCCCCAAGCTCAGGTGTGGGCACAGGGGCCCCACTCTGCTCTGATGTAGACAGCAGCCCGCCTTCCCTGTCCTGCCATCTGCCTGGGAGTCTGCAGGCCTCAGTCTCAGGACGTCCTTGAAGGTGGCTCCTCCTTCCTCTCTGGCCTTCCCCCTCCCCCTCCTCTCCCCCCCTGGCTGGCTGAGGGCCACCTTCCCATCTGGAAACCATCGCTCAAGGCTGCCTCCCAGGCTGGGGCCCTGAGCCAGCTCAAGGGACCTGCATGCTCCAGAAACCATTTCACTCCTAGGAGTGAAATGCCTCCGCCCGCTGGCCCACCCACCACCCTGCAGAGGGCATCCTGGGCGGAGGACGGACCCACCCATCACCCCAGGCCTCTGCCCGCTGGGCACGGGTCCGCTGGTGTGGCCAGGCCCAACCCCGGCCCTCTTCCCTGTCCTCATTCCAAACAAAAATACGTAAATAAATCGCAATGGCCTCCTTGGGCCACCCTGGCAAGCGCTGTGCTTTCATTTCCTGTTCTAGAGGCCGGAGGGGGTGGGGGCAGGAAGGGGGGGGAGCATCCCGCGCCTGTCCCACTGGGAGCCATCTCCAGCCCCTTCCCATGCGCTTGCACACGCACACGCACGCAGGCAGACGTGCCAGATGCAACACGTGCACGCACGCCGCTCCTCGCGCAGGTGTCTGCGGACCAGGTTGCCCCCGCCCCCAGGTCAGGGCATAGGGCTGGGCAGGGGTCAGGGGGCACTGGGGGCGGCCCTGGTGCCTGGCTGGGCCAAGAACAGGCCCGAGCTCGCGAGACCAAGCCGGGGACGCAGGGAAGAGGCCCGCGCGTTTGCCGCCTTCGGCCAGCACCACGGCGCCCCCTGGTGGCCGACGCTGCACCTCCGCCCACCCCAGACCCCGGGGGCGCTGGCCTCACCGGCACCCCTGGCCAGGCCGGGCTGACCTCCTCACCCAGTCGCCCACCTCCCCCCTCCGTCCTAAAGCACGTCCCCTTTTCAGGCCCCACAGCTGCAGGCTCTCCTCTGGCGGGACAGTCCTCTGCTCCGTCGGCTTCCCTCCATCCCTCCACCACCCGGGCCAGCGATTTTCAACTTTTTTCGCCTTGCGGCACGCACAAACTACTAAAATTCTGCGGCACGCCCTAAATGCATTTTTTGTCAATCTGACAAAAAAAGAATAGGCATACTTTTGATTTATCCCCACTGCACAGCGTTTTCTTTGACAATCAGGGCACGGGATGTCTTTAAGATGCTGGCTTCCCGCTGTGCGGTGGCGGGTTGACAATCGCTGCCCTGGGCACAGGCCGCAGGCCATAGCTGAGGCACGCGGAGGGCTGGCTGGCCTGGGGCCGCCGCTCCTGGAGGTGTCCCTGTCCCTGCCCTTGGGGCCCGTTACAACCAGGAGTCACTCAACAAACATTGGTGACGCAGGCTGGGCCGAGAATCCTGGCCATCCTGGGCTCAGCGGCCACCTGGAGAGGTACAACCCCTCCCTCAACCCACAAGAGCTTCCAGGGGTCTCTGGCCCCAGGGCTGGGGGCACCAAAGAGAGGCTTCCAGGCTGAAATGGAGCGAGGAGGCCGGACTCCATGCATCCCAAGCACCAAGTATGTGCCAGGGGGCAGCTGGGGGTGCAGGTGAGAGCACTGTCTGCTTCAGGTGAGGGGGTGGGGCTGGCAGAGGCAGCAACAGGACAGGTCGGAGGGGACCTAGGGGCCCATGTGGAGGAGCAGGGATGGGGACCACATGAGGCCACTACTGTGGGGCCATCAGGGGCATGTGGGACCCCCTCCAGTAGCTGCAAAGGATAGCGTGGAGCTCAGAGGGACGTGGGCTGTAGTCTACCTGGGGCGCCCAGACCTCTGGGGTTGGGGGTGGTGGGCAGAGGGGCCTTTCCCTGCCTTCCCCATGTAGTAACAGGAAACGAAATTCACCAGAATTCCCCGGACCTCCAGGGTAACAGAACCTGAGCCTCCCTGGGCCTTTGGGAAGAGAGGCTCCCGGCCTTGGCCTCGGCCTCTCCTGCCTAGGACGACCATGCAGTGAGGTAGGGCCTGGGGGCGGGGCCCTGGCTGGCCCACATCTCTCTGTCCCCGTTTTCTGTCTGGACCTGGCAGGGAGAGGCTTCCAGCCCCGCCATTCTAGATTCCAGTCTGGGGTGCTGGGGCGGTGGGAGGCATGGAGGACTCACCCCGGCCATGAGGCCTCTGGCCTCCCGCACAGTGGCTGCGGCACTCAGCACAGCCCCCAGGCTGAGGAGCCCCGCCAGGCTGATCCCTGCGAAGAAGGCTGGGTGGGGCGAGAGAGGCGGAGGGTTAGGGGTGCCTAGGCCAGGGGTCCCCAGTGCACAGAGCCTGGGTCTGAAATCCACCCGCAGTAGGGGGGTGTGCTGCACTTTTGGGAGTTCTGAATAGGCCCTGTCTCCCCATCAGGACAGAACGTGCCTCCCATCCTCCCACGGCCCCTACCCCACCACCCTTCCCTGGCACACTCAGAGGGACCCAAGGGAAGGAGCAGGCCCTGCCCCCCACCTCTGCTTCCTGCCTACCGGCTGGGGCTATCTTTGAAGCCACACCCCACTCCCTCCCATGCTCCAGTGACAAGTGGGGCTACAATCTTATCAGTCCAGACCCAGGCTTCCTGCTCTGGGAGGCTGGGGTTCAAGTCAAGGTTAAAAAGTGGGGCCCAGAGGGCACAGGGCCTGGGGCTGGGACCACCACCCAACCCAGAGGGCCTCAGTTTCCCCACATCTATCTGCCCTGGTGCTTTCAGCTAAGGCTCAAGCCCCTGGAGGGTCACCGTCGTCCCTTTGAGCTGCTCAAGGACTCCCCTGGGGCTGAGCCCCTCTCTGCGGGAACACCCCCTCCAGGACTTGGAGGCCAGGGTCCAGATGCCACCTGTCACACTGTCCTTGGGTTCCCAGGGAGGGGCTGCAGACCCCAGGCTCTGTGCAGTGGGACCCTCTTCCCCTGACCCCGCAGCCTATCCCTGTCTGGCTCCGCTGGAGGACCTCTTGGCACCTGAAGCCGCGCCCCCGACAGTGGCCACCCAGAGCCTCACTTACTCCAGCGGTGCAAGGCCTCGTAGGGGGACCCCTCTGGAGACACACGGCGGATGACAGCGAAGTGGGCTCCGAAGTAGGTGAGAGCCGCCACGGTGGCCAGGAGGAAGCCCAGCAGCTGGCGGGGCAGAGCCAAAGCGTGGGGCAGGGCTGGCGCATGCCCAGCCCTGGGGGGTCCCCCACCAGCTTCTCTCCAGCTTCCTGGTCTCACCCAAGACAGTCCCCACTTTGGGTGTGTTTGCCGGGTGGTCTCGGGGAGGCCTTTGCCCCAGACACCCCCACACACACACACACATGGACACCCTGACACTCATGCACAAACACCCCACCACTCACACTCACACACAGATGTGCTCACACTCCCCCACCCCCAAAGACACTCCCATTGTCCAGTGTCTTCAGGAACCAGGGACCTTGGACCATCCTGCTGAGCAGGCGGTGGGCCCAGCCCAGCCCTGGCAGCCATGTCCCCCACCCCTGCGAGAGCACCCAGTGACACCGCCCCCAGGCATCACCACGCCAACCCCCTTCACCAGCCCCCTGGGGCCTCCTTCAGGCCTGCTGTCCAGTGAGAGGGCAGCCGTCCCAACAGGTACTCTAGGGCACCCACCGCCAGGGTCCCCAGGTGCGTGTCCATGTGGTAGGACAGCAGGGCTGGTGTGGGGGGGGGAACGCTGGGCTGGAGGCCCAGTCACACGGTTGCTACCCCTCTCCCCTGGCACCCCATCCCCCTTCCCACCCAGCCTGCCCATTACCAGGACAAAGAAGCTGGTGACCAGCATCTGGCATTTGGCCACCCTGACTCGACTCCAAGGGCCCATGGTGGTCTCCCTTCCTCTGCTTTCCTCTGCTCCTCTCCCCTCCCCTCCCCTCCCCTCTCCTCCCACTGTGGTTTCCAGCTGGGCGGGGGCCTCAGACCGCAGCTGCCCGCCCAGGAGGTAGACTGCGTCCGCCCATCTGCCTGTCAACACACCCTGAGAACTGAGCGGCTGGGTGCCCAGGAAGAAGGGCAGGCAGGAGGGGGAGGGGAGGTGAGGCCAACTTCTGCCACCCCCTGCTACCCCAGCCCTGGCCCGAGACACCAGGACATTTATGGATATCTGAGGCCTTCCCCAGAAGGGCATGGCCTTGTTCATGGTGTGGCCACAGAAGACACCTTGGGAGGAGGTGAGTGAGTAGCAGAAGGCAGCTGGGTAGGGGGTGAGCTCCCTGTCTCAGGAGTGTGTAAGCAGAGGCTGCCTCCTGCCCACCCCCCACCCTCCCCCGAAGTGAGTCCTGCCCAGGGCCTCAATCCTGGGAGGAGTCTGGGAGGCAGGTCTAATCGGAACCTCATTCTTGAAGCATGTCTCACGTGACACCCTTAGAAATGTTCTGCGACAACTGAATCTCTGAAAAGGTAACTTGATTTCTGATGCCTCAGTGGCACAAATGAGTAATTTGGAGCCACGCCGTCCTGAGGGCATGGGGTGGGGGCTCACTCACACCCACGCGGGGCCTCCGAGGGAACGCAAGAGAGGGGCAGGGCTGCCGACTCAAGTGCATGCAGGTCGTGCTGAGTGGGACACTGGGGGCCAGCGTGGACCTGAGGGGACCCCTGGCGAACCTGCCATCTGGGTCTGGTCCTGGTACCTTGGGGGCCACTGCTGACAGGGTGGGGCCACCTGTGTGTGGCTCGCCTGCCCTGCTGGAGTTGCTCCCATTCTGTGTCTTGTAACGTGGTGGGCTCCTGGTTCTGTGGGGACACGAGGGGGATCCCCAATGCCACCAACCTGTGGAGAGCAGGCGTGACCCGGGGGGTGCCTGAGGGCATGGGCTGTGGGCTGGGCAGCCTAACGCCCTCTCCTGGAGACCAGCCACGCGCTGTGTCGGCCTCAACTCTCCAGCACGGGAGAGAAGCCGCGTGGTCACACTGCGCGTGGCCGGCTTGCCAGGTGCCCCTGAGCTGAGCTTGGAGAAAACGTTTGGAGTGGGAGCCAGACCTGGCCTCCTGGCCTGCCCCTGCTGAGCACCTCCTGTGTGCCCAGCACTTCCCAAAGACAACCTCGAGTGGCACCAAACCTTTCTATGAGCCTAAGAAGGCCCCCCCAGGGACCGATCGCAGGGACACTGACCAGGCCTCCGACTGCAGCCCCGACCCCAGTGCCCACTGGCTGGGCAGCTTGCAGACCTCAGCCCCTCTCGCTTCCGCTCCACGAGCCCCCTGCCCCTCGGCCGAGCCATGCCCTCCCTCTCCAGCACCCCGCTGCAAGAGGAAGTGGCACCTAAGAAAGCCACTGGCCCTCCCCAACCCTGGGCCACTCACTCCTCCGCTCTGGACCCCTGGGGCGGCCACCCACTCCCAGAGCAACCTGTGGGACCAAGGAGGGACCCTAACGCAGCAGTTGCAGCTCCAAGGGGCGGGCCCAGAGGGACTGGTTGCCCCCCCCCCATACCCCCCCCCACCCCCGTCCTGAGGGTCAGGCCTTACCACAGATAGGCCGAGGCTGCCTCCTGCCTGCATTTCCGGAGACACAGGGCTTTGATTTGTGCACACGGGAGGGCACATGTCTTTGTATGCATGTGCGACATGTATGCACACATTCATGTGCCCACGTGTACATGTGTGGTGCACATGTGTATAGTGTGCACACATGTGTTTGTGTCTGTGTGGGGTGTGCACATGCATGGGTGTCTGTGCAAGTGTGTGTGTGCACACATACCTGTGCTTGCATTCATGTGCTGGTGCACATGCACTTCTGTGTGCATGCGACCGCACACCTGTGTGAGTGTGTGCACACACGTGTACGCACACATGCACACACATGTGTATTCACATGTCCGTGTGAGTGTGCGTCTCTGTGTGCACACGTGTTATATGTTGTTTGCCATTCAGGGGACTCCTAGTCCCCCTCTTCCTCTCCCTCAGCTCATAATTAATCGGTTCATTGAAAACTACTTTGTCACATGAGCTCCCAGCAGCCAGAACTGGAGCCCTCCATCAATAAAATCGATACCGTCGCATTGGACTATACCCCCCCATTACCTGGGCAGGAGAACCCTAGATGCTAAGTGCGGACACCCCCATTAGGGCAGGGAGCCCCCTGCCCCCTGAGTGGGGCTGTGCACAGCCCCCTCCTCCACTGGAGGGTGCAGGACAGACAGATGACACCCGACAGCATGCCTCAGCCAAGCGATGGAAGCCAGCCTCCCAGGGACAGGTCACGTGGAGAGCACGTGCCCGGAGGTGACGTGGTGGGACCCGCCCCCACACCCACAACCCCAGGCTACCGAGACACAGACCCCAGTAGAGGACGGCCTGCAACCACCAGCCAGACCTCCCCAAACTGTCTGAGTCTCCACAACAAGGGGAGTCTGAGAAGCCGTCCCAGCCCAGAGGAGCCTCGGGGGACGGGGCGCTGAGTGTGACATGGGGGCCTGGATGGGTCCTAGGCAGAAGAAGAGGACAGCGAAGGAGACTGAATAGGGCGGGGCCGTGGTGAGCAGTGACGGGTCCCTGTGGGCTGATTTGTCGTGACAAATATCAGATGTCAGATGTCGGTAAGGGGGACCTGGGTGCACGGCACTGGGAACCCACTGTCCCGTCTTTGCAGCTTTTCTGTAACCCTGACTCTGTCTCGCGTACATCGTACTTGAGAAGCCAGCGTCTTCCACTACCCCAGTCTCAGGGCACGGAGGGGAGCAGGCCCTGACCCGCTGCTCACCGGGCGCGAGCTCTGGGCTCTGAGCTTGCCTGCCCCCACTCCATTACCTGCTCACCCACTAAGTTGTCTACACATGCAGTGATGTCACCTGCCCACCTGCTCACCTGCCCACCTGCCCACCTGCCCACCT
>VMDR010000439.1:0-84299 GCA_007922815.1 Macrotus californicus | reverse complement strand
CTGCCTGCTGCCTGGGCTCCCGGGGGCAGCTGTCTCGGGGACCCAGGCAGCGGGAGTCTGCACCACTGCAGGCCCTCCTTGTCACTCCAAAGCTACCTCCCTGGGCCAGGAGGGGGCAGCCTACACCCTCCCAAGCTCACCCAGAGGGAGCCCTTCTTCCAGGCCGAGATAAGCCAGGGCCTGAGGGCTGGAGCCGGGGTGGCTCCTGCTCCCAACCCCCAGGGCAGGGCCGAGACCTGGCCCCTCCTGCCCCGGAAGGCCACAGGTCATCACTGTGGTGTCCTGGGGCGCCTTGAGCACATCCCCTGTGTGCCCTTCCTTCCCCGATCCCTGGTGAAGGCCTGTGTCATCCCGCACGGGTGCAGCCGCACCAGCTCAGTGCTTGCTGAGCTGGGGAGGCCCTGCCGTGGGTTCTGGAGGAAGGTGCGTGCAGACACCTGCCCCTCGAGACCGGCTGTGGCGCTGGGGCGCCTTGTCAGCCTTCGCCCTGACTGTGGCGAAGGTGCTGGGAGCAGTTTCCTCTCCCCTCCGTCCTCGCCCTGTGCCCCCACCACCATTGTCAACGTGGTCCCGCCAGTCCACCCTCTGTCTCAGTCCTCGCCGCCCAGGACTCTGCATGGGAGCTGGACTCGGCGGGAAGGGCCGGGCAGCGCCCGGAGTGGGAGGCAGGGAACGTGCCTTCGCTTGCAGGGCTTAGCTGCAGCGCGCGAGGTGGCTCGCCGCTGGGCTTTGTCTCTATTTGGAAGTTCAGTGCAGGAGGCGCAGGTGTGCGTGGGGCGGTGTCCGACTCCATTTCAGGCAGGAAGCGTCCAGAGGGCACATCCGCAGAGACAGAGGAGATCAGTGCAGCCTGGGCTGGGAGGGAGACGAGGGTGGGGTGACAGCTAGTGGGTGTGGGTCTTCCTTCAGGGCGAGGGGGCAGGGCGGCAGTCGTATGGCTGTGAATGCACTGCTAGCCCCTGACCTGAGGGTTTCACACGTGTGTTTTTGTAGTTCTCGCTGGAGAATGTTGTTTATTGATTATAGAGAGAGAGGGAGGGAGGGAGAGGGAGAAGGAGGGAGAGAGAGGGAGGGGGAGGGAGGTAGGGAGAGGGAGGGAGGGAGAGAGTGAGGGGGGAGGGGGAGAGAGGGGGAGGGACATCAGTGTGAGAGAGGAACATTCATCGGCTGCCCCCGTACGTGTCCTGACTGGGGATCCAAACTGAAACCTGTACAGGGGACGACGCTCCGACCCACTGAACCACCTGGCCAGGGCGACCACTGGCCAGTACTTGCAAAGACTGAATTCTGTGGTATGTGAATTGCCTCAATAAAGCTGTTCTTTTTGTTAGAAAAAGAGAGAAAGAAAGAAAAGGAAGGAAGAAAGGAGAGAGAGGGAAGAGAGGGAAGCCTATGAACGCCAAGGGGCAGTGGGTGGCTCTTGGTGGATTCCCTCACCGTCCCCTTAGGCAATTTGGAAGTGTTTCCCAGAATCACACTCCTGCCCAGCTCCTGGTGGGTGCGGGCCAGGTGCCAGGTGTGAACCTCGAAGGTGGAAGTGAAGCCCGGGCATCATTTTATGCTCAGGAAGCTGCTCACCTGGCAGCCCCAGCCCGGCGGGCCCGCAGCCCGGCACCCACAGACATGAGCCTGCGGCTGAGCCGTTGCTCTGGGTCCTGCTGCTGCGGTGAGCGCGGCTGACACAGCCCAGGACCCCCCCACCCCCAGCTCTCCCTGCACGCCCAGTTGGGAGCCCACCGTGTCCCTGGCTGTGATCACCCCGATGCCTCCAGGCTCCCAAGTCCAGCAGGACACCTTTCCTCGCCTCTGCCTGCACCCGGCAGCCTCCAGCCAGTGAGGGGCGCATGCCTCTCAGCGCCCACAACACTCTCTCCTGGTTCCTGTGTCACTGACTTAGGTGCCATTTCTCAGTCTTCTGCCCACTCTGCCCCTTGCTGAGATATTGGGGCCCCCCAGGGATAGAGGTGGGCCCCCTTTCCCTTTGTGCTCTGGGTGCTGTGGTGATTCCATCAATCAGGGCACCTGCAAACGTCACTAGATGCGGGGACACCACCATCCTGCCTCCTGTCTCTGTGAACTTGACCAGTCGAGGGGCCTCCTGTGAGTGGGACCATTCCATGTTTGTCCTTCTGTGTCTCCTTTTTAACACTGAGCACGACATCTAGCATATTCTGTCTCCATCTCTCCCCTTCCCCTCCGCCCAGGGATCTGCCCTGCGGATTCTAACTGCCTCCATCTCCCCATCTCTGGGCTCCATCTGCTCAGCCTCAGGAGGCCTGGGAACGCTCAGTGGGCTGCAGGGGAACCGGCTTGCCAGGTCTGTTTCAGACCCCTCACGGCTCACTCACAACCTGCAGTGCCGAGTCTGAAACCCCGTGTTCCACATGAGCCGAGTTCTCTAGGTGCTTACGGCAGGCGGTGGTGGGGAGCTCATGCGCCCAGAGGGCGCCCTGGGGGGTGGACTCAGAATCCTTGGTGAAAGCCGTGCCTGGCAGGGTCCTCCACAGGGAGGTCAGCGTTCGCAATTTATATTTTGTGGGGAGGAACTCCTGTCATCCCGCAAAACTATGCTCACTCGGGGAGCATCAGCTGGTGAGCGTGCTGAGATCGGTCGTCACCGCCACCCACCCCCTCCAGCCACAGTTTTGCCAGAGGAGGCTTCGGTTATCCGCAGTCGACTGCGGCCCAAAAACATTAAGTGAAAAACCGCAGAAACGGACAGTGCGTACGTTGTAAGTCGCTTGTTGTTGGGAGCAGCCTGACGAGATCTCCTGCCCCTGCCCAGTCCAGCCTGGGACATGACTCATCCCCTTGTCCAGGGTCCATTCCTGTTAGTCACCTGGTGGCCGCCTCGCTTATCAGACCAGTGGGCCCGGTGTCCCCAAGCTTGTGCTCAAGGAGCCCTCCTTGTCTTCTGTGCCTCCGGGCTCGCCGGCTCTCCAGCAGGGCTTGTTGCAGTCCTTCGCTGCAGACCCACTTTGCTGGGGGACCACCTGTCCTTCCGTCTGAGGTCAAAAGCCCCAGAGCGCGGGAGCGGGGATGCCGAGCATTCCTTAACACAGCTCCGAATTATCAGGAGGTCGGACTGGCCTGGCGCTGCCCGGTGCCCCCCGGGTGTTTGCCGCGCTGCAGCCCATCACGTAGATGCCTTATTGTCCCACCTCGTCACGAGATGCAGGGCGAGCTCAGGGCGCGGAGATATCCTGAGAGACGGAGAGCCCACACCCACACACCTCTCCCTGTAGCACGGGATCATCGTTGTGCTTTCTGTTCGGCGATTGCCGGTGACCTCTCTCTGTGCCTCACTCACAAATTAGGCTTCATCGTGGGTACGTGTATCTAGGAGGGAAAACAGTGGGAATAGGGTGTGGTACTACCTGTGGTCTCGGGCGTCCACGGGGGTCTTGGGACGCATCTTCCCGAGTACGGGGACCCAACCCATCCACATTTATCAGTTGGCGTTCTACTGCAAAAGAGCCTTATCGCCTCCACAAGGAATGAATGAATAAACGCATTCCAACAGGCTGTGATCTGTCCCTATCTGCTTATTTTGATGCTGAGATTGTCCCAGATACGGCCGGCAAGGAGCCCCTTCGAGCTGGTTTTGGGGTCGTTTTGAGAAATGCTCATCATTTTTCGAGCAGCTGGCTGGCTTTCTGAGACACCAGGATGCTCCAGGTTCATCTTGCAATCCGCCTCCCTCAGCCTGGGAACCAGCCGCAGCTCCCAGGAGCTCCGGCTCCTGTTCGTGGAATGTGGTGCGTAGAAGCCAAGATCTGGGCCTGAGGCGCACTCAGGGCTATTTGGGCACCGACTCTTCCACCTGTTCGGCTGAGAACCCTCTGTCTGTCTGTCTGTCTGTCTGTCTCACACACACAGTTGCGTCGCTATCAGTCTCTACATCAGAAGCCATGTGTTTACAGCTACCCCTTGACTCTAGTCCAGCATCACAGGGCGTGTTCGAGGCGTCTCCCATCCCATCTCTGGCACTGGTCCCTCTGACCACCAGACACCTGGCTCCCACTGTCCTCCACACACACACGGAGCTGTTCCCTCCTTCTGTATGGAACAGTCCCCTGACCTTCTGGTGCCTCCCCGTCCCTGGTCCCCAGCCCCATCTTTGGCCTGTCAGCGGCTTCCTTAGTTTTGACACCTCCCCTAGGCCTGCGCCCCCCGTCCGCCCCCCCATCCCCCAGCCTTTTTCTCTTCAGAACCTGGCTGTCTCAAAGGAGGGAAACCGACAGCATGTTTCATGAAAATAAAACAAAAGGGAAGGGAAGGCCAGACCCTCCCCTGGCTCTGACCGACCCCGATGAGGCTGGGCTTGGGTCCACACCACGCCCAGGACCAGACCCAGTCACGTCACCTGAGGGGGAACGCAGACCCCTGGGCACCAACTGGACTAGAGAAACCACAGCCCGGTGCTTGTGTGGCATCTGAGGCAGAATCACGGAGACGGGCAGGCCGGGGGTCTTAGGCCTCTGAGAGACACTCAGAGACATGGGCGCGGCATTGGCAGTAAGGACCAGGGTGCAGAGGCCCAGCCATGGCCCTAGCGGAGGTGTCGGGGGCAGAGAGCGTGGCAGTTCAGTACAGGATGAGCAGGCCCATGGCACGGGGACACATGGCTACAAGGAGGCGCATCGCTGGGATGGGATACCAGAGGGTGGACATGGGCCAGTGCGGGAGGCGCAGGGAGGCAGACCGTGGGGGTGGGGGGGTGGCGCTGAGAGGTGCGGGCAGAGACATGCCAACCAGCCAGCTGGACGAGAGGGGCCCACGTTTGAAAAAGTAGTAAAAACAGCCCCCCGGCACTAGAGAGACCAGCATAAGGGCTCTCAAGGGCCAACAGGACCACGAGGGGGAAATGAGAGGCATCACCGTGACACTTAAAAACGCAAAGTTCCGGAACGTTCCAGAGTAGCCCTCAGACTGGCTGAAAGAGCGGGGCCCACATTTTTCCTCCCCACTGAAAGGAGAGGAGAAGAGTGGGGGGCTGGAAGTGTGGGAGAGGAGGAGCTTTGCACGGGGGAGGGGCCCTAGAGGGGGTTAAGTGGGGAAGGAACTTCCAGATCCACGGAGCCTCTGCCTGTTCAGAATATCTGCCACCGGAGCACCCGCGTCCAACAGCAACGAAGTCCTCAGCCAGCGGGCGCCATAAACCCTGGAGGCCGCCGCATGGGCGCGGCATTCGCCCTGTCCCCACCACGAGAGGCAGCTTATTCCAGTAACGGAACCGGGTGTGTCTGGGAATTGACCCTGGCACGGGGATATGCTGGGCCTCTCCATGGAAAACACTAGAGGACCAGAGAGGACCCTGGTGGACACTGAACAGCTTTAATATGACATGATGTCAAAGCCCCCTAAAAATGGGCACCCAGGGCCTCTTGTCAACATCCCAGTGGGAGCTGGACATGCTCAGTGCCCTTACCGTGACCCTGACGTTGCAGCGGAAGTGCCCACGTGTAGGTAGGTCAACTTTGGACGAAAGGACAACAAACAGGGACCTGCCCTGTCCGACATTAAGATGTTCAACAAAGCCAATAGAAAAACCCCAAATGGTCCCGGCCGGTGTGGCTCAGTGGATCCAGCCTGTGAACCAAAGGGTCGCTGGTTCGAATCCCAGTCAGGGCATATGCCTGGGTTGTGGGCCAGGTCTCCAGTAGGGGGCGCATGAGAGGCATCCACACACGGATGTTTCTCTCCCTCTCTTTCTCCCTGCCTTCCTCTCTGCCTAAAAATAAATAAATAAAGTCTTTAAAAAAAAAAACAAGCATACAGGGGCACCACAGGACACAGCGAGACCGATGACAACGTGGGGATTGGACGCGGACCCCTGCACACACCTGTTCTGCGCTTAAAAAATGTGAATTTGGTTGTGAGAGCCATGAGGTGAAGCACATCCTCACTGAGTTTAGTTAATGGCAGCCGTCCTGTGCGCTCCCAAAGGTTCCCGGGGGGAACAACCCAGCCCTCAGGGAGTGGGGACGCTTGTGTGTGAGTGACGGAGGGCGTGGGGACGTGTCATGGGGCTCGCCAGTTTCCACAGAAGGTCTGCGGTGGTTTTGACGGGGGTTGTGCGGAACCGAGGGGCCAGTTTGGGGACGATGAGCAGGGTCTGTCTCTGCGTTTTTTGTCATCTTTCGTTTCTCTCCCCCGTGTTTTGTGGCTTCCAGGTTGGAACACCTTCTGCCACTATTTGTGACTGAGTGCTGAGCATTTGTGAGTGGTCGTCCGTGGCGTTTTAAAGTTCATTTCCCACTGTTTTCTGCAGGGATTTTTATTTATTTTTTTATTTTTCTGGTATGTTGCAGCCTTGCTAACCCCACTTTAATGTGTTTCCGGGTTTGGTCCAATTTCCTTTGCAAGTGGCCACGTTTTCCGTGAATAAGGGCCATTTCCTCTTTCTTTCTAGTCTGGGCCCTCCCCCTTTCTTCTTGCCTTACCGCACTGGCTGATACCCACACACCAATATATTAAAGAGAGGTTTCGAGCCCTGGCTGGTGTGGCTCAGTGGATTGAGCGTGGGCTTGTGAACCAAAGGGTCGCTGGTTCAACTCCCAGTCAGGGCACATACCTGGGCTGCTGGCCAGGTCCCCAGTTAGGGGAACATGAGGGGCAACTACACATTGATGTTTCTCTCCCTCTCTTTCTCCCTTGCTTCCCCTGTCTCTAATAATAAAAAAAAATTAAAAAAATATTTAAAGAGAGGTTTCGAGAAGAGGCATCCTCGCCTTGTACCTGATCTTAGAGGAGAGTCAAAGTCATCCAGCAGGGTGGCACCCCCACCCTCCCCAGGATTCTGAGTGGGTTTATATAGAGCATTTGGAAAGGGTCACCAGGTATGCCCCCGAGGCCTGTGGTCTTCCCAGGCCGGAAGGGTTTCAGCCACGCATTTAATTTACTGAAGAGACACCGGGCCCCTCTGGACCCCTGTTTCTTCTTGAGTGGGTTTTGGTCGTTGGTGAGTTTTCAGTTTATTTCATCTTTGCTGATGACGTCATTGGCATAAAGTCCCAGGAATTCTCTTGCCGTTCTCTAATCTCGGTAGGATCTGTCCCGCCACCTCCCTCGTCCCTGAGGTAGGTAATTACCGTCTTTCCTTTTTTTTCAGGAAAACCTGCTGGATCTCACGGACTCTCCTGACCGGTTCTGGCTTTGCCGACTGCTGCCTGTTGTTTCCGGTTCCCTGTTTTACTGATTCTGCCCCGGTTCTCCTGCCCGTGTTTCTCCTGCTTACGTTGGGCTCGATTTGCTCTTGGTTTTCTGATTCCATAAGGCAGCTGAAGTCAGTGACTTCACACCGTGAGCACTTAAAGCTTCCCTCCAGGGACTGCATCCCCCCCATTCGGACACATTGTGTCTGCTTTTGGGTTGGTTCAAGATTTGAGTCAGGAGTTATTTCCATCTATCTTTTTTTTTCCCCCCAAGCATTTGGAGATTTTCCAGATCTCTTTCTCTTGCTGGTCTAATCCAATTCCGTTATGGCCGGAGAATACACTTGGCATAACTTGACTCCTTCTACATTTTCCAAGGATTGTTTTGTGGTTCCTCGGGTGGTTGAACTGGGGAGCTGCTTCAGGTGCACTCAAAAACAATGCGCACTCTTCTGTTCCTGGGTGGAGTTTTCTATCCACGCCAGGCCAAGTTGGATGAGAGCCTTATGTACCATATTTTGCCTTGTATAATGTGCACCTTTCCCCCAAATTTTCGAGGGAAAACTTAGGATGTGCACCGTACATGGCCATCTTGGCTACACACCAGGGGCATGATGATCCCGTGGGTAATGCGCACAAATACGGTAAGTGTTCTCTGTGTTCAAGTTCTGTTTGCCTGTCCTCTCCAGTGCGAGGGTGGCAGGGCGGACGTGTCCCACCGTCCATGCAGGTCTGCCCCTCTCTCCTGCGGGTCCAACCTTTAGGACCATCAGAGCCTCTCCACCGACCCCGTAATTGTTATGGAATGACCTTCTTTGTCCCTGGGAACAGTCTTTGCTCGGAAAGGTACCTTTTCCGACAGTAACGCGGCCGCCCCAGGCTTCTTCCCTCCTTTCCCCAGTTTGTGGGAAGCCCAGGCTCTGAGACTGTCAGAGGGTCCGGTCCCCACAAGGGGCCGTGGCCGAGGGTTTCCTGGAAGCCCGACTGTTTGCTTTCATCTCTGTCCCGAGTTACTCGGGGGGCAGCACTTGTCCCTGTGCATCGGGGTCAGAGAGGGTGGCCTGAAGGACTGGCCCCATCTCGAATGTGTCCCGCCTTCTTCATGGCCTCACACGCCCCCGGGAGCATGGAGTGGACCCCGTGGAGGGGCGGCCTCTTCTGAGCCAGGGGCTGGGGAGGCCGCTTCTCCTGCGGGTTTGCCCGGGTCAGAGGGTCACAGCCCCAGGAGCCCCAGTCATCCCCCAGCCCTGTGAGGGGCCCAGGCTGGAGCCACGTGAGGAGGCAGAATTGATGGAACCCATCTGGCCCTTTCCTCCCGCTTGAGGGCCAGTCTTCGGGGAGGGGCTGCCTCTTTCTGGCCTCGGTTTACTTGTCTGTCACCTGAGGCAATGGGTATTTCAAATGTGGGTTCTATTATTATTCACCTACGGCAGGGCCCAGAGATCAGGACACAGCTGCCACTGAATAGATGGCCTGTTACAGTCCCCAAGGCCAGGGACAGGTGATGCCACCCAGGGCCACACAAGGACACCAGGGTCGTGCAGGAGGCGGGAGAGGGGAAAACGGGGGCCTTTATTGTGGTTTCCGAGGGAAGCGGGTGAAGAGGTGCAGAGATGGCTAATTTGGATAATTTCAGCAGGCTCTGAGGTGCCGGGGCTGTCCCTGTCTGGGACCTGCCCTGTGCAGTGACGGCAGGAGACAGCGGCCCTGCACATGAGAGTGGGTAAAGCCGGCTGGGGTGTGGGCTCCAGGCAGGTGGCTCACGTGTGAGGGGTGAGCTCACAGCCCAGGCCTTCTCGACCTCTAGCCACAGGCCGGCCCTGCAAAGAGCCACCACACCAAGGTCAGCAGGGCCCGGAGAGGCCAGAGCATCATCACAGCGGGGTGCGACGTCCCCTCTGTCCAGACCTGTGCTATCCAATACCATAGCCATCGGCCACGCGCAACTGGGGCTGTCCACGGTCAGACTCGCTGTAAGTGCACCTGCCACCACGTGGAGGGACCTTAAGGACAGAACTGTGGGACTGCACTCACAGGAGGGCCCTGGGGGATCAGATTCACTCTGAGTAGATGGTGGGGGCAGGGCTGTGGGCGGGGCTTGCCTTACTGACTGCTGAGTGACAGATGGAGACTCAGGGGAGGGCAGAGGCTGGGTTGGGGAGCCACCCAGGGAGGGTTCCAGGGTGCAGGCAGTGGGCCCACAGCAGAGCCTGACATGGTGGCACACTTCGAATTTTCCCATCGGCTTTGTTGAGAGGCAATCCACTCACACCACACAAGTTCACCCATTTGAAGTGCACAACCGCGTGGTTGTTACAATTGTGGAGCTGTGTGGCGGTCAGAACGGCCACCGCTAGGCCGTCTCCTCCCCTCGGAGAGGACCGGCGCCTGTAGGGCCTGTGCTCTCCCGCTGGAACCCAGCTGCGAGTGCAGGGTGAGGACCCCTTGGAGGGCCAGTCCAGCGCCTGGCTCCCAGCTGAATGAGGGGCAGAGTGACACCTCCCACCACCCACAGAACCCTGAGAAATAACGAGTCATCATCAGAGTAACAGCACTGGGGCAGCCTACTTCGTGGGGGCAGACAGGGAGGGTCTCCAGGCCCCAGATGCCGAGCAGACGCCCGCCCGGCACCCTCAGGACCCTGTTGGCAGGACTCAGGGACTTTCTTTGCACCCAGGCCAGGGGGCAAGGGAAGGACAGGCCGCTCCGCCTCTGAGGTGTGCCTCGTGACTGCAGGGAAGGGCCTAGGGAGCCGGAGCCCCTGCCCAGAGGAGAGGAAGGTCAGGCCGCCTGGAGTCTGAGTCCACATCCATTTCTCTCTGGATCACTCTTCCGGCCGGAGAGGTGACTCTGTGACTCTGGACACACCCCATGCTGGCTGAGTCAGTGTCCTCCTAAGTAAGACAAACGCAGCCCCAGGCCTACCTACTCCGGGCAGGTGCTAGCCCCCAGGGCACTCTGCAGGCAGGCCCCAGAGCCCTGCAATGAGACAGGCAGGCGGGAACCAGAGCGCACGAGGCGGCAGTAAATAGTCCCTGGCTGCCCTGCCCTAGGCAGTGGGGTGGTGGGGGATGGGATCTGCTCCATCACTGCACTCCAGGACAGAGGTCCGGCCCAGGCGGGTCTAGTGACCCTTGTGGAAAAACCAGCACGGCTGTGGCCCTGGGGCAGGACGAAACTCTCCCTTTAAGGGCGTATTTTGCACACACTTGCACAGCCCTTGTCCGCTGCAACCTGGCATTTCCCCTCCGACCATCGGTCAGAGAGACACTCTCTTGTCCCACTTCCCCAGGGAGCTGGCCTGTGCTGGCGAAAGGCCGCTGCCTGGACATCCTTCGCCCACTGCCTGACCTCAGAACCCTAAGGACCACGGGAGAGGGGGGCCTCAGCTGGGGATGGGTGGCTGAGGCCACAAGGGGCAGCCAGGCAGTAAAAGGAGAGAGGGCCACGAGCTGGTTGGTCCCGGCAGGAAGATTTGGGGGGAATATGGGACCCCAAGGGAGCTGCGGAGGCAGGTCGGGGACGGTGGACAGGCTGCCCTGGGTTAGTGTTAGGATTAGGGGCGATACACTTCAGGGCTCCCCCAGGCCCAGGGCGCACAGAAGCCACAGGCAGGGAGTGTGCTTTAGAGGTTGGGGGAAAGGCACTCCGGGTACCTGAACCCCAGCTTCCCCTTGCCTCACCCCAACACCAGCGCACCGGGTCCCAAATACTCCTCAGGCTCCGCCCTACCCAAAGGGCTGCATCGCCCGCTCCCATTCAGGGTGGAGGAATCACAGGTGGGCAGCTGGCGGGGGCGGGGAACAGGTGTGCTTGGGAGTGCGCCCCCACCACGCACACGAACCCCCGAGTCGCTGGGGGAGGGACCGGGCGGGGCCGAGCAGCAGCCAAGCTTTGTTAGAGGCGCTCCCGGGAGCCACGCGCCGAGCGTACGCGCTTCCTCCTGGGGGCCGGGCGTGGGGCCCCGCCTGCAGCTGTTGGGCGAACGGGCGGCCCGCGATTGGCTGAGACCCGGGCCTCCGCCTCTCGACCGCACGGGTCTGGGGTGCGGGCACCGTCGGATCGGCGCGTGCGGCCCCCGGGGGTCTCGCACGCCTTGGGTACAGCTGTACAAGCCCAGCGGCCACGCCCTCCGCTCCACGGCGCGCGCTGCGCGTGCGGGCGACTGGCAGCTACGGGGACTAGCAGCCTGCCCACGAGGGTGGGGGTACCGGACTATCGAAGACCTGTGGACTGTAATGGGGGGCGGGGGTCGCACTGGCGACCTGCTGACAGCGCCTGGAGGTGGGCAGGGGGGGCGTTGCTCACGGGACGTGCATAATGCGTCTTGGGGGGGCGTACTGAGCACCTGCTGTGAGCTGGGGTCCACCGGGGACCTACGGATTGCACCTGGAGGGGGGGCGCACCGTAAACCTGCGCACTATTCCCCGGGGATGGGGTCAGGGGCGCGCTGTCGGCTTGGTCTTTGCAAGTTGAGTGAGCAAGGGGGAGGGCGAAGCGTGGCGGGAGGGCGAGGCAAGCGAAGGAGGGCGTGAGAAAGGAGGCGGCGGCCGCGCGGAGGAGGGTTATCTATACATTTAAAAACCAGCCCGTCTGCGCCGCGTCTAGAAGACCTGGGGAGCGTCCGACTGCACGCGCTAGACACGAGCGCCCCACGCTCCACCGCGCGCACTGCCCAACATCTCGGCCTCTTGCGGCTCGCTGTCCCGGACCTCAGAAGACCTGGGACGCTCAGTGCCACCGGCCCCCTTGTGGCTTGGCCGTCGACCCACCGCCCCCAGTTCCTCGGCCTGCACCTTCCTGCGGTGTGCGGGGGCTCGGAGGAGGCTCGGGGCGAGTGGATGCGGGTGCGATGGACAGCGGCGCGCTGCCTCGGCCCGAGCCCCTCGCGCCTGGCGTCTCCGGCGGCTTCGCCGCTCGGCGGCGACCGGCGTCCCCAGAGCTGCTGCGCTGTAGCCGGCGGCGACGGCCGTGCGCGGAGGAGACCGGGGGCGGTGCGGCGGCCGTGGCGCGGCGCAACGAGCGCGAGCGCAACCGCGTGAAGTTGGTAAACTTGGGGTTCCAGGCGCTGCGGCAGCACGTGCCGCACGGCGGCGCCAGCAAGAAGCTGAGCAAGGTGGAGACGCTGCGCTCGGCGGTGGAGTACATCGGCGCGCTGCAGCGCCTGCTGGCGGAGCACGACGCCGTCCGCGCCGCGCTGGCTGGGGGTCTGCTGGCGCCAACCGCGCGCCCCCCGGCGCCCCGCGGGCCGCCCGGGACTCCGGCGGACGCCGCCTCGCCCTCCTGCGCCTCTTCCTCCCCTGGCCGCGGGGGCAGCTCAGAGCCCGGCTCTCCGCGCTCCGCCTACTCGTCGGAAGACAGCGGCTGCGAGGGCGCGCTGAGCCCCGGGGAGCGCGAGCTGCTCGACTTCTCCAGCTGGCTAGGAGGCTACTGAGCGCCCCGCTCCGTGAGGTAAACGCCGGGCGGCGGGGAAGAGTGGGGGTCGGAGGCCGGGGCGGCTCGGAGCGCCGGGGTAGGCAGGACCCCCGGCGGCGCGGCGCGGCCCGCGCCCCCAGACAGCCAGCGGAGTCGAGGGCCCGGCCCGGGGATATAGCTTCGCTTTCGCTCACGCTTCATTTTCCCCCAGCGCTTTCAAGCCTGTGCAAGACCAGTGTTGTTTGTCCGGGATTGCAAAACTTCCTCTCGCTGCTCCGCCGCGGAAGGGGGAGGGTGGAGATGGGGTGGCGGGGGGCGCGGCCCTCGGGCGGGTGAGGCCCGGAGTGCAAGCGGATCCCCGAGCAGATTAGGGTGCTGGGAGGCGGGGTGAGTTTGCATTGCAAATCGCGCGCCTGGGACGGGTGGCAGAAATGAGTCGGCGCGGCGGCCCTGACTCACTGCGGCGGCGGGAGCGCTGCCCCGCCCCCCGCCCTGGTTGGGGCCGCAGACCGACGCCGAGGCACCCACGGAGTCGGGCTCCAGAACCAGCCAACCAACCAAACGAAACTGCCGCTTTCGCTCGTGGGAGGCGCAGGCAGGGCCGGATCCCGCACTAACGTTGGTTCTTGTCTCCCTTGCCTCCGGCAGCTGAGCCCTGGATGCCGAGGGCGAGGGGCCAGGGCGCCCAGCCCCTGGGAGACAGCAAGGTGGGCAGCCTGCGCCTCCGTCCCCACCGCCTGGGAGCCAAGCCAGCACCAGGCCCGGACCCCGATGGATGACGCTCCCCGAGTCGTCCAGCCTGACCACGTACCAGTTTGAACCGCCCGCCCCCTCTCGCCTGGGTGGCAGCGACCTCGGACCCTGACCGCGGGCTCCCCCCTGGGCTGGGGCTGCTGGGGCGCCGACACTCGGAGGTTTTCCTGAAGGGAGATGAGTTTTTGAGGACACAGAGCATCTGCTTTCCCGCATTAACTTGCACTGCCCAGGGACGCTGGCAACCTGACAACGCATTTTCCTACAAAGACTCCTTAACTTGGGACACAATAAAGATGGTCTGCCTGCCTCACCCCCACCACCTGGAGTTTTTCGACCTGGCCGAGAGCTGGACGCTGCAGTCCCCGAGGGTCAGGGTCCCCAACAGGGGTTCCCAGGCAGCCCTGGGTTGACGCAGGGGAGAGCTCCACCGCTGGGGAGAGGCCTGGGTGGGAAGCCCTCTTAGGGAAGGTAGACTCTCTAAGTAACCCAGGGCTGTGTATCAGCGGCGCTGGGAGGCTGCCCTCTCCAGACCCTTGGGCCCCCATCTCCCAGGGGAGGGCTGGGCACAGGTGGGAGGGTGGTGGCCCAGATTCTGGCCCCTGCGGGCCTGGCCCTGGCCCTGGGGTCACTTCTCCCCAGGCTTCCCCTGCCCCCAAAGGGTGGGGGGAGAGACACGAAGTCTGGAGGCCAGCCGGTACCAAAGAAGAAACTCGAGCACCTTGTGAGGCTGGGGGCTTCCTGCAGGTGTTAGTGGGCTGGGGGTGGTCCGGGCAGGGCCACTTCACAGTTGGGAATTTGAGGCCTGGAGGCTGCTGACCTTCACGGGAGTCTGGGGCAGGTGCCAGGTGCAGGGCCGGTCCCAAGTGGCCTTCTCAACGGCCCACCCTCTGTGCCAGGGGCCAGGCTGCCTGGGGTTCAGAGCTCTGCGTCCTGCCACCCGTTGGGTGACCCTGGGCAAGTTGCTCAGCCTGCACATGGGGGGGTGGCAGCAGAGCTAGCCTGCAGGGTTGTCATGAGACTTAGGAGAAGGGACAGGCACCCGGTCCCAGGCTCCCTGCCACTCTGCCTGGAGCCCCAGCCTGCATGTGTGTTGCCAGCCGAGGGGGCCAGGGTGGCGGCAGCAAAGCCCCGGCCGCCCCTGGCATGGGCGAGTGAGAGCACCCTGGAGAGGGACAGGCGGGCCCCTACCCCCAGACCCTCAGCTCAGAGGGCCCTCGGAGAGATTGTTCAGCTCTACCTTTGACCTGGCTCTACCTTTGACCTCGGCCTCGGCAGCTTTGAAGCCCAGGCTGCACCCAAAGCTCTCTTTTATTGCAGGGGTGGGGGTGGGGCTGGTGGGGATCCCCAGGCACCCCTTCAGCAGGTAGTGGTTGGTTCAAAGCTGTCACTACCCAGGGAGGCTGGCAAAAAGCAGATGCCTTTTGGGTAACCATGGTGACAGGGTCCTGGATCTGATGAGGCCCCAGCTGGGGTCAGCAGACCTGCTGTGGCTTGGGGCTGTAGGGTGGAGAGAACCGGCCTCCTGCAAGGGACAGAAAGGGGCATGTTCCACCCAGGGCCACCCCACAGTCTTCTCCCAGGGACCTCACCGAGCCACAGGACCCGAGCTCTCCTGCAACCCCTAACCTTGACCCCAGGGAGAGGCCTGGACACGAGGTGGGCAGGGTGGGAGTGTATGTGGGTTTGGGGGAGGGAAGGACCACGCCCCCTGCGGGGGAAAGCGCCATCTCATCGTACAGAATTCCAGACGTGCAGACATTCCGGAACCTTTCCTGGACACTTCCCTGTAGCAGGAATCGTGTCTGGGAACCCTGCCCTGGTGGGACCCCCAGTCTGGTGGGGACACGGGATACAACCCACAACCAGCGTCCATGAGGCGGTCAAAGGGCCAGCCGCTGGTGGACCTGCCAGGTGCGGGGACCCTCTGAGGAGCTCCCCCACCCCAAGCAGCGGCGCTCCTGCCTGCACGTGGCTTTGAAGCAGATCCCAGACACCATGTCAATACAGCCATAGGTTCTCCAAAGGAAACCCCGACACTGCTCTCCCCCAGATGGACAGCTGTCCCTTCATTCCATCGAACGCCCAGCCAGGGGCACGGGCCTCCAGGTCTCAGGGTTTTCACAGACCGAGGCCCGGGCCAGGGCCACGTGCCGAAGCCTCTCAGCAGCAAGCGTTTCTGGGTGGAAGAAACAGGGCATTTGTTCTGTGGCTTTTCCCAAGTCCTGGGGCTGCCGACAGCACCTTCCTTCTGTGTGGTAGGTGCCGCCTGCCTGTCCCTGTGTCCTCTGTGAGTCAGGGGCGGGGTTCAGGAGCAGACTCAGGATCAGGTGCCTGCTTTGAAGGGTGTGATGTGTCCCCATGGCCACATTCCGTCAGGAAACATGCGGTGGCAGGTCACTAGTTGTCCAAGTGAGGACTCTTTTTGAGAGGGGACAGGGCTGTGGTTGGTGACCAGCCAGGACACCAGTTGTGCCACCTGGGCATGTCGGCCTGCCCGACACCCCTGTTAGAGCATCCCTCACAGCCTTCCTTAACCCCTTACAGAATCGGAATGTCAGCTCCCAGAGACGAAGGGCCTGAAGTCACAGAGCCTGCCTTCCAAAGTCCCCTTCCAGGGGGTGGGGCTGCCTGAGGCTCTCGGGGGAAGGCGCCTTAGCCAGATGACCTCCCAGATCTGCTCGCAGGGGACAGAGACCCACCTGGCCCAGGTGACCCAGGCCTTGTCCCCACCTGGAAGCCAATTCCAGGTGGAAGGTGACCAGGTGCTGGCGGTGGCATTAGGTTGGGGACTCCAGGGAAACCCAATCCATGGGATGGAGAAATGATGCTTTTGGCCTTGGGGTGAGGCTGGAGGTCGAGCTTACTATCACAGCAACTCCACAGAGTGAGACTGGTGGGTGGGTGGGTGGAGGCGGCACAGCCCCAATGACCAGAGCCCTGGGGGACACTCAGGGCACTTTGTTCTCATCTGGGTACTGTGGGACCCCCAAAGGGCCTTGCGCTGCTGTCCTGTGTCTCTGAGGCTGGAACATGACCCAACCCTTTGTCTCGAATGTGTCAGGACGTGGACATGCACCCCCCCGGGGCTGTCCACGTGAGGGCTGCCCCCTCTGAGGCCAGCACAAGCACAGGGCCCCACCCACCTGGGCTGGCCTCCTCTGGGCCGCTGCGGTCCCATACGCATTCTACACTGTTCTGGGCACCTCTGTACCGGGCACTCAGGGTGCACTGGTGTGCAGGAGGGCACCCCTGCCCTCCCGGAGCCCACACTCTGGGGTGACACGGATCCAACCCCCCAGCAGCGTCTGTGAGTCAGTCGGACAGTCTGGCCCTGGATGGGCACACCGGATCCTGGGACGTGGTCGTGGGGCTGAGTGGGGCAGCCCAGGCCCTTGTCAAAGCCGTGCTGTGCAGGGCGCTTGCCTGTCCCAGGGCAGCTCCAGGGCCACCCGGGGACCCACCCAGCCCCTGCTGGAGGCCATCTTACTGGCGCCTGGGACTGCTTGCTCCGGCTTGGGTCTCACATGGGGGAGGGGCACTGCAGCCCCCCGGTCTGTGGGGGGAGCAAGTCCACACACCGGCTCTTCTCCTGGCCCAGTTTCGTGCTCTCTGGGTCCTGGGGCAAATGAAAATGGAGCGAGGGCCCTGGCTCGTGAACGGGGAGGAAAATAAAGCTCTTCCCGTTTCCCCGTGGTCCACGCCTTGGCCTGCAGTGTTTTAACCCGCACTTCCGTGCCGTTCTGAGTAAGGAAAAACGGACAGAAAATGGACAGATTTCGGCTCTCACGTCGACACCGAGTAGAGCTGCTTCAGGGCACACGTGGGGGTGTTTACCTTCCACGCCGCGTCCCGTGCCTCGTGGCTCCGCTGGCTCACGTGTCCTGTTGTCACCCGGATGGGGTGCACAGAGCCGGCGCCACTCCTGACGGGCACGTCCTGCCTTCACCGAGGCCTGTCAGCTGGGGGCGCACCGTCTGTCCCTTTCCTGGGTCGTTGCTTGTCCCCCATGTGGATGGCTCATGCTGGGAGTCCCGTGGGAGGAGAGGCGGCCGGCACCGACCCCTGCTCCATGAAAGCGACCCAGAACGGGAGCAGGCACACAGCTTGGTAACAGGGGATGGGCACGAGGAAGGAATTGTGCTGGCTGCACACCGGGCCTGCCTCCCGGCCCCAGTTCCCTCCAGGCGACTGGAACCCGCTGTCCCTCCCTGCATGGGCCGGGGGAGGGATGGAGACTGTGGTGGAGGGGGGGCGTGGGCAGAGCCCTGCCACTGGGGGTGGTGAGGGGTAGCTGGCTAGGAGGGCTCCCGGCACCTTCCCCAGCAGTAGGGTTGGGGTGTGACTCCGTGAAGCTGTGGCAGGTGGGGTGGGTGAGGTGCTCGGTGTTTACGCCTCAAGAATGGGGGTCAGGTGACCCCTCCGGGCCTGCCTAGTGCCATCCCGAGAGATCGGGGGAGTGACGGCGGGGGGGACAGGTCCCCAGGAGTCCAGCCCCTCTGAGAACTCTTGTCCCTGCATCCAGGCCCCTGGAGCCTCAGTGACTGGCCCGAGGCTGCAGGTACCAGAGGTGCTAGGGGTCCAGAGCCGACGGGCCAGGCTGAAGCCTCATCATGCTCCATGTCTGCAGGGCCCGTTATCGCTGGCTTTCTGCTGGAAGCAGGAGGTGGAGGCTCTGTCAGCACCGAGGGACAGGGAAGCCAGGACACCTACTCAGGCCACCAGACTCCCGGCCCTGGATGCTGGGCAGACGCCAAGGGCGCTGCCTGCTCCCCAGGCTTCTCCTGGGCTGGGGCTGGAGGAAAAGGGGGAGCAGACAGCGGGACTCACGGAGGAGTGTATGTGAGCCGTGTCCCGACCCCTGCCGACCCCCAGGGCTGCTGCCTGGCACCCCCGGCAGCCCCACGGCCCAGCTGTGATAGATGGGGCAGGCCAGGCGGCAGGAGGGTGGGGGCCCTGAATGCCACACGGCACTATCATCAGCCGGCCACCCTGGCCTCCGGCGTTGCCCCCTGCTGAGGCTGGGACCCTGGCCCCCCCCTGACACAGTGAAATGGGCCCTTTGTCACCAGAGTTCTAAGCTTCCAGCTTTCCAGAGGCAGGAGGGGCCTGCTGGGGGGTCGCTCTGTCAGCATCCCCCGCCCCAGCAGCCCCTGCCCAAGGCCACACACCAGAAGGAGAGAGAGACAGGGAGCATGCCTGGTTGGCTCGCCGGGCCCAGGGCAGACCAGACCCCTGGGACACGTGCAGGGGGACAGTGGGGCTCGGAGCCAGGTCCGGCCTTCCCGCCTGCCGTCAGCAAAGCCCTTTGTCTGCAGTGAGCCAGGAGAACCCACAGCTCGTGCACCAGGGCGGGCTGGCAGAGCCACAGAGAGAATTCGGGGGCCCTGACGGGGGTGGGGGGGACCGCTGAGAAATGCCAGACCTGGGGGCCCAGACAGCAGGCACCCACTGACTGGGACCCGGGCTCCCTGTCTCCTCCCTGGGTGCCTGCGTCCCAGTCCCCCTTAGTGTAAAGGCACTGGTCACACAGGGTCAGGCCCCCCGATGGCCTCTGCATGGACCCTGTGGGGACCCTGCAGGGCCACACGCAGAGGTGCAGGGGTCAGGACTCCGCCGTATGAATCTGGGGGACATAGCTCAACCCAGAGCACAGAGCTTTCCAGGAATCCAGCCCCGGGGGTCACTGCCCGCTGTTCCCCACAGGACCCCACCGTCGTCACTGTCTCTGCGGTGGCAGCCTCGCCCAGGGGTCAGCGCTGCCCTCCTGGGCCTCTCTCGTGGGGGGCAGAGGCTGAACGAGACACCGCCACCAGCTGCCGGGAGGTGAGCATCGCTGAAGACACAGAGGCCAGGGTCCCTGGACAAAGCACCTCTCCACAGACCCCAACAAGCTCACAGAGGGTGGGACAGACTCCTGTCCTCTTCAGGGAGGGCCCTGTGTACCCACCACCTGTGACGTTCATGTGGCAGGGCAGTCCTGACCACCCGGAGGGACAGTGGTCCCCTTGGCGGGATGTTGGGAGCTGTGTCATGGAGAGGTTGGCACCAGATCTCTGCTGGCAGGACCCACTGTCTTCCCCTGCTTGTCCCATCGGGCTCTGGGTGGTCCAGGGCAGGCCTGTCCCCGAGTCCCCACGTGGCCCAGGCCCCATGGTAGTGGCCTCCCTCCAGCTCGGGTTACCTGTCCTAATATTAGCGAGGAGGTGCTATCCCCACTCCCCACCTGGCATTTGCCTACAAGCCCTGGGGTTCTGTCCAGGTCCCCCGTGCCTGGCCACTGCCCGCATTGATAAGCATGCAAATCTCTAAATGAAATCCAATTAATACCCAAATGAGGGCCTGGGAGCAGCTCCCGCAGCCGAGGAGGCTGGGCTGGGCCTCCTCTCCAGCTCAAATATTTGTCTCTCATTTGAATGCCTTGTAGGCAGGCAGGCAGGCAGGCAGGCTGAAAAGGGGCCCAGCAGACAGAGCCTGGCTCTCGCACGCGAGGTTCGGGGAGGCCTGAGCTGTGCCAGGCTCACCCCCTCTTCACTGAGACCCGGTCCTGCCCGCCCCACCTGGCAAGGCCTTCAGGGGCCCCAGAGGCCCTGCCCCCGACTGCTCCGTGGAGCCCCCCAGCTCCGCCAGGCCTGTTTCCTGCGGGTCTTTGTGCAGCATGAAGTGTGCATGCATCGGTGCAGGGAGGTGCAGCTGACACGTCCCCCCAGCCCTGGCCAGTTGCTGAGCTGTGGCCGTCACCCTGGCTGCCCGCGGGTGGTCCTGGCGAGCTCAGTCCCTCCTGGTGATGGTATCCATTGTACAGGCATGGAGACTGAGGCTCAGGGTGTTGGATGCGCCCCCAGGGCTGGTTAGGGCTGAGCATGGTTTCCAGGGAGGGGACGCCAGGGCAGTTCTGCTCTGGGGTGGTGGGCTGACAGGGTGGGATGCCTTTCCTGTGGCCAGCCACCCCTAGCAGTCACCCCCTCTCTCCAGCGTGACCTCACTCATTGGCCTGTAGACCATGGGGTTGAGCCTTTAGGGCTGGGCCAAGAGAGTGGTATAGAGGATTCAGTAGGTTGGGGCTCCCTGCACCCTGGAGGGGCGGGCTGGGGTCGGGCGAGCAGGGCAGGGCCACCTGCCAGGGTTCCTGACACCCACCCTGCCATCCACAGGGGGCTGCCTCTCTGCCCCACACTGCCTTCACCCTCCTGCCAAGCCACCTTCGTGCCATGATCACAGCGTGGCCTCTCCAGATACCTCCTCCAGGAAGCCCCCCGAGCTGTCTCATGCCGGTCTCAGCAGGCAGGCTTGGCAAAGGCCTCCTCCCAGCTCCCTCTGAGGAGACGGGGGGCGGGGGGTGGGGAAGGAAGGGCTGACTAAGGAAGCAAGCTCAAGAGGCACCAAATCCAGTGGGCCCCACTCACTCCTGGGCCCAGTGAGGGTCCCTGACCAGCCTTCCTCCCTGGGGGGCGGGGGCGGTGAGCACTGGGCACAGCAGGAGCCTCAGGAGTGGTGAGGGTTGGTAGCAGGTGGGGTGTCAGAGGTGGAAGGGGCAGTAGGCGTCCAGCCCCTTAGGGCTCAGAGTTATGACCTCAGTCTCATGAGAAAAGTTGATTGTCCCCTGGGGGCTCAGTTGGGCTGCCTCTCCCCGGGAGCAGGGAGGGACAGGGCCTGCAGGCTGCTGGAGAGCTGGGCAGGAGGGGCTGAGGAGCCACAGCCACAGCCTGCTGGTGGGAGGGTCCAGCTGAGGAGCAGACAGAGGAGATGGATGAGCACCCACACCCCTGCAGGACTGCAGGTGGTCACATGCCTGCGTGGGGTGGGGGTGGCCCAGCCATGCACGCCCCCTACCAGAGCCTGCTCTTTCCCAACTGCCCCAGCGGGAGGGGGTGGGCTTTGGGGACTTGCCTTGGAGCCCCCGACCCCCAGCTCTCCACCCAGGGGCTGTCTAGGGGGGGTGGCTGTTCCAGAAGCCTGTAGTCACCCTGTGTCTGACCTGGGTCCCTGTCCTCCTGGGCCTTCCAGGTGCCTCTGGAGGGTCTGAGGGCCTGGGGGACAGTGGCGTGTAGTCGGGGTAGAATTCACTGAAAATTCTTGAGTCTGGGGCGTGTGTGCATGAGTGCACACTTGTACCCCGATCGCCACCTGCACTGTCCCTGCTCAGTGGGCATCCCCGGCCCCCCACCCTCTCCCCCCTTGCTGGCCTCCGTCAAGCACAGTAGGTATGTGTTTGCGTCCAGCTGGGCCTGAGGGCCCCTGTGAGCTGAGCCAGTGGGGAGGCGCTGAGGTGCTGGGGGGCCAGGGTGGCAGCCAGTGTGTGGGTGTTGGGGGGACATGGTGTCCCTGGAGTAGGCATTTCCGTCTCTGTCGGGCTGGCAGGGACTGCAGTGTCCCGGGAGGCCTCGTATTCTGCTCCCTCAACTCCCATTTTTTTTTGGAACAAGGCAGAATGTCATTAAAATTAATAAATGCACCGACTTTACATACAACAAAAGAGAGAACAGACCATTTGTCTGAGGTCAGACAGCTACAAGGCGCATGGTGCCAGGCCTGGGGCGAGGACCCTCTGACCGCAGTCAGCGCCCCCACCCCAGTCTTCTGCCCCTAGCTATGGGAATGTTGAAGGGAGGTGGTGGGTGAGTGTCTCAGGGAGCCTGCCTCCTGGAGGCCTGGGTGCCCAGCCCCTCTGAAACCCTTGTGGATGCTTGGAGGTGACCTGCTGGGGGAGGGGTGTCAAAGCTCAGCTACAGGGACAGCCTAAAGCCTGTGGGCTGGGAGGGCTGGGAGGGCTTCCTAGAGGCAGGGACTGGGAACCCCACAGGATGGAGAACTTTCAGGCCCAAGAGCAGGCCCACATGCCACGTGGGACCCCAGGGGAAGGGGACCTAGCATGAGCCCAAGCAGGCCAGGGGCTCAGCCGGGCCTGGGCCCCCACCTCCACCTCCACCGCCCTGGCTCCCCCCCTTCCCCTCCAAGTGCTCCTTCAGGTCGAACCTGTTCTGGGCAGGGCCTGGGTGTAGCTGCCGCCACCGGGGTTGGATTCCAGCGCCCTCTCTGCTTCACTTCATCTGAGGGCTTGCATCCTCGCCACCACCCAGCCTCGCAGCCCCTCGTGCCTCCCCTCCCTCAGCCTCAGGTCCTTTGCTCAGGAAAGGTCAGGCAGCCAGAGCCACCCCGCTCCTACACACATACATCACACAGGCCACACTCATATGCACATGTACAGACACACATGCATACACAGTCTCACTCCCACAGAGACAGAGATACACACAGCCACGCACGTCATACTCATGTACACACACAGATACAGCCACGCGAATTACAGTCCTGCAAGTATACACACGCAGAGAGACATGCATGTACACACACAGGGGCAGGCATGTGTGCACACATTAACATAGATACACAGATGTGTACACACAGGGACACACAGCCACACATGTCACAACTACACACATGAACACGGACATAGACACACATGGGCACACACGTGTATAGACAAACACAGCCACACACATACATGAGCACAGACACAGATACGTGTGTACATGCAGAGACACAAGCACAGACACACAGATACACGTGCACATGCAGAGACACAGATGGTCATGCACACATCACGCCCACACACGTACACATGTGCACACAGACAGACATGCATACATGCATGAGTATAGACACAGGTACACACACATGTAGTGACACACCATCACACACATCACAGCCACACACACATGTACACACAGATACACATATACACACATGCATTGTCACACACGTCATGCCCCTGCACAGATGCAGGCATGCATTCACACACATGCAGACACGCAGACACACACAGCCAGAGCAGGCTTGGGATTGCTGCCATTAGGCCACACACAGTGGCCCAGGTGGCCCTGGCCTGGGGGAGCACCTGATACCATGAGGCCACCCCCACTATCTCTGTGACTCTGTGCCCCGTACTTTGCCCCGTCCTCGCAAAGGGCCGGACCGTGGGAGCAGGAGCCCTGGCCCAGCACACGGCTCACCACGCCCCCAGCCCCCACCCCCCACCCCCGGCCCCGGCCCGGCCTGCCCTTCCCGCTTGCTTCCTGCCGTCTGGTCGCAGACCGAGGTGCCTGGCTGCGGTTCGACCCCCATTTCCCCAGTGACTGATGGCACTGCGCCCATCCCACGTGCTCACGTGCCATCGAACGCACCGCAGCTGACGCCTAAGTCGCGCTGTGGGCTTTCTCACTGTGGTTTCGAGAGCCCGTGGTGTGCTGCGTGTACAAGGTCTGCATCCGGCATGCGACTTGCAGACGTTTCCTCCTGGTCTATGGCTTCGCTTTCCCGTGGCTTGACATTGCCCTTCACGGAGGAAAAGCCTTCACGTTTAACAGATGCAGGCCGCTGGCTTTTTCCTTTGTGGGGCCTGGGTTTGAGGCCCGGCTGGACACCCAGGAGCTCTCCCACTAACCCAGGTCCCCAGCGAAGGGCCGTTTTGCCCCCAGGGGTGCGTGGCAAATCCAGAGACACCCTGGGTTGTCGCACTGGAGGGTGACCCTGCCCCACACACGGCAGCGCGCACGGGGCAGCCCATGAGGAGGAGCTGCCTGGATCCAAGGGTGCCGGAGGCGGGGGCTCGGCTCTCCTGGGGCCACGGGGCTTTTCTCCCCGCTTCCTTCCAGGCGTTTTATGGTTTTATGTCTCGCATTTAGGTCGGCGGCCGCCCTCTGAGTTGACTTATGTATGAGTTGTGGGAGCTCATGGGTGCCAGGGTCCACTCTTCGCCCGCGGTGTCCGCTGGTCACTTCTGCTGAGTAGGTTGTCCTTTCCTCAGGGAGTGGCCTCTGCGCTTTTCGCCAGAACTCAGCTGACCGTGCGTGGGCTCTATTTCTGGGCTTTCTGTTCTGTCCCATTGCTCTAGAGTGACACACGGTCACGGTGACACAGGGTCACGGTGACACATGGTTACAGTGAGACAGGTTACGGTGACACAGGGTCACGGTGACACACGATCACAGTGAGACAGGTCATGGTGACACAGGGTCACAGTGACACAGGGTCACGGTGACACATGGTTACAGTAATACACGGTCACAGTGAGACAGGGTCACAGTGACACAGGGTCACGGTGACACAGGATTACGGTGACACACGGTCACGGTGAGACAGGTCATGGTGACACACGGTCACGGTGACACAGGGTCACGGTAACACACGGTCACAGTGAGACAGGGTCACAGTGACACACAATTATGGTAACACACGGTCACAGTGAGACAGGGTCACAGTGACACACGATTATGGTAACACATGGTCACAGTGAGACAGGGTCACAGTGACACATGATTACGATGACACAGGGTCACGGTGACACACGGTCATGGTAACACATGGTCACAGTGAGACAGGGTCACAGTGACATATGGTTATGGTAACACACGGTCACGGTGATACAGGGTCATGGTGACACATGGTTACAGTAACACACGGTCACAGTGAGACAGGGTCACAGTGACACACGGTCACGATGGGACAGGGTCACGGCGACACCTGGTCTTGTGATACCAGGCAGCACATGGAAGGAAGCATTCAGCGAAACAGAGTGAAAGCAGGCAGCGTGAGCCCCCGCCTGCGTTCCCTCTCTGCAGGATTCTAACCGCTCCGGCCCATTTACGTGTTGTGTTCGGTTTGGAGTCAGCTTACGGACCCCACCAGGAAGTCTGCGGGGGAAGCGCTCGGACGTGTGAGCCTGGTGGTCAGTTTGGGGGGTCGGCACCTGCCGAGCCAACCCGTGGCTGGGGGCTGTCTCCTCTGCCTTGGATGGCTTCCATGGGTGTTTTGTAGTTTTCAGTACCCAGAATCCACACACTTTTGTTAAATATTTATACCCAAGTGCTTTATTTTGGGGTGCTCTTGTGAGTGGGGCTGTTTTCAAAAATTTAGGATTCTAATTTTGAATACTTAGGATTCTAAGTTTGTATACGGAAATAGAATTCGTTTTGCATATTGACATTATACCGAGATCTTGGTAAATTCTTGTCTTAGTTCTAGGAGTTTTCTGTAGAGCTTTTGGGAGGGGGGGGATTTTCTGCATAAGCGTTCCTATCATTGTGAATAAAGATAGTTTTTATTTCTTCCTTTCGGGTCTGCCTGCTGCATATTTCCTGTTCTCGCCTCACACCCCTGGCGAGGCCTTGCAGTAAAACGCCGAACCCTGGCGGTGAGATTGGACGAACATCCGCGCCTCCCACCCAGCTGAGGGAAAGCATTCGGCCTCTCAGTATTTAGTAGGTTAGGGTTCTTCCAAACGTCTTCTATCAGGTTAATGAAGCTCTGATTTATTCCGAGTTTGCCAAGAGGTTGTGTTTTTTTTTTTTTTTAAATCATGAGTGGATGGTGAATTTTGTTTGATCAGTTTTTGCTTTCTGGGTCGGAACCTCTGTCATTAGGCACCTGCGCATTTAGGGCTGCTTTTCCGTCTTAGATAAGTGACCCTGTATCTTCACAGGAGGCCCCGCTCATCCTTTGCCACGTCCCTTGTCCTGCCGTCAGCTTTGTCTGGGGGGCAGAGCCTCCCCAGCTTTACTCGGACAAGCCTTTGAGTGCTTTCTCCACGCACCTGACTCTACACCTGTTTATGCCTTTCTGTCTAAAGCGGGTTTCTTACAGGCAGCAGCTGGTTAGGCCCCGCTTTCCTCGCTCAGTCTGGCAGCCCCCCCTCTTAGCCGGCGTGCTGAGTTTGTTTAAACCGAACGCCATCGTGCATGTTTGCGTTCAACTTCACCCCGTTGCCAGCTCTTTTCTGTTTGTTCCATCTGTCACTGGGCTTCCTCCCCCTCTTTCCTGCCTTCTTTTGGACGGAGTATTTTTTTACTATTTTACTGTGTCTTCACTATTGCCTGATAAGTCACTTTTTGGAAACGTTGCTGGCTGCTCCAGGTCTTGTGGTACGTACGTCTTTAATAATCAGGGTCCCCACACGGATCACATCGCACGGCTTGGTGTGCCTTGTACGAAGCTGTGGTCGCCAGGCACGCCTCACACTGCCCGACAAACACGCGGTGGGTGCCCACTGTTTCTTCTCAGGACGGTGGCCGACTTGGAGAGCAATGGAAATGAGGAAGAGGCGAGTCTTACCTTCGCCACCGTTGCTCCCTTTCCCGCGCTCTCCGTGTCTTTGTGGGAGCCAGGATCCTGTGCGGGGCCTGGGCTTCCCTTGGGTTTCACCGTGCGGGTCTCCTTCAGCACGGGACTGCCCAGCTGCGGTGCGTCTGGTCAGGACCCCGTGTGTCCGCCTTTTCCAAGAGCCATCGGCCCCATGGGAGGAGCTCTGGGTCGACGGCTCCTTTCAGCCCCAGCTTTTTGGGTTTGCGACGAGAAATGTGCTGTTGTTTTAACCTCTTCCCCGGACGGATCGCGCCCCCCTCTTCTCCGGCCACTTCCCCGGGCTGCACACTGTCTTAGGTTCTCAGCGGCGTGAGCGCGACGTGCCGTGGCTTCTTTTTCAGGGTGTTCACCTTGTCTGGTGTCCTCTGAGTTTCTGGGGTGCGTGGCTGGTTGTCCGTCGACAATTGTGTAAACCGCTCACCGAACACGGCCCCAGGTATTTCCTCTGGGCCGTCCTTCCCACCTTCTGGCCTGGAGATTGCAGTTATGCCTCTGTGAGAATGTCAGACGCTGGGTGCTCTGCCCTGTGGTCGAATCCCCTCTTCATGGCTTCCCCTGCACGCACTGCAGTCTGGGAGCCTCCTGGTGGCCTGTCATCAGGTTCACGGGTTCTCTCCTGCTCTGAGTTCCTCCGTGAGCCCTCGGAGCTCCTTCTCAGCTCCATGGCGGCGCTTTTCATTCTAGCATTTCCATTTGATTTTTCGTTTAGTTTCCGTCACTCATTCCCTGACCCCCACTGCTCCTTCTCTAAAGGGGGCCCAGGACAGCACTTTGGGTCCCTGTGTCAATGTCATCTCAGACCACCCCCCCAATGCAACAGCCCTGCAAACATATGGGTGTCCCCAGTCCTTCTCATCTGACTCCGTGGCTGGCGGTCCCTTGGAGGGAAGGACAGAGGGATGCACCCTGTAGGCACGTGGGATCCCCTGGGGACCCAGCTTCTCTTGGTGTTGATGGGTCTGGGCCTGAGAACGGGGTCAAGTCTGGGCACGTGTCAGGGGTCACAACTATGCATTGATGAGTTTTACCTTGCCCTCAGGTCACATGGTCTTTGTCTCTTATTTATATGTATTAGGTGATCACCTGCAGGCTGTGCAGCCCCCTCCCCTGAAAGCACCACGCCCCATTAGGGTCCTCACGGGTCCCTGGGCTTTGCTGCCTGTGTGAGTCAGCTCGGGCCGCCGTGACAAAGCACCGCAGATGGGGTGGCTTGAACCACAGACACTTACTGTCCCCGTCCAGGTGTCACAGGGCTGGGTCCCCTGAGGCCTCTCTCCTGGGTGTGCAGACAGCCATCCTTTCCCTGTGTCCCCACATGGTGTCCCTCTGTGCATGTCTGCGTCCTGATCTCCTCTCTTTTAAAACAATTTTTAAAAAATCCTCACCCAAGGATATACTTACTGATTTGAGAGAGAGAAAGGGGGGAGAGAGAGAGAGAGAGAGAGAGAGGGAGAGAGACATCGGCATGAAAGAGAAATGTTGATCGGCTGCCTCCTGCACGCATCCTGACCCGAGACCGAGCCTGGCACCTTTCGGTGCAGGGGACAGTGCCCCAGCTCCCTGGGCCACCACACCAGGGTCCGACCTCCCTTTCTCATAGGGACCCCAGTCACACTGGGCTAAGACCACCCTAGCGACCTCCTTCTACCTCCACCACCTCTGTGAAGACGGTGTCTCCAAACAGTTCTGTTCTGAGGTGCTGGGGGCAGGGCTCCAATGCAGAATTTAGGGGGACACAGTTCAACTGGGAACGCTGCCCGCTAGGTTGTTACATCCGCTTGCAGCTGGCAGGCCCACGCTGCCCCTGCCCTGTGCTGCTCCCGGCATCTCTGCCCTTCACTGGACGGAGCCCAGGTCTGCAGCAGGACCACCCACCCCCACCCCGGCCTGCAGGTCCCAGCCACTGCCGAGCCCCTTCACAATGCTGGCGCCCCCCCAGACCCTCTGATTATCCTGGCAAGTGGAGCATGCTGGGCCCTTCTGAAGGCATGGCTGGTCATCCTCTGGGCTTCCACACCGACCGTGGGGACACCCACTTCTCCAGACCTTTTTCTTCCTGTGCCATTTGCCACGTGGCTCTGGCCTCTGCCTCCCTTACTGCCGGACCATGGCCCTCCCCGAGGGCCATCTCAGCAGTGGACTGGAAATGGCCCCCATGTCCCACTCAGGGGTTCATCCCATGTCTCAGGACAGCGTCTGTCCCCACAAGCTCCCCCCGTCTACTTCAGCACTGCTGCTTTGACCTGGCACCTTGGGCCCCACCCCAGGCCCTGGGGGCCCCGCTGGCCTGCCCTGTAGCTCCCTGGGTGTGCAACCTCTTGCCACCCCGGTCAAGGCCAGCCGTTCCCCTGGGCCATGTGGAGATTCGATCCTAGCCACGGGCAGGGAGGTGGCAGACCACAAGGACGGCAGGTGTTGCTTGGTAAGGCACCTGCCTCAATTAGGCCCCTGAGTGGTCTCTGCACAGGTGTGGCCTCTACCTTCCAAAGGGGAGCTTGCTTCCCAGCAGGCCCAGGCCTAAGGTCTCTGGAGAAGGGTCTCAGGGTCCTCATTCTCTGTCAGCCACTCTCCCTGGCTGGCGGTCCTGCCTCCTCTGTAGCTCAGCGCCCCACGACCCAGCCCTGGGCTTGGCCTTGGCCTGGAGCCTCTGCCCCTCTGGCTGCTGCCGGGGTGGGGGCCCTGGGGCTCTCAAGCTCGACTATGAGTGGCAGATCCACAGCGCTGAGCCGCTGCTCTTCCGCTCACATGTCCCTGCTGGTGTTGGGGGCTGGGACGTGGCACCGGCCTGGGCGGAGCATAACCAACACCCAGCTCCAGCTCCCAGCACCCCTGCTAGGGACAGTCCCTGTGCTCACTCAGCCCCAGCTGGACCCGCAGGGCTGCCCAGCACCTCGCCTGGCCTGTGCCCCGGCAGTGGGAGGGGTGCCTGAGGGGAAGGGGAAGGACTGAGAAAATGAGCAAGGAGAAGGTCTCCGTGGGGACCCTGGAGCCCAGGTGGCACCAGAGGGGTCTCTTTGAGGGCAGCTCTGGCCTTTTCTGCTCTTGGGGTGAGGGGAGCCCTCCTAGGACGGGCTGACCTGGAGGTGAGCATGGCCTCCTGTCTGAGAAGAGTCCCCCAGCGGGGCCAGTGGTGAGCAGTCAGCAGCCAGGGTGCTGGGTGCAGGGTCCCAGTGCCCTGGCAGGGGGGCAGGTTTCCCAGTCTCAGAGGCAGGGTCCCTGGGTGAGCGCGCTGGGGCGGGGCATCGAGGAAGCTGCCTTGGACCCCAGGAGGCCCTTCCCAAGAGGGCAGGCGTGTGGGGCGGGCCTGCTGGCGCGTCCTTGGGCCTCCCTGCCCAAGCAGGCTGCACTCCAGGCAAACGCTCTGCCCGGGGCTTTGAAGGGCACGTGTCTGTCTGAACCTGCCCGCTGGGTGGACGAGGCCGGGCTGAGGATGTGTGCCTGTGTGGTGTCGCCGCCGGCAGGCGTCTGGGGCGGGAGGGTTGGGTCCCTGTGGGTGTGGCAGTGGCTGTGGGTGCGTGTGCCCTGCCAGGGCTGGGCACAAGTCTCTGCGAGCCGTATGTGCCTGTAGTGCTGGCACCCCAGGAGGAGGAGTCGCTGTGGGTGCCGGGTGGGTGTCACCACACACACACACACACACACACACACACACACACACACACAGACGCACACACGTCTGTGCTGTGTCTCTGCTTGTTAGGGGGTGGGGAGGGGGTGCAGCTCACAATCCCCCAGTCCTGGGAGAGCCTGCCATGTGGGGCTGAGCTTCCCGGGATATCACCAGTGGGGCCTGTGGGGCCGAGGTGCGAGCAGAGCCCAGCCAGGCCCCGAGCAGACTCACATGGGTGCCTGTGTCGAGCCCCGGCTGGCCCTCGCCTTCGCCTGCAAGGTGTGGGTGACAGGGAACACTGCTTCCTACTCAGTTTTCTGTAAACCCAAATCTGTTCTAAAAATATAAAGGCTGCTAGTAAAAAATATAAAATAAAATCCCATGACTTGGGTCCTGTTGGGGGGACTTGAGTCGTTAGGAGGGAGGTGGGGTCCTGTCCAGGGTGGGCTCTCAGACAGGACAGCTGGGGACAGGGAGTGGGTTGGAGATGGAGAGGCAGCTCCTGTCCAGCAGTCAGCTGGGCAGTGGGCACAGAGCTCTGCAGGTCTGATGGGGACCATGTCGGGGGCGGGGGCAGGAGAGGGGTGTGCACACAGGATTGTGGGATGGTGCACAACCCCCTCTCCCGGGGGTGGGACCCTGGATATGCAGTCCTGACCCCAGCAATGCCATTGTCAGGGGCGTGGTTATTCAGGTAGGGCTCAGATGGAGGGCGATGGGAGCTGAGGGTACAGGTCGGGGACCGAGGGAGGAGATGGAGGGATGGATGGAAGTGAGAAGGGAGAGGTCTGATTCGGGTGAGGGTCTGGGGAAGTGCGGGAGGAATCCTGTAGAGAGACCTTGACCAGCAAGCCCGAGGAGACAGGCGGTGCAGCAGCAAATATGAACAAGAGTCATTGAGTGGACCCTGTGGGAGGCACAGTGACGACCTGGTGCCAGGTGTCCCTGGAGGATGGGGCACCCACCAAGTGTCAGGACACTGCTGATGGCTTCTCTGTAGAGCAGAATGAGCAAACCCGTCCCAGGGTCCTTGTGTGGTGTCCTGTGCAGACCCAGGAGCTCTGACCTGGGGCTTCAAGACTGGGGTGACCTCAGACAAGCCACTTTGTTCCCACTGGCAGCGAGATGAGCAAGAGACAGGGACAAGAGCAGATCGCTCCACCCTCGCCATTTCCTGGAGGAAACACTGGGGGTCAGAGGAGGGCGGGGAAGCCCCTGGGCTGGCCCCAGCCAGGCCTGCAGATAGGTCAGTAGGCCGGTTGGGGGTCTGGGACGGGAGAGCGGGGCAGGGGCTGCCTCCTGGAGACGTGGCAGGTCTGTCCTCGGAAGCAGGTGCCCAAGGATTCGCCACATTGCCCCACTCCCTGCCTTCACTCCCTCCTCTGGGCTGTGGGTGTTCAGTTACCCCACCTTTGACGGTCTCCCCTAGACCTGCGTGCCATCAGGAATTGGGTCTGCCTGCTCGTTCCTGCGGCCCAGGAAGCCACCTGGAGGCTGGCACGGAGCAGGTCTCACCGATCCGTGGGGAAGGATGAGTGAGTGAGCAGAAGCAAGGCAGCCTGGGGAGGTGGCAGTATGTGTGACCACGGCTGGCGGGGGCCTCCCGGAGGCCACAGCTGACCCCATGTGAGTGCCCTCACCACCCAGCGGCTCACTGCTCCCAAAAGTGCGAGGCCCTGCTCCATGGATGGGGGCCCCAGACTCACAGAGGCCACGTCACCCGCCCGAGGTTGCAACCCCGTGGGCAGAGCCGGGGCTTGTGCCAGGTCTGAGCCTCTCGGAGTTTCCCACGTGCTGGGGCCTTCTGCCTGTGCATCTCTCGGCAGGCTGTTTTTTTAATGGGGGCGAAATTCACATGACATAAAACTAGCTACGGCAAAATGTTTCCATCGCCGCCCCGGCAGGAAGCTCCCCCAGGCCCTGCAACCACCTCTGTCTCTGTGTGTGGGCCTGTGTCTTCTGGACAGCCCCATAAATGCAGCCCCTCAACACACGATCTTCTGTGTGGCTCCCTCCCCAGGGCACAGCATCTCACAGCATGGCCACGGCGCAGCCCACGGACAGGGGGGTGTCTCGCTCCCTGGCTGTCGTGGGCCATGCTGCTGTGGACAGGTGTGAGCACCCGTCTCGTCCAGGCCCTGCGTTCTGTTCTGCTGGGTGCAGACGCAGGAGCAGAGCCGCCGGCTCCTCGGGTGAGTCTGTACCTCACTTCGAGGAACTGCCCCCATTCACACCGTGTTACCCTCTTGCCCACAGCTGATGAGGGCTGCTGACATGCCTCTGGGGCCGCCTGCCCCACTGTGGGGGCTGTGGCATGGCTGTCAGTCCTGCTGGTGGCTCTATCAGTGTCCCCTGAGCCTGTGTCGCAGCTGCAGGATTCTGGAGGCTGGTTCTAGTACAGGGGAGAAGCTGGGTGCTCTTTGCCCACCGGGGGCCCCAGGGCAGGGCAGCAGCACCCTGGTGGGATGGGGGGGGGTGAGCCTGGGCCATGCCCGGCGGCTCCCCACACAGGCCTCAGGTTTACCCATTAACAGGACTGCGGTGGGGCTTCAGACAATAGTGTTTTTGTTTGCTGTGGCCAGGGGGGCCGCACGGGGCCCTGGCACAGCCATCAAAGCTTGGTGACTAAGTCTATTAGGGAAGGGATTTGTGTACACAGAGGCAGGTGCAGAGGCCGGGCCAGCTGCCGGGGCTGGGGGCTCCACAAGGCGGCCGTCAACTCCCCCAGGGCCGCCGGCCTTCCCAGCCAGCGGCCTGCACGCCGAGGCCCGTCGTCTGTCCAGGCCGGGCTGCTGGTGTCCCCATTGTGGGTCCTGAGGACCTCACCCTTGTTCACCCCCGAGGTCTGCCCAGTGGCTACAGGCTGGAGGGTGGACAGGCCCTCAGAGCCAACTGGGTTTCCACCCGTTTCCACGTGGCAGGCTTTCCACCTCAGCGGGAGCTGAGATACTTCTCTTCTTAAAGTCCAGAAAGTCCCTTTAAAATGGGGACTCCGTCACCTGTCACACACCTGCTGCTGGGGCTCTGTCCCCAAAGTGAGCATCTAGGCTCAGGAGTCAGGGGACCAGGGGTCTCCACCAGAGCCCAGTGTGGCTGGGGCACTGTGCCCAGGGCAGGCACCTTTGGAGGGGGCACGGTTGGCACCCTCTGTGCTGGTGGGTGGCTGCCCTGGGCCCAAGGGCCCCCGGACAATTTGCTGGGCACCACCTCCCTGTCTGCTTCCCAGGTGGCCACACTGACCTGGCAGGCCCACAGCCCGTCCTCACCTGAGTGGGGCCGCATGGGGTGGCAGACGGTCCAGCCTGTGCCGGCTCCTTTGCCTTCATGTGACAATGAGACATGGACCCACCGTCTTCTAGGGGCAGTGCAGGGACATGCAGGGACAAGTCCAACAGGCAGAGCTGCCAGCTGAGCCCACATGGGCAGGACCGGGGATGGTGGCAGAGGCCTAGGCTGTGACATAAGAACAGGCCTGGGGTGGGTGCCCCTGCTCTGCAGGACAAGCACGGCGGAACATCAGCTCGTGTCTGGGACTCCGCTGGCAGGGGTCCCTCTCGCTCCTGCTGCCCCTGCTCTTACTCCTGCCATCCTGGGCCCAAAGGGGACACTGGTCCACCTGTCCCTGAGCACGGACCTCCCTCAGACGTTCTACCCAGTCCCCAACCCAGGCCACCAGCAGGCTCCCGCACCCCCACCTCACATGGACGTGCCATTCTGTCCCTTCTCTGGGGTCAGTTCAGTATCTACATAAGGGCCCTAGACCTTCTTGACATGAACTCTGCCCCCCACCTGCCGCCATGCACACACAGCAGAGAGTGAGGGACAAGGCAGCTGGGGTCCCAAAACAGAACTGCAGCCCTTTTGTGACCTGTTCTCTTCTTCTGCATCCTATTGGTCAGAAGCCAGTGAGTCCCGCCCACAATCGCAGGTGTCAATCACACCAGGATGGGGATATGGGAGGCGGGTCATGTGACCCTTAGAGGCTATGACTACAAGTAAGGTCAGCCTGGAATGTGTCCGTGGGATCCCCAGGGGCCTGTGTGAGCAGAGAGCCCCGTGTGGGGAGGGCAGACCAGGGCAGGCTGGGATGCTGCAGCAGCCACAGCTCAGAGACATCCCCGCAGCAGGTGCCTGGGCTGCAGGCTACAGCCCCTTGGAGGGGCCACTTTGGGGGCCAGGCCCATGCGCCCCTTGCACCCGCCTGGATGCTCGCTGCTCTGCTCCAGGCACAGGAAGCCCCCGATTGCAAACTCAGGACACTCCCTGCAGTGTCTCTGGACAGGCCACCAGGCTGGACAGAGTAGGTCAGTCCAAGGGAGATGGCCCTATCCTTGGGTCTCCACAGGGCTGTCCTGCTGTGCTGGGGATGCTGACAGGATGTCACGGGCTTAGGCTCTGTCCGCCGCAGGACGTTCTCAGTCAGGGTGGCCTCCAGAGGGAGGGAGTGCCCAGCCCCTGGGAGTATGCTATCTCAGAGGCTGGAGCCCACCCACGGGGAGGGCAGGACTTGACTGCCACCATCTCTCCCACGGACAGGAGGTGGGGGAGGGGAGGGGGGGGCGAGGGAGGAGGTGAGCAGGAGGCCAGCTGGGGCCTGCAGGCCCGCTGTGGAGGGGCGGGGAAGGGAGGCCAGGCTGGCGGGCTCACAGAGAGCCAAGTAGGGCCCCCAGCCTGCCTCAGCCTCGGCCACCATGTCCTGGTCATTCTGGGCCTGAGTGGGAGGTGGCTCCAAGTCCCAGCCCTCAGCTGTCCCATCAGCCCCTCTCCATCTGGGGCTGTCAGGGTGTGACTCGCTGCCCCTCTGCTGCCCGTGGGGACCTGCTGACCTCCATCCTGGGAGGAGAAAGGGCCAGGCCTCGCAGGACAGACAGGCCGAGACACGCAGAGGTCCGGCCGCTGTGCCACTGAGCCGGCAGCCCCAGGGTGGTTATTTCTGGAATGTGGGGCCAGCCTGGCTCGGCGGGAGGCGTGGGCAGCTGCCAGCTCGCAGGCAGGGGGAGCGACCCCATTTCTGCTGGCAAGCAGCTCACAACTGGGCTCCCCACCTTGGAGCTGGGCTAAAGGGTCACCCGCAGCCCAGGCCCCAGCCCTTCCCCCTGACTTTCCAAACCCTTGGGTCTGGGAGGACCTGTCCCCTGTCCCTCACCTTCCTGGCTCCCCAGGCCCCGTGCTCACCAGGCCGCCACCTCAGGGTGTCCCAGGGAGGCCCTGGGAGCATCACTTGGCAAGGCCAGGCTGGGCCACGGCCCCTCAGTTGGGATGGGGCCGGATTTTAACCGACTGCTGGATGTTCTGAGGGCCTCCAATCAGGACTCCAGAGCCAAGCTGCCACCCGGGCCTTCTTTACCTGCCCATGGGACGTGGTTGCCCTCATCCCTCTCCCCTGTGTGGTCCAACCATGTCCCCCCACCCCTGACCTGCTCTTCCACCCCTCCCCCTCTCTCTGTCCTACTGGCCACACTTCCTGCTGCTCCTTCAACGCAGCAGCACATCCCAGCCACCCCTGCCACAGGGCCTTTGCCCGTGCCCCTCCCTTGGCGGGGAGATACTGCGCAGACGCTCGCCCCACAGCTCCTCAGAGATGCCTGCCAAGAGCGTCCTGTCTGAACTGCAGCGTCTCGCCCCACTCGGAGCTCCGTGCCCACTGCCTGGCGGGTTTTCCCTGGGTGCCAACCCCGGGTCCTCCTGAGCGTGTCAGTCACTCCTGTCTGCCTTCCTCACCAGACGGTGACGGAGAGTATGAGGGCCGTCTCCGGCTCCTGGCACTGTCTCCACACCAGGAGCGGAGCCCTGCCCACGGCAGGCGCTCGGCACACGGACGGACACGTGCTTGCTCTTTGGGACACCGGCGGCCCTGGGGGCCCAGCTACCACGCTGGGAGAAGCCCAGATGACACGGAGCCACAACTGGGTGCCAACCAACAGCCAGAGCCAGCACCAGCCGCAGGCCCGCGGGCGAGGGAAGCTTGGAGGTGAGGGCACTCTGCCGCCGTCAAACCCAGAAGGGAGACCGTGAGCGAAGGACCCCCACAGAGCCCGTAGCTGGAGCTGTGGGAGGTGATGCAGCCACCACCGTCTGTCGGAAGTCACTGCGGTGGCAGCAGTGACGACCGACAGAGCGTTCTGATCCAGGGTGCTGCCTGCCCACTCGCCAGCCCATGACCCCATGGAGGTCACACCCCAGCCAGCCTCAGTGTTGTGGCCTGGAAAATGGGGGAGACAGCGGAGCCTGCTTGCCAGAAGTTTTGAGAGGAAAGGAGGGAATGAGTGACTTGTATGTGACAGACAGTGACTCAGCACCTCCTTGCCTCAAGCCGCGCAGTGCCTGGCACCAGGACCCTGTCCTCTCCTCGAGGGGAAAGAGCAGGGATTCTGCCCCGAAACGCGCTTTCTTGCTGCTCAGAGTTCGTGGACCGAGTCACTCAGCAGAGCGCCGAGGCAGGAAGGTGCCTGTAAGATGAGTGGGTGCCACCCCCACGTCCAAGTCCGCCTCTCCCCGTGGTCTGCAGCCTCAGGTGTCAGGGGCTGGACCACGCAGGCCCCTGTGGCCATGTGGCCCGAGGCCTGGGCTCTGGCCTGCTCTGCTGGGTCCGGGTCTTCCCAGCAAGGGCTCCCTTGGAGGGCTCGCCCACAAGGAGGGACAGCCAAGTTGGTAACTGGGAGGTGCGGCCGCCACGCCATGACTGCCCTGGCCACTGGCCATGCTAAGAGAAACCCACCTTCAGACAACAGATTTGAGAAAGTGTTTGGGTCGGTGAGCTGTGTCCAGCGTGGGTCCCTTCCCCCTGCGGCCTCTCGCCTGGACTGTTCCCCACACAAGGCCCAGCCTGGTCACAGCCTCTCTGCAGGTGAAACCTGACCCCTGCTGCCCAGCACACTCTAGAGGCTTCCAGAGAAGCCTGGCTGGCGTCTGCCTCAGTCTCCCCTGCTGCGAAGGGGGCTGATGCTGTGGTCACTGAGTCCCCTGCTGTGCCCTCTCTCTGTGATGTTGGCCTGGGGCCTGACGGGCCAGAGCCACGTGTCCTGATGACACCACCAGCCCAGCCCTGACTCCTGGGACTTCCTGGGGAGAGGGGTCGCCTGGCAGACCGCACCCACTGTGGGCCGAGGTGGCAGTGGGAGGCCGAGAGGCAGGCGGGCAGGGTGAGGCTTCTCTGGGAAGGTCGGGGACGGCTCCGCCCCGGACGCCAGATGCTGGTGAGGATTCATTGCCCCGTCCCCGAAAGCCAGGCAGCCGGGGCCAGCCCCTCCCGGCCTATGGAGGTGGGAAGACCTGCAGGCATACCTCCGAGGACACCCCCACGTGGGGTCCCTGCTCTAGGCACAGCCTGCTGTGCCCTGGAACCCCACAGCGTCCCTGAGCTGCAGAGTATCCCCTGACCCTACCCTCTGGCATGCCAATAGAGGTCCCAGGGCTGGCTTCGGGAGGTGTCCCGTGTGGGCAGTCAAGGCTTGCTGAAGCCCCTCCCTCTAACCCTGCCACAGGCTACTCTGGGACCCTCAGGCACCTGCAGGGCCTCAGAGAGGCACCTGTGCTGGCCCTGGGGGGCGGGACCTGGGTCATGGGGTCCCCGGCACCATCATTGTGGGGCTGTGAGCACCTCGAGTGTCCAGAAGCTGCTGGACCTCCGTCAAGCCTGGTGTGGGGTGCATCCCAGCCCCCTGAGGCCCACCCCTCCTCCCACTTTGGCTACAGGTGCCACCAGTAGGGGGAAAGGCCCTGAGGTCCCAGGGTGGGGTGGGGGTGCCCTGGGGTTGCCGTGGGGGGCCTCCCGGTGGGCCCTGGATGCTCCCTCTGGAGATAGAGTCCCGGGCGGTCCAGTGCTTATCCTGGCAGCTGCCCTCAGTGCGTCCTTTGATGTCCCAGACTGGCAGGGGCGGGCCCAGATTGCCTCCGGCTGCTTTGAAGTGGGGCTAGGCCCTGTGGCTCCACATGGCAGGACCAGCAGCATCTAGTCCACCCAGGTTTGGGGGGAGGCATGGGGCCCTAGCCCTAGGTCTGAGGTCTGTCCCTCCAAGGGTCTCTGGGGTGCCCTGGTGGAGTCCATTCTCAGCTCCCACGTGCCCCACGCCCTTCCTGGCAGAGGAAGGCGGTGCCTGCCACCACCCCCCCACACACCCCATGCAATCCTGGAGGCTCCAAGCCCACCCCACAGCGGGTGTGGGCCGGGCCCGGCATGATCAGAGCAGCTGCCGCCACCCCACCTGCAGCTGATGGAGGGACAGCGAGCCCAGCCGTAAACCCATTTGTCCCCGAACAAGAGAGGGAGTGAAAACATAAGCTCATAAAACCGAGCCAGAATCAAAGCTGACTTATCTCTTAATTTTGCTATAAAATCTCGAAATCAGAAAGGCAGGTGGCCTCTGTGTGGTTCGGGATTACAGAGATTTTCAGGCCAGTGTGGCTAGGAGGGGCCCCCGCTGCTCATGCAGGTGCCCGGGCCAGGGTGGGCGGGCTTTCCTGGAACCCCTGCCACTGGCCCGGGGGTGCCTGCAGGAGGCCTTCCTTGAGGCCACTCCTGGGATGGACGAGGGCTCTGATTCCCTCCTGGGCCACCAGTGGCCACCAGGAGGATCTCACAGTGCCCCTCACGCCTCCAGAGACACTTCGAGGCCAACCGCAGGCCCTGGGAGCCACCAGGAGAGGACCACACTAGGTGGGGTCTGCACTGCTGGGGTCTCTTGGTCTGAGGACTGTGCCCTCTGGTCCCCCACCCCCACTTCCAGGTGCTCCTAGTCCCCTCTTGCGGGGGCAGGGCCACGGGAGATGCTAGACACCCTGCTCTCAGGTGGGCACCGCAGAGTAGTCCGGGTACCCTCTGCCATGGGCCCCTGGGGAGCTCTGGTCAGTGAGGACCAGCGGGGGGGGGTCTCCCTGAGGACCTGGAGTCCCCACTGGGGGCACTGTGTGACAGCTGCATAGGGGACGAGACTCCCCCATGCCCTCGACCCCGACGGAGGCGCACAGCACACGGCTGGGCACTGTGAGCGCACCCTTGCCCCCACGTGCACGCCACGGGCCTGCCCTGCGGTCACATGGGTGCCCACACGGGCCTGCACGCCGCCTGCACGCTTCAGCTCTCTTCTGGCCAACGCCTGAGCCCCAGGCTCCACAGGAATCTGGCGGCCCTTCCCTTCCAAACAGGACTGGCAGGTTATGACTCCAGATTGCTAAGCTCCCAAGTTGGGGGGGGGGGGAGGCGGAGTGCCGTGGGGGACTCTGGGGCAGGGGCTGAGAGAATGTCCCCAGCCTGGAAGCTAGACCCGCCCACCGCGGCCCCTCACCTCCTCACACCTGCCAGGTGCTGGGCACCCCAGTGGGCATGGGCTTGCAGGGGCCGGAGAGAGGAGGCTTTCGGGGTGGTACCTGCAGGCACGGTCCAGCGGGCAGGCTCAGCCCCTGTCGTCTCTGCCGCGCCCAGGGCCACACTCCACCCCCCTTTGAGCTCTGCAGGGCTGGGTTTACAGGGGGGTTCAGGGGAGGGGGACTTTGTTCAGGGTTGTCAGGAGGGTGCAGGCACGGGGGAGGGGGCATCTGCCCTCAGCCTCCCCCTGCTCCCTGCTCAGGACAGAACTGGACCCTGGAGAACGGCTTGGCCCAGGGCGCAGGGGGCTCTCAGACAGGCCAGTGGAGAACAGGGGCGGGGGAGCCCCTCTGTTTCAGAGTGTCCTGGAGGGGGTGCCCTTTCAGCTGGGCCTGGAAGACAGGGGCATGGACCAGCAGGCAGCTCTTAGCATTCTGAAGGGGCCTTGAGGCTCTGTGCGGGGATCCCAGGTGTGTGCGTCTGTCTGGCTGCGACCCCTCTGTCTGTCCGTTCGTTCTTAACTGGGTGCGTGGACGCTCACCGGAGAACTCGGAAGGTCACATGGTCAGCAGCTGAGCTGTGAGGACCTAGGTCACCAGGGCTTGGGGGCTGTGTTGGCTGCCCACTGGTTTGACATCTGGGAAGAGTTCGGGTTCCAGCAAACTGGTGGCCTGTTAGGTCTGTTTGTAAGAGAATCGACCCAAGCACATCCTGGAGCAAACAGGGGGGTGCTGGGGGTATAGCTTTAAAGGGTGTTTGGAAGACAGAGACAGTCTGTCTTCTCAGTTTCTCCATCTATGTGTCCGTCCATCACGCAGCCACCCTCCCTCCATTTATCTCTCTGTTATCGATCTATTCTCCATCTATGTACTCGTTAAATCCCAGCACTTCTACCAAGCAACGGGGCACGGGTTGAAGCACAATTTGTTTCTTACCGGATGACGAACTTCCGGGCCAGAGCGCCAGGTGTCGCAGAGCCGGCCCCGGGGGGCCCTCGTGTGGGGGGGGTGAAGAGACTGTCACAGCAGGGGGGCTGCTGCGCTGGCCCAGTACTCTGACGTCTGTGCTCGCCGTCCCCAAGCATGAGACGGTCCGGGGCTGCCACTCAACTGTGATGCCAAGTTTGTTCTGCAGAGGGGGCGGTGCTGCTGGCACCTGAGCAGGTGCGTGCGGATGGGCGAAGGGGACAGGCTAGTGCCAGGCACACGCTGAGGGCCGTCAGATGTGTGGGGGGATGGGAGGGAGAGGGTGTGTGAACCGGCCCCCAGAGAGCGGGGTGCAGGGAGCAGACGAGGGGCTGAGCTGCCTGGGGCGAGCAGCGAGAGCCCCTTGGAGGGGCCCACTCCGTGCCCTGCCTGCGCTGTGGACACCAGCAATGCTGTTCTGCCGGAAGGGCCTGCCCTCGGCCGGTCCCGCAGACTGGGGAGGGGGCTCTGGGCACCACCACCTTGGTCCCCAAATGTCGAGGTCCACTGTGCCTTTCCTCGCCCTGGGGGCCAGCCTGGGCTCCCTGAGAGTGGCCCGATGGAGTCTCTCTGCTGGGTCCCGTCCACCCCTCCCCAGCACCCCTTGACCTCTGACCCCCATCCCTCCAGTCACCTGGGAAAAACCACCCCTCTCCTGAGTGATCTGGTCCACACCAGCACCAGAATGGGGTGAGGGCTCCACCATGTGGCCGCCTGGCCACACTGCAGGGCGGGCTCTGCGGTCCAGTCTGCAGCCTTTGACCATCTCCCTCCCTCATTTCGTGGGACAGTCAGAGACACAGACAAGGAAACTGACAAGCCCCCGCCACCAGACAGAGAGCCTCACGTCCAGAGCAGCGGGCTGCACCCCAAAGCCGCTGGGCCACAGCAGCAGGACCCAGGTGGCACGCCGACCACCAGACCAGACGCAGCCCCTGCCACTGGGACCCCAGGCCAGCGCTGGGCCTGGTTTTTTCACCTGTCCAGGGAGGGCCATGGCAGCAGAGCCCCCGGCGCACTGGGGCACCCCAAAAATGTGCCCGATGAAGCTGCTGGGCTGGGGGCTGGGGGTGGCCTTGCTCAGGGCCAAGCCTGAGCTGGAGTCTGGGTGGAGGGTGCTGGCCTCCAGGGCCTGCCTTTGGCTGGGACCCGTGAGCAGCCGCTGCTTGGCTGTGGTGACCGTGGCTGGCCTTGCAGATACAGGTGAGGGGGTGAGGAGGCCGTGCGTGAGAGCAGGGCGACCCCCACCGGCTACCACCACCAGCCCTGCCTCCTGGCTCAGACGCCTCCTGGTCCCTCACTTCCCTCCCGTGTCTGGGGCTGGGGCGACACCTCAGGCACTCTGACCCACTGCTTACCCTGCCCTGGATGACCCCACCCACTGGCTGCCAAGGACAGGGTCTTGGGGACCCAGAGGATGGCAGACCCTGCTTCCAGCCGTGGGAGCTGGGAAATGGGGACCCTTGGCTTTTCCCAAAGTTCAGCCCGATGCAAGCCAGCCCTGGGTCCCTCAGGGGCCCAGTCACCTTCCCGCAGACAGCCCTGAAGGGTTCGTGGGACCCGAAGCCACCTGCTGGACCCCTCTCCGGAGGAGGGTTGACCCCCTAAAATGACAGGCTGGGAGGAGGTGATGCTACTGATGGCCACGTGGGGGCGCCCACCCTCAGGGAGTGAGGGAAGGGGCTGGACACTTGGGGAGCTGGGGCCGCGAGGCTGGGGCACTATCAGGGACCTGGCAGAGATGACTGGCCTGACGCTCCCCCAGGGGACCCTGGGAGCTGGGCAGGGTGTTGGGGGAGAACAGAGCAGGTGGGTACACAGCGGGCAATGGGGCTGGGTGCGGCTGAGGTGCTGGGGATCAGCAGGGGCCAGGAAGAGAGTGTACCAGGAGGGTCGAGGACCCCGCCCCGTCCATGCCCATTCCCACTGTGGGTGCCACACCCCTGCAGAGCCCACAGAAACACCCCCCACACACACACTGGAGGGAGAACCTGGTGCCCAGGGGGAGCTGCCAACCAGCTCCAGGTCAAGATGGGCCGCTGCCCCTCCCCACCCCCGGCCTGGTGTCTCTGGTGCTGATGCTGACGATGCTGTGGTGAGGCACAGGGCCAGCTGGGACAGTAGGACCAAGACCCCACCCCCCACCCGCTGTCCCTTCCCTGCCCCAGGGCAGGCTCCAGGCCCGCTGCAACAACCGTCACCATGCTCCACAGGTGTGCACACACTCATGCACGTACTACACAAGCACACACCCACACAGTCCACAAACAGCAGCTGTGTCTCAGGGCCCTGGGCTCAGCATCCAGGCTCCGGATGCACTGGGCTGGGCTGGCCGTTTGTCCAGGGGAGGAACACTGGCCCTGGGGTGGCAGGCCTGCGGTGGGGCGGGCACGCGCCCTCTGTCTCCCGCAGCCCCACGTGGGTGCCCTGGAGCTCTCTTCCCACCACTCCCGGTGCCCTCCCTGCACAAGGTGGCCAGGGGAGCCAGGCCTCTGGGTCAGGGGCTCAGCCCTGCCCTGTGCCCCACTGGCCAGACACCCCCGCGCCTGCTCTGCCTTTAGCTGGAGGGCTGGCCTGGCCCCGGCCTCCCCCTCCTTCTGCACTTCCTGCTGCCCCCACAGGCTCTCCAGTTCCCGACCCCCAGTCCACACCCTGTCCTCACTGCGTCACCCTCGTCACCCTGGTGTCCTTCTTCCCTCCTTCCTCCCGGCTCTCACTCCCCCACCCCCACCTGGTCTGACAACTGGTGGAGGAGCAGGTGTCACCTGTCAGGATGACAAAAACCAGGGCCACCATGCTGGAGAGGTGGAAGGAGCAGAGTGGCTCTGAGGTACCTGAGGGCGAGGCTGGGACGTGCCCCCGGGAGATTGTAGTGTGCCCGCAGCGGCAGGCCGGCCACCTGGGCCGGGGATGCTGGGCCCTGTGACCCCCACCACAGCCCCCTGGGTTGGTGTTAGGACCCCGTACAGGTGGGGACACCGGGGCCCATGAGGGATGGCCAAGCAGGGCCTTCTGTCCCCGGCAGCATCAGGTCCCCATCCATGCCTGGCTGAGCCTGCCGGCTGCCTCTCCCCTCCGCCGTAGGGCCACAATGAGCCCAGACCCCGGCTTGTCCTCAGAGGGCAGGGACAGTGACCTGCATCACCCACAGGAGCAGGAGGTCTATTGTCCCTGCTGGATGTGCAGAGGAAGGTGAGAGGGGACAGCCAGCCCACCACTGGCCACAGGCACCCCCTTGCAGAATTGCCTGGTCCTGAGGTCCCCAGCGCTTGGTCTTGGGGGATCCCAGAGGCTGCTCCCCTGAAGAAGTGACCCAGGCTCTGGGGGCTTGGCAGGGCCCCCTTTACTGCCCTCTGGGAGTGGGGACAGGCCTGCTGTCAGCAGGGGTGACCTGGGCCTCCTGGGCAGGGACACCTCAACCCCATAGGGGCCTTACCTGGGAGCAGGCCGGTGCTCACCGCACCATTGCCTGTGGGCACGTGGGCACGAGGCGGGGCGGCCGCCCTGCTGACAGCTGCCCATAGCGCCTGGGGCTCTGGGGCTGCCCTCTCCTCTCTGAGAGGAAACTGCCTCCTTTGGGTGGGGAATGGGGGCTGCCTGACGGGATCCCTGGCCTGCGCTGGGGCCTCCTGTTGCTGGGGCTCTGGAGAACGGGGTTAGGTGACAAGCTGGAGGGGGCGGCCCACAGGGTGCAGGTCCCGAGCACCCTGAGAAATCATGCCACACCCAAAAAGGGGCCCTCCCTGGTAGGGGGTGTTCATGGGTCTGCTGTCCCCGCTCACAGAGAGGGTCAGGCCCACACCTGCGTCCACCACCCACTGGCTGTCCCCTTGTCCAGGCCCGTCCGCCTCCTGCCGTACACACTAAGAAACACGGAACCATCAGGGCCCCAAACGTGTCTGCTTTGTCTCGTCCCCGGCACAGCCGCCACCTCGGGAAGGGCTTCCTCCCGCATCGTGCCCGCCGATGTCCCCTGTGGGGCGGCTGTCCGGGGCACCCGGCTGACGTGGGCTCCTTCTAGCAGCCTTTGCATGTGAGGTGGTCACTTTATAGACAAGAGAGGTACCTTCTTTTGTCTTTGGGTGTTTCTGTTACTTTTCAGTTTTTCTAACGAGCACGGGCTACTTTTACAATCAGGAAACACCGTGTATATACATTTTCTTTGGTTAAAACTGAGGTTCTTTCATCACAAATATGAAGCCACAAATATCCCCATCCCCCTAACTCCAGAAGGACATGTGTGTCTGGTGAAGCCAGCAATGGCACAAAGGGACTTGGGGACAACTAAGTTCCCCTCCTGCTGTGGCCCCCAGGTCCCCAGGCACCTGGCCAGAGTCCCCCGGACCACAGTTTGACTGAGGCAAGTCCCCCCGCGGCCCCCACCCTCCTCAAACCCCAGCCCCTGCGCACATGGCTCTGCCTGCCCTGCCCCCCAACACTGCCCCGATGGGGGTCCTGGTCGCCATGCTCCTGCAATCACCTGCCTGCGTGCGTGCAAATGGTCAGCACGCTGGGCCCAGAGGCGTGACTGTGGACAGATAAGAAACTGTCGCCAGGGCTGGAGCTTCCTGTGCCTTGAAAGCCGGATTGAATTACGGAGGCTCTGGGCAGCGGTGGGGGTGCTCAGCGAGCGGACGCCTTGCCGCATGTGTCCTGCAGTGACAATGAAGGTGACGGATGTGGCTGTGGACTGCGTGGGAGGTGGCCCCGTCTCTGTCCCCCCAGTTTGTGCCCGACGGGAGATAACGCGTCCTAATGAGAAAATCAATGAGCCGCCCGATGCTTCTCGTGGAGAGAGGAGGAATCGACGCGGAGCCTGGCCATCAGCAGGGACGCTGCCTGCCCAGCCCCTCGGGGTGTGGGGGAGCGCACTCTGACCAGGCCAGGGGCGGTGTGGCTCTGGGAGGTGGCGGCCAATCCCGCCCTCTGTGCTGGGCTAGCACCCCTGAACCAGGGGACGGCCCACCTCGTCCGCCTTGCCCTGATCTGGGCCACCACTGTGTCCCCTGAGGGCCGGAGGGCTCTGTCACCTCGCCCCGGGAAGCTGGCCTGGGCTGGGTGACTGGGGCCCCAGCCTGAGCATGCACTCCAAGGCTGGGATAGGAAGGGGACAGGGCCGGCCAGTGTCCCCCACCCCTGATTCACGACTCGGCCTGGGGCTGGTCCTGGTGGCCTCCCAGGTGGGGCTGGAGGCTCCAAGTGGTTCTCACCTGCATTGTGGGGACCCTCTGACTGCACAAGTCTGAGACCCTCAGGTGGTAGGTAGGGCCCTGTTGCTTTCAAAGGGGCCTCCCAGGAAGTGCTGCTGGGCGAGTGAATCAGGGAAGAAAAGAGGCAGGGTCTCCTGACCCTCCCTGCGCCCTCCCCCTGGGGGGCTGGTGGTAAGCGGGAGCCACAGCCTCGGCTTTGGGCGGCTCCACGGGAGGAGCCCCTGGCGTGGAAGCCAGGGCCCATCAGCATCACCAGGAAAACCTGGGCTTAGCTCTCGGGCTGGCCCAGGTGGGGCCGCAGCCGCGGCTGGAGGGGTCAGGCTCAGCCGGGCCCAATTTATTGAAAACGAGCTGGAGATCAAGACGGGCCAGCTGGGTGTCAGCCGAGCTCATCCTGAGCCCCAAAGTCACCAAACATGTGTAATCACAGATGAGCCCTGTCTAAATGTCACGGCAAGCTGGTCGGCGGGGCGCAGCCTGGAAATGTCAGCTGGGGGCAGAGCCTCCCTCGAGGCCTGGGATTTGCTCAAGGCACCTGGAGTGATGGGCCAGGCACCTGGGCAGAGGCTCCGAGGGTCACAGCTGCTGGGGGTGGGGAGAGGGGGCAGCCAGCAGGATTCTGGGGAAGGGTGCCAGCTGCAAAGGCTGAGCAAGGGACACACACCTGGGTCCAGACCAGGAGCTGGGGTGCAGTGGGGGTGGCAAGAAGCCCCAGAAGACCCCCACAGGGGCAGGGGTGAGGTTTAGGGGAACCATGAGGCTGCCCCTCTCTCTGCATGATGGGGGCGCATCCGGGTCCACTCTGAGCCTCAGTTTCTCTCTCTACTGGTTCACAATGGCCCTGCCCCACATGGGGGTGTGATTCCCCAGGCCAACCCCCTCTCTGCACCTTGCCTTCTTCCCCTGTGGGTCACACTCGGGTCCCAGTACTCCGGGGGCCAAGGGGGGCCTCAGAGCAGCCCTCCCACTTCACCAAACCAGGAGCACCAAGGAGGCAGGGGTTGTGCAGCCCTCCCCAGGGAGAAAAGGCTTGAGGTGGGCCGGGGACCAGGAGTGCCAGGGAGGTGCTGGAACACCGTGGCAAAGAGGAGCCTGGGCCTAAGGAACCCCGCTACCCACGTGTTCCCTTGGTGAGGTCTGGCCCCTGTTGGGCCCCTCCTGTGCTGTGGCTGTTATCCCCTGAGCCATGCGGTCCCACGGTGCCTGGGAAGCTGGGCTGCCCTGTCAGATGGGAGGGCGTCCTGGGAGCAGGGGTAGGCAGCCCAGAGCCGCAGGACCACGGGCCGGTGCCGGGGCCCAGGTCCTGGGCATGGGGCTGAGGGGCCCGGCCTGGCAATTAGGCCTGACTGCAGCTGCGGCCGCCTGCGTGAGTGACTAATGGGAACTGAATGTCGCCCTCGCTGCTTTTCTCCTAGCTGCTGTATCAGACCTGGAGCGAGCCCGAGAGGGGGTGCGGAGCAGAGGACAGTGGCCAGGCTGAGTCACTGCCCCGGGGGTGACGCAGGAGATCTGGAGAGGGGCCCCAGGAACCAAGAGCACCTGGCAGGAGCCCGTGGCCTTACCATGACAGTACAGGGGGGTCTGGAGGAACGGGGCCCAGGGGTCACCCTGTGCATCACCTCCCAGGGTCCTTCGGGCCTTCTGAACCCGTACCGCATACCACAGGCACACGCGAGCACATGTGGTGCACACATGTGCCGAAGCACATGCACACACAGGCTCAGACATAGTGCACACACAGGTGTGCGCCCACCCCCACACATGCCCACACACGCTCACACGCATGCACACTCCACCACATGGTCGCACACACATGTTCACCCATGCACATGCCCACACATGCTCGCACACGGGCACATTCACACCACCACACTGTCACATGCACATGTACTCACACACATGCATTCACACATGCATACACGTTCACAGGGAAGGGAGGCCTGCCTGGAGGAGGAGGGGCGGCCACCCGCTGGAGGGCCTGGCAGCATCTGTCAGGTGAAGGGAGCTGGGAGGCCCACGTGAGAGTGGGGAGCACCCTCGGAGGGGCAGGGCAGGCGGCCTGGCTTCCAATTGCCCAATTATCCCGCGGCACGCCTATCGACCGGCGGGCGGCCCGGGCCCCGTGTTGATGTTGCTCACCTGCCTTCTCGCCCAGCTGCTCGGCTCCACCGACAGGCTCGTCAGGCTAATTGTGCTGACATTTCAGCTCTGACAGGCCAGCGTGTCAGGGTCTCTTGGGCCTTCTTCCACCTTGCAGGAGGGTGGGCCACTCCTCTGCCGGCCCCCACACGCTGGGGCCCCCAGGCTGGGCGAGGCCTCTGTCTCTGCCCCCCAGGGGGGTGCTCTCTGCAGGGGCCTCAGCAGTCCCCAGGAACCACGAGGCCCAGGGACAGCCCAGGGTAGCATGACGTCGTGTGTGCCCCCTGTCCTCAGAGCTATGTGCGTCCCTGTCCCGGCAGGCCCTCCCCCTGTGAGGGGGGACGCTGGTCCCAGGCTCTGGGCTCAGGGTCCCGGGCCCTGGGGACTGTGAGGAGAGGAGTGGGGGGGCCCAGTCAGCTGGCCTCTGCGTCATCTTCCCAGGACACCAGTGACACGCCGGCCACGGGAACCTTCCCCTGCTCACGCCCTGGAAGCAACCTCTGACGCAGGTGGCTGGGGAGTCCCTTCCCCAGCTGGTTGCATGGGAGCCACAGGATGAGGACCCACCGCCCTGGGCCTGGGTCCCGGGAGGGCGCGGGGGGCGAGGGGCCGGGGTCTGCCGCTGCAGGGAGCAGCTCCCGGGCCTGGGAAGGGGGCCTGAGGCCATGCAGCTGAGAGCTGCGACCCTGCCCATGCACCCACCCACACCAGGCGCCTGCTTCGGCAGCGGTCCTCACTGTCATTATGGGCTATTAAGTCCTGGAAGCCCTGGGGAGAGAGCACCCAGGCCTCAGCGCCTCTTCCTCACAAGCAGGAGCTGTGGTGATTCATTGTGACAGGGGAGGGGTGTGCGGGCAGGGGCCGGGAGGCGGGAGCCCTCCTCCTCTCCCCTTTATGCCAGCCCCCCTCCCAGGTCACCCCCAAAGCCCAAACCCTGACCTCGACCCCACCCCTCTCTAACCCTTCCTGCAAAGAGCCCCTCCCAGCCCTGCCCAGCCTTTCAGAGTCTCCACTCACCCAGGGGGTGCTGGCAGCAGACCCCGTTAGGCTGCCCAGCCCCTGGGCACAGACACCACCAGGACCCTGAACGAGCAGTGTCTCAGGAGTTGGGGATAGTGGCCGTGACCCAGAGACTGCTCACCTTGGTCTTCCTAGCTGCAGAATGGGCCTATCCGAGCCTCGCCTGTGAAGGCAAACACTGGAGCTCACCCTCCCAGGGAGCTGGGGATGGAGGGGGGCTGTGGGTGGGCAGGGGGAGCCGAGGGGGTGAACCAGGAGAGGAGGCTGGTGGGTGGGCTGGGGGGACCCCTCACCAGCTGGGGTGGAGGCGGGGCTGGAGGATCTGCCCTGGAGTGTGGCAAAGGCTCCACAGGACCCGCAGGGATCCGCGGGCGGACAGAAACACCGCCGGCCGCTTGGCCGGTGAGAGGCTAGAGGCCGGAGTGGGCAGCGCTCACCTCGAGGCCTGGGCCCTGGTTGGGGTCGCCTGGCCCCAGGGGGGAGTTGAGAGAGCTTAGCTCCCCCCAGCTCCACGCCAGCTCAGGTAGAAAAGGAATTAAGAAACAATATTTGTGCCAGCAGAAGACATTTGCCAAAAGGTTAAATCCACCCGGCAGAGGCCCTCCCTCCTCCTGCAGTATTTAACGGATCAGCCGGCCCACCGCCCTGTACCCGCTTTGAGCCAAGGGGCGGGGCTGGACCCGTGTCTTTCAGGGTCCCCAGCAGCCCTCTCTGGGGACACCTGTCCAGAGCTCCTGCAGGCCTGGAGGCTGGGCCCAGGTGGGTCGGCCAGCCCACGGGAGAAGGCCAGCCCCGCCCTCAGCACTGGAGTCTGGCCAATCCCTGCAGCAGCCTCTGGGCCGGGGCCTGGAGGCAGACACCACTGAGACCCTCCTCCAGGGCCCTGAGCCCAGGGCCTGCCCCAGGCACCGGGAGGCAGCTGTACGCCAGGCGGGCGGGTGCCTGCCTGCAGGGAGCTGGCAGAGGGTGAAGCCTAGAGGAGAGCAGAGGTAGGGGGTTAACCTTAAGGGACAGAAAGAGTAGGCATGGCAGGGTGAGTTGGCTGAGCTGGGTTTTGTGGGATGTGTAGGAGCTCCCTGGGAGAACAAGAGGGTAAGGAATGGCATCATGGAGCCCCAAACCCTCCAGGAGCAGGAGGTGGGCGTGGCCAGGGCGAGAAGATGGGCAGGAGCCGGTGAGGGGAGGGGCTTTCTTTGGCACTGAGTTCTCAGGCTGCCTCCTGAGGGCCACAGGGAGCCACAGAGGGGTGTGGACCAAGGGAGGGGTGTGGGCGGAGCACTTTGGGGTACGGTCCAGGAGGAGAGGGGCCGTGATAAAGAGCAGGCGGCTCTGGGGGTTCTGAGAGGTGCTGGGGGGCAACATGGTGACCAGCTAGGGGCGGACCTGAGGGTCCTGCTGTGTCTGCTGTGTCCCCTGTCCCATGGCCACACATGGCCCAGTCCCACTCGAAGGCCACGGTGGTCAACGGGCCTCCGGGTATGGTCCTCCCCTCTCCACACCGTCCCTGCTTGACCCCACGGTGCCCAGGGTCCCTTCCTCGAGGGTCCTTTGTCGAGAGAGAAACCCTCTCCCTGAAGGGCCTGGGGCTGCCGGTGTCCCGCCACCAGCTCTGGCTTTTGCCCAAAGCCACCCTGTCCCCAATCCCCCACAGAGGCTGATGCCAGTGTGCACATCGCATCTGGAACTCAGGGGGACTCTGGGCGAGTTCTGCTGAGATGTCCGGGGCCCCGCCGTCCCAGAGGCCAGCTAAAGCAGGGGCCGGGGAGCCACGGGAGCTTCAGTGAGGGGCGGGTGGGGACCCAGGGCCCTTGGCACTCAGGGGTGGGTGCGTTCCCCAAAGGAGCTGTCAGAGGGCCTTGTGGGGGAGGGGGAGCTGGGGGCTGGAGATGGGCGTGAGGGGGTGGGAGGGGACGCCGTGTGGCAGGGCTGCCACCCAGGGAGCAGGGTCACACAGACCCACAGTTGCCCCTGTCCCGAAGCCCAGCCTCCTCCAGGCTGGAGGGATGAGCCCTTCTGGAACATTCTGGGTCCTGCTAGATGCCTGGGGACCAGGCACGGGGGCTGGGGTGGGGGCAGACAACTCTTCTGCTGGTGGCACCTAAGGGAGACACATTGTGGGACCCTGCTGGGACACTTGGTGAAGGGAAGGATCGTTAGAACTGCAGCTGGCCTCTGGCCATCGAGGTGGGAGCCTGGGTCACTTCTCCAGCCCCCAGATTCCGTGCAGCGTAGCCAGCCAGGTCCTGGCGTTGCACCTCCCTGCGCCCCCTCCAGCTACCCCACCCGGTGGGGCTAGGGGGACTCCAGCTGTCCCTAGCCCCAGAGCATGCCCACCAGAGCAGAGATGACTCAGAGCGGGGCCAGGCCACCCCTGCCTGGGTGCCGGTGACAGTGGAGGCAATTAGATTTAATGGGACAGTCTCCCGGCGCTGCGCCCACCCCGCCTCCCTCAGGCAGCAGCAGCAGGAGCGGGATGTGAAGGAGGTGGGGGGTGGGGGACCCGGGGGGCCCTGACGTCAGCTCAGCCTATAAGAGGCCGCCTGGCTGAGGGCTGTGGACAGAGCCCCGGACCCCAGACCTCGCCAGCATCATGCCCACTCCTGGCACTGCCACGCCACAGGCCAAGGGCTTCCGCAGAGCCGTCTCTGAGCTGGACGCCAAGCAGGCTGAGGCCATCATGGTAAGAGACCGGCTGGTGCCCACTGGCCGGGACACGCTAGAAGCCCAGGGTTCCCCCAGGCTCGGGGTCTACATGGGTGACTCGGACATAGGCTAGGCGTGGGGTCCTGGCTGGGAGCCCCTCCTCTGTCCAGGCTGCGGGGTGTGTGAGTCTGGGTAAGTGGCTCGTCTGAACCAGCGTGTGTGTGAGGGTGTCCCGGCTGCAGCACAGCTCATGGTAAGGGTGCTGGGCACAGGGGGGTGCCAGCCCCTGGGGGCCCCCAGCCTGAAGGGGGGTCTGGGTTCTGGGGTGATCCTGCCCACCAGGCACCCATGTCCCCCAGCCCCTGCCCTGCAGCCCTGGGCCTGCTGACCTCCCGGGGACATCCCCAGGTCATTGCACCTGGGAACCCAGAGTTCCGGGGGTGTGAGCTGGGCAGATCCCCTCAGCCAGCCCCTCTGTGAGACTAGATGGTGGGGGTGTGCTTCTGGGCCTGGGAGGGGGGTCTTCAGTTCATTCTCAGGGGGCCCCCAAATTATCAGCTCCCTGAATGTTTAAAATAGGCTTTTGCTTTTAGACCTTTAATGAAAACGTGGTTTGAGTTCTAGAAATTTAATTTATGGGCACGTTCTTGGGGCACAGACTGTACAGTAGAGGCCCTCACGGAAGCCCAGGACCCCGGCTCGGTCCACACCCCTGAGGCCGAGTGGGACCCCCTGCACTCCCTCCCCCGTGTTCCACACCTTCTTGGAAGTTCAGCTCCTCCTTCGTCCAGGCCTTGGGGACTCTGAGTACGGGGGACCAGACACACTGACCCCCGGGGCTGACCACCTCAGGGACAGGCTGTGGACAAGGGCCCTTGTGTCCTGGGGGAGGGGAAGTGTGGCCAGGTGTCCCTGTGGGGGGAAGGGCTGAGAGGAGCCATGAGGAGGGGTCACTCACATGGGCAGCTGGGTGGGGGCATGTGCTCCGGCATGGCAGCCAGACGCCATGCTTGCTGTCCCCCCCACCCTGGGCTCTCCCGCCGTCCATCTGGGGGCCGAGGGGCAGCAGATGCAGCTCCTGAGTCACCACTTCCTGCCACCTAATTCAGTTAGGGCCGGGCGTGGGGACAGGCGACCCAGCACTTCAATGCCATGGGTGCCACCCCCCCATGGTGCCCGGAGACCTGGGCTGAGGTTCTGCCCCGCCAGCTGGTCCCCCCGAGAGTACACAGTAGGCGCTCAAGGACGCAGCTGGGCTGGCAGGTCAGAGCCTCAGGACCCAGGAGAGCTGGGCTGCCCTGTCCCCACAGTCCCCACGCTTCATTGGGCGGAGGCAGAGTCTCATCGAGGACGCCCGCAAGGAGCGGGAGAAGGCGGAGGCGGCGGCGGCGGCGGCCTCGGAGCCTGGGGAGCCCCTGGGAGCTGGTGCTTGCGCGGAGAGAGACGGGAAGGCCCGGCTGAGCCTGCTCTTCACCCTCCGGGGCGCCAAGCCCACTCCGCTCTCCCGGGCTCTGAAGGTGTTTGAGGTGAGGATGACGAGGGCCCACAGTGGGCCCCTGGGGGCCAGGGTGGGCGGGACTGGGGCCCCAGCCCAGGCCACTGAGGGCCACAAGAGGAGAGAGTCTTAGGAGTCCTGGGGGCCCCCACAGCCCCTATCACACCCCCAGGTTCTCAGGAACCCGCTGAAGACTCTGAGCCCCTTGGGTGAGTGGGCATGGCCCCCAGCAGGGCAGCCGGGGTGGGGTCGGGTCCCTCTGCCCGCTGTCCCCTGGTGGCTGCCGTGGCTGCTGATTGTACTGGCAGCCCCAGACACACCCGACCAGTGGGCCTTCGGCACCGGTGTCCAAATGACATTACAGCCAGACTCTGCTCCCAAGCCCCCGCTCTGGCTGTGTGGCCCGAGGGCCATGGAGACCCAGCACCCTGGTTGCTGGGCGACCAGCGCTGGCGTGAGAGCCGACCCTGCCTGCCGGCCTCCGGGGCTCAGTGTTATTTAGCAGGAGTCTGAGCCTCCTGACCTTGCCACTTGGGGTGGGGCAGGGCCCGCCCCAACCCTGGGTGTGGCTGGGGGGACCTTCTGACCAGTGGCCGGGATGTCAGGCTGTCTGGGTGTGGCCGTGGGACCAGATGGCATCGCCCAGAAAATGGAGTCCCGGGGACCACTGAGACAGAGGCTGGCAGACAAAAGTGGCAGAACCCCGTTCCCCAGCCTCACACCCTGCCCAGCCTGAGGGGCTGGCCTCAGCCGGGAGAGCCGTGTCCGTGTCCAGCAGGGCAGGGCGAGCCAACCCGGGGTGCTTCCTCTCCACCCCTCCCTCGTGCCTGCCCCATCTCTCCATCTCTCCCTTCCTCTCCCTGCTTTTCTTCCTTAAGACTTTCGAAGCCCAAATCCTGCACCTGGAGACCCGGCCCGCCCCGAGGCCTCGGGCAGGGGCCCCAAACCTGGAGTGTTTCATGCGCTGCGAAGTGCCCAGCGCCGACCTGCCCGCCCTGCTCAGCTCCGTGCGCCGGGTGGCAGAGGACGTGCGTGGAGCTGGGGAGAGTAAAGGCAAGGCCAGCTGCTCTCTCTGGAGAGCGACCCCTTGACCCCAGAGTGCAGGGGGGGGGGCGGGGGAGGGGACAAGGGTCCCAAAGGGGAACCGGCAGAGACCAGGTGGCACTGCAGGGGACTTCCCCCCTGCCGGCTCTGTCCTCCCATCCCCCACCTCTGTGTCCTGGCCACCTCCCCCGGGCTGTCCAGGGAAGGCCGCTGCCAGGGTGGGCTGGGCTCTGCCCACAGTTCGAAGCTCACTGGGCCCACACCCTGTGCAGTTCTCTGGTTCCCAAGGAAAGTCTCCGAGCTGGACAAGTGTCACCACCTGGTCACCAAGTTCGACCCGGACCTGGACTTGGACCACCCGGTGAGCTGGTGCCTCTCCAGGCCAGGTGGCCCCTGTCCTGGTGGCCGGGTGACAGACGTGGCCCCAGGCTGACCCCGGAGGGGTGGCAAGCCACCGCTGCCCAGACACGGCCACACTGGGACTGTGGGGTGGGGGTGGGCCATGGGGGAGCTTCCTGAGGTGCGTCCACTCCGCCACCAGGGCTTCTCGGACCAGGCGTACCGCCAGCGCCGCAGGCTGATCGCCGAGATCGCCTTTCAGCACAAGCAGTAAGGACGTGGCTTCGGGGGCCTCAGCCTCCAGGGCCAGACCTGACGGGGCGGGGGGGCCTTGGTCAGCATCACCACCCCTTCCCTGTCCCTGCAGTCACCACGTGACGTGGGGTCCCCAAGCACACCGAGGCACAGTGCAGTGGGGGCCTCGGACACTCAGCCCAGCCCTTCCCGTCCCCCCCGCCACGCTGTCCCCGAGGGGCCCGGACTGACTGCTGCCCCCTCCACAGTGGTGACCCTATTCCCCGTGTGGAGTACACGGCCGAGGAGATCGCCACCTGGTGAGACCCCATGCCGCAGCTGGGGCGGGCTGGGGACGATGAGAGGGGCCTGGGCTGGAACCCCACAGTCCTGCACTCCCAGGCAGTGGCTCCCAGCAGGACAGACTGAGGCCAGTGGAGGGAGACCTCCTGAGGCCCCAAGTGTCAGCCTGGGAGTCAGGGCGACCTGGGTGGGTCGTCTAGGGAGCTGAGGGCTGTCTGCCCCCGCCTCCGTGCCCTGGTGGCCCCCAAACCGCTGGTGAGGGTCCTCCCAGTGGCCGAGGGCTCCAGGGCGGCTCCGTGAGGGCTCAGGACCCGTCGGGCTGAGCGCCCCGCCCCGGCCCGGCCGGCCCGCCTGTGCAGGAAGGAGGTGTATACCACCCTGAAGGGCCTGTACGCCACCCACGCCTGCCGGGAGCACCTGGAGGCCTTCGAGCTGCTGGAGCGCTGCAGCGGGTACCGGGCGGACAACATCCCTCAGCTGGAAGACGTCTCCCGCTTCCTGAAGGGTGCGCCCCTGATGGCAAGGTGGCAGCGGGGCGGGCCCGGGCGCGGCCAGCCCCTCGGTGCCACTTCCAGAGGCTCTGACTGCCCGCACGGCCCTTGCAGAGCGGACCGGCTTCCAGCTGCGACCCGTGGCTGGCCTGCTGTCTGCCCGGGACTTCCTGGCCAGCCTGGCCTTCCGTGTGTTCCAGTGCACCCAGTACATCCGGCACGCCTCCTCACCCATGCACTCCCCCGAGCCGTGAGTGTGCCGGCCAGGGGAAGCCCGCCTGCAGGCGGGGGGGCCAGGCCCTGCTGTTCCAAGTGTGGGGTGGGGGGCAGAGGGCCGGCGGGCCCCTGACCTCAGTGCACCCCGTTCTACCGCCCCGCAGGGACTGCTGTCACGAGCTGCTGGGGCACGTGCCCATGCTGGCCGACCGGACCTTCGCCCAGTTCTCTCAGGTGGGTCCTCGAAGCCTCCGGCCAGGAGCCGGGTCAGCCGAGGGACTGCGGGCCCGGCCGGGGGCTGGGGCACCCTGGAGCCTTGCTCCCCCCAACCCTGGCACCATGCCTGAGCCTCCCCTGGCTGGCCCACGCCTGCTGGAGCCTGAGAGACGCCAGGGAGACGGCGTCATTCTGGCGCAGAGGCGTGGGTGGGCTCAGACCCACAGCAGGAAGGCCACCTGATATGAATGAACAAGTGCCCTTTGCCAGGAGTCAGCCAGGGACTTGCACCAGGGGACAGGCTGGGGCAGTTCCCGCAGCCTGGGCTGCCACCTGCTGGCTCCCCGAGGAACAGCACAGAGCCATCCCGGGTCCTCGTGGGACTGAGTCCAGGGCCCCCTGGGGCTGTGGACATCCTGGTGCCCGGGAGGGTGCCACCAGAGACCCCCCTCCATCGGCCTCCTCCCCTCCGCAGGACATTGGCCTAGCATCCTTGGGAGCCTCAGATGAGGAAATCGAGAAGCTCTCCACAGTGGGTCCCTCCCTCTGCAGGGCCTGCGGGTGGGCTCAGGGCCCTGGGTGCTGGCGGGCCCTTCCGTCTGGGCTGAGGGCTCTACTTCTGTTCGGGGAGTCCGACCCTCACGCTGTGACCGTCCCGGAGCCTGGTCGGGCTGCCTGGGTGGGCGGTGTCCCAGGGCAGGGGGCGGGGGCGGTGAGGGGAGGGGGGGAGCTGTCCCTCCAGCCCGTGTTTCCCGGCAGCTGTACTGGTTCACAGTGGAGTTCGGGCTGTGCAAGCAGAACGGGGAGTTGAAGGCCTACGGGGCCGGGCTGCTGTCCTCCTACGGAGAGCTCCTGGTGAGACGCAACCCGGCAGCCCCCCAACCGGGAAAGCTTGTCTCTGCCACCTCCCTCCACGGGATGCACGGGCCTGGGGTGGGCCCCCGGGGGCGGAGGGCGTGAGCGACACCCAGAGTCAATCCCCGAGGGGCCCTGGGGAGCCGGGCCCTGCAACCCGTGGCCTCCCGCCAGCACTCCCTCTCGGAGGAGCCCGAGATCCGGCCCTTCGACCCAGAGGCTGCGGCCCTGCAGCCGTACCAGGACCAGACGTACCAGTCCGTCTACTTCGTGTCAGAGAGTTTCAGGGACGCCAAGGACAAGCTCAGGTGGGCCGGCTCCCAGGCCATGACCACCCCCGGTGCCCTGAGACTGGGCCAGCCTGGGGGACAGGCCGGGCCTGTGGGCCCCTTTCGAGAGGCGGAAACTGCAAACATCTCGATGTCAACACACTTCCCACCACAGCACCCCGAAAATTCCAGGAAGGGGAGACCTGGGAGGCTAGGGGCCAGGTCAAGGTCGGGTCAAGGCCAGGCTTCTCAGAGGCAGAATCTGTCTTTTGTGAGAAGGTTCTGTGCGGCCCTCCCAGCTCCTGCCTCCTGAGCAGTTGGGGCTAGGGCGTGGGGTGAAGAAGGGTAGGGAGTCTGGGGAGGGGGCCCCGAGGGAGCGGGCAGTGCCCAGGGCAGGGGGCTGGGGTGCAGTGGGGGTTGGGTAGAGCCTGACACACCCCACCTCTTTATCCTGGGGAAGGGCCAAGGTCTTGTACCAGGAGAAACTGAGGCCCAGGGGCTGTGCGCCATAGAGCAAGGAGAGGGGGAGGGTTGGGTCCCAGACACAAGCTTAAGGACAGAGACAGAACTGGACTCTCCAGGGCATGTGGTCAGGGAAAGCTTTCTGGAGGAGGAGGTCTGGCTGAGCTGGGCCCTGGGGAGGAGCAGGGAGGGATGGGGTGTCCTGGAAGCCACAGATCCTGCCCCAGCTCCTCCCTGCCCCCAAGGCTCCTGAATCCCCATCGGGTGACTGAAGAGTCTTGCTGGCCCGTCCCCAGGAGCTACGCCTCCCGCATCCAGCGTCCCTTCTCTGTGAAGTTTGACCCGTATACACTGGCCATCGATGTGCTGGACAGTCCCCAGGCGATCCGGCGCTCCCTGGAGGGCATCCAGGACGAGCTGCAGGCCCTCGGCCATGCGCTGAGCACCATCGGCTGAGTCCGGCAGCAGACCCTGTGGGCCTGGGTGGGCTGGCCTTGGTCTCCTCGCCCTTCCCCGGCCCTGGTGAGGGGCTGGGCCACAGCGCCCCCAACGCTTGGCAGAGGCCCTCCCTGCAGAGAGCACCTCGCGACCCCGCCACTCCGACTGCCAGTGTCCTTGTCCCACGCCGCCCTCGATGCTGTGTGCTGCCCCTTCACAACCCCTAATAAAAGAAAGAGGCCTCCTGCCTGCCTGCCTGGTGTCCACGCCCATGTGCCCCCCCAAGCCCAGGGGCCAGTCTGTGAGAGCAGGTGGGGTACGGCAGCCTCTGACCCCTGCACCCCACTCTACCCAAAGCAGGGCCTAGGAGCTCCCCGAAATGGGAGCTGGCTCCCAGGTGACCTCCGGGCCTCATCCACAGCAAGGCGGGTGGGGATCTGGGTTCTGGGCTCTGGCCAGTGCCTCCAAGATCACTCAAGGGACTGGACCTGTCCCTCCATCTAGGGCCCCTGCATCCTCTAGGAGTGGCCCAGAGCTGCCTGGATCCTTCCTTCCTGCAGCTTGGGGAGATGCCAGCTGCTCCCTCCAGGCCTTGCTCAGGCCCTCCATGTACCCCGATAACACTGCCAGGGTCCCCGGCTCTGACCTCTCAGGGTGTCAGACCCGGCAAACCCCTACTCATCCATCAAGTCCCTCCTGGGCAGAGCCTCCTCCCCCAGCCCACCCTGGGAGTCCGTCCTTCCCTCAGTTCTGCCTCAGCACCCTGACTGCTCAGCTCTGTGAGGCCTGAATTTGGGCTGGGGGCCCCATAGAGACCCTGAGGGGGGATGGGCTGGAGGCTGGGGGCCCCATAGAGACCCCGAGGAGGGATGGGCTGGTGGCCGGCCTCACCTCCCTCCAGCCCTCCCAACCCCGGGCTCTGTCCTCCACCTGCCTTCTCCCTCACTGGCCCTGCTGCCCCGCTGCCCTTCTCTAACAAGCCCCAGGCCAGCGCTCGGGGTGGGGGCCTGGGGCACCGTGGTCCCTGGAAGGCAGGTCTCGGCCCTTCCACAGTGGTGAGGGTCCCCGAGCCCCTGCTGCCCGGAGGCAGGTTGCAGTGCGGGTCACAGGCCTCCCTTCCCTGCCTTTTCAGAGGGGCTGAGGGGCACCACAGTGGCTCGGCCAACAGGACCGCTGAGCGGGTTGCGGGACCAGGCCTGAAGGGGTCCATGCGGGGAGATGGCAGGGACTCCAGAAGGAGGTGCGGGGGCCGCAAGGGCACATGGGTGGGACAGGGCTGGGCCCCACCCATGGAGTCTTGGGGCCACAACACCGAAGGGGAGCTGCTGCCCCCACATTGAGGCTGAGACACAGGGTCAGCTACGGATCTCAGGGCACTGGTCCCCAAGTTCAGCCTCCCTGCAGAGCTGGGGGCCTCCGGAGAACTGCCACGCTAGGTGGGGTGGGGACTGGCTGTAAGCAGAGGGATGTCCCTCCCCATCCCTCCCTCTCCCACACCCATGGCCCAGACCGTCCAGGGGTCCTTGAGGGTGGACCGGGATTGGAGGGCAGGGGTCCGGGGCTGGGGCAGGAAGGGCTCCCCTCCCCCCTGCTCTCTGTACTAATTCGGAAACCTGGGCTTCACTCCTGGGGAGCTGCTCGCCCCCTGCTGAGTGGGGACAGGGCCATCAGGCCCCCATTAAGATTCTAATGAGCCCAGTGGCCCCAAGAGGTGCTGACGACCAAGGACCAAGGAGAGGTCCCTGCAGACCCAGCATCTGGCAAATGATCCAGAAATTGCAGCCTCAGCCCCCCACCCCCACCCCCTCAGCCATCTGCCACCCCCTGGGGCTCTAATGGGCCAGGCAGGCCGGGGTTATAAAGCTGCCTGGGCCCAGCAGCCCCCAGACCTCCGGACCAGTGACATTCAGAGGCCGCAGCAAGCAGGTCAGTGGGGGGATTGCGGGTCAGCCTGGGTCGGGCCGCCCTGCTGGGATCCCGGGTGTACAGGCTCTCGAGGTCGTGGGCTCTTCCCTTAGAGCGCTTGGGGGCGAACACGGGGTGGGGGTCCCCGGTGGTGTGCGTGCCCCTCACTGGTCTCAGCCCCGCTGCCCCCAGGTGGTTGACGCCCCGCCATGGCCCTGTGGATGCGCCTCCTGGCCCTCCTGGCCCTGCTGGCCCTCTGCGCGCCCACCCCCGCCGAGGCCTTTGTCAACCAGCACCTGTGCGGCTCCCACCTGGTGGAGGCGCTGTACCTGGTGTGCGGGGAGAGGGGCTTCTTCTACACGCCCAAGGCCCGCCGTGAGGTGCAGGATCCGCAGGGTGAGCAGCTGCCCGGCCCCTGCCCTGGGGCACCCGGGGACTGCAGGCAGTATTTAAAAAATGGAAATGACGTCCCCTTGGTCACATCCTAGAAGGAGCCAGCTCCCTGGTCAGTGCTGGCACCTGGGGGCAGAGGCTGGATGACACCCCAACGGTGGGCTTGTCCCCTCCCCTGTCTGCCATTGGCCCCCGGCCCCCTCAAACAAATGCCCCGTCCACTCCTCCCCACCTCTGGGTGCCGGCTGTCTCAGGGAGACCTAGGGGTCAATGGGGGTGCCCCACCTTCCCACTCAAATGCCCAGGAGCTGGGACGGGCTCTGTGGAGGCAAGAATGGAGGGGGGTCTGTGGTAGGTACCAGGGGCATCTGCTCAGGTTCTCTCACTGGTACTGCCCTGGGGCCTGGCGGCCGGGTTGCAGGGACCAGGCCAGGGGCCAAGGCCCCGCTGTCCTAGAGCTGACCTGGCACAGGAGGCGATGGTTCTGCCCTCGGCCCTGAGTGCGCCCCGTCTCTCCAGCAGCAGGGGAGGTGGAGCTGGGCGGGGCCCCCGGTGCAGGCGGCCTGCAGCCGCTGGCCCTGGAGCGAGCCCTGCAGAAGCGTGGCATCGTGGACCAGTGCTGCGCCAGCATCTGCTCGCTCTACCAGCTGGAGAGCTACTGCAACTAGCGGTGCCTGCCCCCAGCCCCGGGCCTGCATTCCCGCATCCCCGCATCCCCGAGACCCAATAAACCCTCAACAAGCGCTGATGCTGTGATTGTCTCTGTCCTCCAGCGGCTGTGGGGTGGGTGGGCAGGATGCGCAGGATGGGGCGGGGCGGGGCGGGGCTTACCAGGCTCACTGGGGCCCGTGGGCACGTGGCAGAGCCCCCCCAGGAGGCCAGCTCCTGTCGGCTGCCCACAGTCCCCTGCCCTGGGGTCACTAGGAGGACTCAGGGCCCCCTGGCTACTTCAGGACAAGACAGAGAAGGGCCATGGGGGGTCCCTGGGAGGCTGGGGGCACGGGGTGGGGTGCTGACTGGGAGCCAACACTCAGCTCAAAGAGACCTCTTAGGTCCCCAGGAGCTTGCCGAGGAGACAGAGCAAGGTGAGCCCCGTGTCCCTCCCACCTCGCCCCGGGCCTGCCTGTTTCTGACGGAGACCTCTCTGAGGGAGGCGGCTGGGGTTGGGGGCGGGAGGCCAGGGGCAGGGGCAGAGAAAGGCACGAAGGCCGCCCCCAGCTCTGGGTGGGCCTGGGACAACCAGACACCCAGGCTACACCCAGCCAGAGGAGACCCCTGGGCCTGGGAGGGCTCCGGAATGGCCAGACAGGCCCCCGAGCCAGAGACAGAAGGGACCGCCACCAGGCTGGGCAGGAGCCTGGGACCGGCTCGTGGGGCATCCTGGTGGTGTGCTCCTGAAAACAGTGTCCCCGGGGCCAGGGCCCGGGCAGGGCCGGGCCTTCCGAAGCCCCTTGGCCCCTCTCACTACGAAGACACGCCCCTCAGCCCCACACTGGCGCCCACCCCCCCAAGAAGCACCTTTGGGGCCTCAGGACAGGCCACTCCAGGTGCACATCTTTTGGGGTCCTGACCCCTCCTCCTCAGCACCTACTGCAGCCCAGGGTGGCTCCATGGGGCACTCTCCTTAGGCCACCACCCGGCATGCCAGAGAGCCCGGGGACTGGGAGGTCAGCTGGTGACCTGGATGCACCAAGGCCGGCCTGCTGGCTGCCTGGGCCCAACCAACCTGCATCGCTCCTGAAGCTCCACCTGGGCCTGGACCTCTCAGAGGCTGGTCCTCCTGCCGGGGGCCCAGCCATCCACCCTCCCTACATCCCTGAGCTCCCTCTCAGGTCGCCCCTCCTTATGACCACACTGATACCCCAAAAGGGGGTGTCTCAGGTCCCCGGCTAGCCCCACCCCAGGGGTGGGGGCCAGGACTGAGGAGGTGTGTGGACTCAGACACGGAACCCGGGAGAGAAGGAGAAACTGGGGGGATTAGGGGGGACTGCTCGTGGGAGCAGCCTGGTGCCCCCATTAGCCCCAGTGGAGGTGGGGGCACCCTGCAGAAGTTGAGGTATGTGAGTTGTGGGCCGGTCAGGCCGGGTGCAGCTGGGGTGGGAGTTGGGCCGGCGGGGAGGCTGCCCTCTAGGCAGTGGCTGGCCAGGCCCGTGTCCTGGCTGGCCCTGCTGGCCTGGAGACCCTGGGGACTGGTCCAGAGCTCCCCACCCCTTCAGGAGCTGGCACACTCTGAAGAGGGGGCCCAGGGGCACGTGGGCCATGCCAGCTGGTGAGGCTCGTGGTGTGGGGGGGCCTGGGTGGGGAGGGCTGTCCACCCAAGAATCTTGGTCATGGTATGGCAGGCGGGACTCCCCATGCTCCCAGCATGGATGAGGTCCTGGACGCGGGGGTGGGTCTGAACCCCAGAACCCAACTTCTTGGGGCCCCCGGGTCACCCCATGGAAGCCAGGCCCAGGGGCTGTGGCCCAGCTGTCCATTCAGGCCAGTGCTCCTCCCCTTCTGGGGATCGGAGGACAGTCCTCCCATGTCCTCAGGCCCTGCCTGCCCTTGGACCTGGGCCTCACTGTCCACGGTGCTGGCAGTGGGCTCAACTGTGTCCAGCCCTGCGTGCCACCCTGGTGTGGGGGGTGGAGGAGCAGCTGCCCCCGAAGGTCCCTGACAGGGCTGGGTCCCCCGCCCCCTCACGAGTGGCTCGGATCTCCCAGGGGACCACATGGCATGCAGCCTGGATCTGTTCCGCATCCCACAGCCCCACGTGCACGGGGCTGGAGGGGGGGCGGGCACTGTTGTCCCTGTGTTCCTAGTGGGGACGCTGGAGCCAGGCCGGGACGCCTGTCCCTCCGGTGTTCACGGTCCAGGGACACACTGCCGGAGGGGCTGCCGGAGGGGCTGCCTCCAGGCCACTCCCCAGCTGTCTGCTCCCAGCACGGGTGAGCTGGTACCTCCACCTGGCCGAGCGGGCAGTGCCTGCCCTCCCCTGTTGGCAGTAAATACTTACTGTCTGCATGGGTCTCCAGGCCTGAACAGGCCCTGAGGGGCACCGGACAGGGGTGCAGAGATGCTGGGCAGGGCCCCTGCCCTTGAGGGCCCAGTGCCTGGTGGGGGCTGTCCAAGAAGAGGGAGGGGACCAGGAACCAGGCGCCAGCACCTGAGCTGCACCTGTGTCCAGCAAGGCTGTGAAGAGTGCAGCTGTGTCTCTACCTCGAGGCATGTATTCCTGGGCTCAGGAAGGACCAGGCCCTCAGGACAGGTGATTTTACTAGGTGGGCACCTGTCCACCCTTAGCAAGGAGGGCAGAGTGGCCATTCACAGTCATGACCAGCAGAGGGCGCCAGAGCCCCACGTTTGGAGCATGTCCCTGGCCGTGGGCTGGCTGTCCTGGCCAGGTGTCGGTCTGTCTTCTCTGCAGGGTCAGCTGATCACCTGCAGGGACTCCCGGGGATGCCTGAAGGGCTGTCTAGAGGCCTGGAGGGTCAGGAAGGAGCCCAAGTGTGCAGTCTCAGGCCCCACAGTCACAGGCCCGGGCGTCCTGAGGTAGCCCCTGGACAGAGGGGCCGGGTCCCCGACATCCTGGGAAAGTCCGCAGTGATAGCCGGACCCCAGGACTCAGAATCAGAGACCTGGCCAGTCCTTAGTGGTGACCTCCCCCAGCACCCCCACATTACAGCTGAGCAACTGAGGTAGAAGGGCCAGGAGTCCGGGCCCAGCTGGAGCCTTGGCTGAGGATCTCTGAGCCCTGGGGAAACTGAGGCAGGGGCTGGCGGGTGGTTGTCACTGTCAGGCCAGGCAGCCCCTTGCTCTGCCTGTAGCCCCCTTGGCCCCTGGAGCCAGAAGGCTCATGGGAGGCGGGGGCTTTGGGGACAGGGACCCAAGACCCAGGAGGCCTTGGGCAGGGGTCATGCTGGGTCGGGGTCAGTTCTTTCCCATGTCCGCTCCATCCCCCGCCTCCCCGCCCAGTGCAGAGAGGTGAGGGGTCAGTTCCAGAAAGAATGTGGAGGGGTGTCCGGGAACTGCGGAGGCAGCAAGCAGGGTGGTGGATGCCGCCCCCCATCGCCGTCTCCTGCAGGCACTATTGTTTCTGGCTGCTGTACAAGAATGGCCAGGCAGAGCCCTTAGAGCGGAGGAGACCCGAGCAGGGGCCGTCCCCCACTCCCCCACAGCCTGGTCAGCCTCTGCGGGCGTGAGTGCCGGGACCCCCACACCCTCTGGTCCTCAGCTTACCTTTTGCTCCAGGTGGCCTCCGGGCCACACCCACCCTGCCCAGGCTCCCCATCTGCAGCTCACACTTGCCTTCAGGGGACGCCACCCCCGACCTACGGACGGGCCTCTGAAGCTGTCCCCGGAAGCTGGGCTTGGGGCCAGTCCCCACACTCCGAGGCTCCAGTCCCCATGTGCACCGGGCTGCTGAGCCATCAGAAATGGGGGCCCGAGTTCTGCCGGCCCCACTGCAGCCCCCTCACAGCCCATCTGTGTTTTTGGAAAACAGAGCTGGCGCCCCGCAAACCTGCCGGCTTGGGGCCATCCCACTGTGGCCCAGAGTGTAGCTCCATCCGACTTCAGAACCGGGCCCCTTCCGGTGCAGCCACCTGCAGGGCCACTCTGCCCGCCCCTCCCACAGCCACGGCCCGCCTGGCGGTCCTTGGACGGGCCCTTCCCTCTCCGGCCTCAGGCTCTGGGCTGTGGGTCCATCCACATGGGGGCAAGAACATGATGGGGAGAGGGCAAACCTGGGGACCCTGGGCTGAAGCCGTGGCTCTGAACCCACAGCCCTGGCTGTCCCTGTCCCTTCCTGTCCCTCCCTGGCTCCCTTCTCAGGGCTGTCCAAGGGCAGTGTCAAGGGTGCTGATGAGGACAGGCTGCAAGGTGGGCCTCTTCCCTCAAGGCCTGCAGAGTGGGTTTGTCCTGCTTCCTCATCCCTGGTCGCCTGTGGGTAAGGAGGGGACAGAGAGGCCAGAAACAGAAGGGAGGGCTAGGCGCCCCTACCTCAGCTCCAGCTGCAGTCAGAGCAGAGCAGGAGGCAAGACGGGACAGGCAGCCTGGGGTCTTCCTAGAGGAGGTGTTCCCATAGCTGCTTTGACCTTGAGCGTGAGTCCATGTGGGGCTGTCGGTGTTCAAGGCACAAACTCAGCCCAGGGCTCAGCCCGAGCTCCCCTCCCTGGAGCCACGGTAGCAGCAGGCGTCTCCTTCCTGGGGGTCCCTCATCTCCAGACACATCCTCAGCATGTAGGGCCCCCACACCGACACAGAGCTGAAGGGGGGCAGCTTGCCTCCACCACTCAGGGCTGTGTGCCTCACTTTCCTCATCCATCCTGCAGGGCTTCTGGACATGGAATGGAGAGCCCCTCCCAGGGCCCGGGGCTCTGGTTCCAGCTGGTCCCCTGCCCCACACTCAGCTCCTCTCCCAGTGGGACAATCGGGCAGTCTCGAGCTCTGTTCCCGTCCCTGTCACTGCATGGAGCTCACCCTCTGTGGGCTGGGCGTGTAGGTGAGGTTGGGGAAGGCTGTGCGTGGGCCACAGCCACAGGACACATGGCCCGACTCCGGGGCTTCTCACTTGTGTCTCTGGCAAGTCACTCCCCTCCATGGGTCCGGATGCCGTGGAGACAGCCCTGTGGGTCTGGCTCTGCCCCACACATCCGTCATAGGCAAAAGGAAGCTGCAGGTAAAGTAGCAGTCCCCACAGTGACCAGGTGTGGCCTGTGGCACCGGGACCAGCTAGCTCCCCAGAAGAGGCGGCCAGGGCTGGGTGAGGGGGGGCTCACGACGTGGAATGGACAGAAGACGGGTAAGGCCCCAGAGAGCCGGGCCAGCAAAGGAGGGCTCCCTGGGGCAGAAGCCCCACCAGGGAAGGGCTGAGCAGGGGAGGAAGCTGGAACAGTGAGAGACGCCCCCAGGCTGACGTCCCGCACCCACCCCAAGAGCCCCCTTGGGGGCAGCTGGCCTGCAAGAGCTGCAGGAGGTGGAGGGTCTCTGTGGACAGGTGTCCCGGGGACAGCCCAAAGCTGGATGGCTTTCCACGCGGCCCAGGGGAGAATGGATGGGGCAGGTCCACCTTCCCGTCCGGAGTGCACGACAGGGAATGCTGATCAGCATCTACTCTGCACCTGACCCTGACGTAGGGGCTTCCGGCCCCTGGACGTTGGACCAGTGGGCTCACAGGGGTGCAGAGGCCCAGGGGTGCATCGGCACAGCCTGGCCCAGTGGCAGAGCCAGGACTCACAACGGGCCAGCCTCCAGGCCTCCTGTGACCCACTCCTGTCTCCCATCTGCCACAGGGCTCTTCCATCCACCCAGCAGGGCCCTAGGGTCCCCTGCTGGCTTGGAAGCTGGGTGCTGCCCGGGCGCCCTCACCCTGGCCCGTTGGTTGCCCACAGGAAGGCAGCTGAGCCCTACATTGCTCAATAGGGTGGGGACCTCAGGGTGGGGTGCTGTGTTATCTCCCCTCTCAACCCCCCAGGTTTGGTTGGGTGGCCCAGAAGACGCCCTTCAGGCAATACTGACGCTTTCTGCGTCTGTGGCTGCACTTCTCCAGATGGCCACAAGGTGTCAGGCGCGTGCCAGACTTGGAAGCTTTGTGGGGAAGCTGGGTCCAGAGCAAAATCCCGCCCACCGTTGCAGTCTGGGGGTTCCTGCCTGCCTACGGGATGGGGGGCCCACAGCACCCTGCCTTTCCGTAACATATCTGATTGTATTCTTATACAAATGCAATGCAGTTCCCTGTAAGTCTCAGAGCACAAGGGGAGCTTGAGGGAGGTGTCCCAGGTGTAACTGTTGGCTTTGGGCACCCACCTTGCCATACCCCGTGGGGGGGGGGCGTTGGAGAACGTCCCTTGGGCCCCCGCTGCCCGCTGCGGAAAGCCTGGATGGGGGCAGGTAAGAGCCTCAGATCTGAGTGCAAAGGTACAGAGCTCCCCGTGTCCTGACACTGCAGGGTCCCCCACTTTGTGGGGAGAAATGTGGCTGCTTTGCACCCCCCAGCCCTCTCTCTAGGGTGCCCCGAACACCAACACCTGCGACCTTCAGGGTGTGCCACTGTAAGTCCAGAAGTGACCTCCAGGTGTCAGCATGAGGCCACTTAAGCCGCCAAGTGGAGAAAACCCAGGGCAGGGTCTGGGGGGGTCCCCCAATTCTCTAACCTGACTAGACCCCCAGGAGAGGGCGGTCCTTTCCTTCCAAGGCCCCAGATGCAGTGAGGTAATAGGTGTCCCTCGCTCCTGCACCCCAAAGCCACCCCTTTTGTGTTCCTTCACTGCCCTGGATCCTCTATAGGTCGCAGGACCCTGGGCCAAGAGTCATCGCCCGCCCCTCCCCCCACCTCTAGTCCTGCCTCAGAGGCACCCCAGAGTGGGGGGGGGGGCGCTTCCCATCCTTCCCCTCCCCTTGCTCAAACACTCAGGTTGTTTGCAAGGAAGGCTCTGGTAGAATGAAACAGCCCTGTGTTGGCAGAAGCCTTTTTGGGGAGCAGACCAGCCCAGAGCTCAGGTTCAAGACTGTCTGGGGAGTAGGAAGGCCCCCCGTGTCCAGGGCTGCTTCCCTTCTGCCCCGCAGCTGCCCCCCTTCTCTGTGTGGGGACCCCGCCTCTGGCAGGCCTCTCCTGCCACTCTCTCCTCTGGCCTGGGGTCAGCCCTCCACCCTCCCTAGCCCCACCTGCCCCAGGAGTCCCAGGACCTGGCCCCAGTTCCTTGGTGCATCCGGGCATCTCACAGCAGACACCAGGGGACAGCACAGGCCCTGAAGCCCGCAGGCCACAGAGCCTGAAGCAGAGCCACAGCCAGCACAAGCCAGTGACAGCTGTATCCCACGCTGACCCCTGCTCTGTGTCCTGGACCTTGAGCCGTTCATGCCCCCCCACCCCTCAGCTCAGGGCTCAGAGCAGCCCTCCCATCCTCCTCCCAGCCCCAGCAGTGCTGTGGGCCTGCTTGGCACCCCCACCCCCAGAGCCCTGTGCTCCCACTGAGGGCCCCTCCCTTCAGCTAAGGCAGGGGTGTGGGGGAGGGTGGTGCTCCCGTGAAGTGTGTTTGTCTTTGCCTCTTCATGGGTCTTTGTTCCAACACCGCTTTCCCTGCGGGCTTGGGGATGGAGCTTCAATTCCCAGTGTGATTTAGTGCAATCGGGCTGCAGGTCCACCATCGCCCCCCCACCCCCCCGCCCCCCGCAGTGAGGTCTCTGGACCTGTGCCTTCACTGGAGTTCCACCCAGGCCCCACAGGCTGCAGATCCAGCCACCCCACACGGGGGTGACTGTGAGCAGGAAGCTGCTGTTGCCCCCCCACCTCCAGCTGCCTGCTCCTTGGTGGGGTACCCTGAGTGCTTAGCACCTATAGTGTGGGGGCCGTGTTTGGGGGGTTGAAGGGGAGAGGGAGACCGCTCCCAGGCAGGCCCTGGCCTCTGGAATGCGAGAGACAGGACGCCCCTGTGCCTCGGTGGTGCGGGGACCACCTGCAGGGTGACTTTTCTGGCCACTCCTTAAATCTGCTCCTTCCCCATTGGGCCCCTCCCCCATTTTACCCGTGCCGAGCCCACCCACATTCCAGGGTGTCAAGTGGCCACCAAGTGGCCATCCAGTGAAGCCCCGCCCACCCCCCACCCCCTCCTCTCAGTCCGGCCTGGCCTGCAAGGCTGCAGGAGAGCTTTTGAGTGTGCGCAGGCCCACAGGCCCCCTTCTGCACGTTCGGGGGCGGGCCCAATCCCCCCCCCGTCTCCCCCCGCATGCACTGTGCCCAGGCGTGGGATCGTGCCACAGCCAGCTGCCCCAGAAGCCCCGGCACCACCGAGTGGGTGCAAAGCTACCCAAATTTGGAGGGGCCAGAGGACAGGCGTGGAGGGGATGAGGAGGTGAGGGACCCCGCACAGTCTCAGCTGGCACGTGGGCAGGTGTCCTGCTCCGTGGCGGACAGGCCTCCCACTGCGAGGGCCCTGCTGTCATGCACACTCTAAAACTGCCCTTCACGGTCTCTGCAGCCTCATCCCCCACCACGGCCACTCGGCGCGAGGCTCCAGGCGCCTCAGCCAGAGCACCCTCTGCTTTGGCGACGGCTGCTAATACTGGCCCGGCCAGCGGATCACCGACCCGGCAGTTTCGGCAGAGAGCCTGGGGCGCCGGTGACTCCCCGGTCCTCTTTATCCACCGCCCGGGGGCTTCGGGGACCACGAAGCAACTAGAGTACAGGTAACTGGGCTTCCCTCCCACTCACAGCATTTCTGGGTGTCCATGTGTGGGGGGAGCGGGGGCTTGGGTCTGACAATGGCACCCGTTTCTGCAGCGGGGGACAGGAAAGACAGGTGGCAGGGGCCTTGGCTGTGGGGGCGGCCCAGAGCCAGAGGCTCTGGCGAGGAAAATCGGTTTCCCTCCGCTGATCCATGGGCGAATGGTACAGGGCTGCTCTTCCAGGCCCAGGCGCAGCTGTCGTGGGGAGTGTGAAAGGCAGGGTTTTCCTCGGGCCGCACGCCCCCCCCCCCACCCGTCCAGTCCCCACCGAGACAAACAGGACACAGCGCAGAGGGGCCAGAGGCCCGGGATGTTGAAGCAGTTTTTTATCTACCACTTAGAAGTCAAGCCCCTGCCTTCCCTCCCCGGCACTCTCCAACCACACCAAGAGGCCCACCACGTCCGTCGGGGGGGGGACATCACAGCCGAGGGACAGGGTCCCTGATACCCAGGGGGGCTTTAAGTGAAGCTTCTCCCTGCCTGAGAAGGGTACCCAGAGCTCCACGTGGACCTTCTGCCCACAGAGCTGAGTGAGGGTGAAGTGCCCCCCTTGGCCTAGGGCCCCAGGCTCTGCCGTCCTGTCTGTCCAGGGTGGGGTTGGTGGGGAGCAAGCTCATTCCCCCAGAGAAGCCCACCTTCCCGGGCAGAGTTGTGTCCTGTTTGGGCTGGGCCCCTCCTCCCTTCCATCAAGGCAGGATTGCTGGGGAGCAGAGGGTGGGGTTCTACTATGTGCTGTGCAGCCCCCACCCCAAGCCCAGGCAGGGTCCCTCGCCCTCCGTGGGTATCTTCTGAGGCCTGGTGGCCCAGCTCGAGGTGAGCTGCGGGCCACCTCCCTGCCCCTGAGCATGGCCAAGGGAAAGCTCTGCAGCCAGTGACAGGCAGAGGAGCCACTACCCAAAGTCTGACAAGGTGGCCCACAGGCTTCCCCACCAAAACGGCTAGGGAAGGGAGGGGCCCAGGGCTCTGGCTTGGGGGGCATTTATTTGAAAATGTGTCACCATCATGTCTTCTCAGGGGCCGAAGAGTCACCGCTGAGCCCCTGGAGGAGGAAGTGGACACCAGCCCCCAGCCCCAGGATCCCCCATCTCAGCCGGCACAGCCTCCGGCCCAGCCGGCCCCCCGGCCCAAGCGGAGGCCCAGGCAGAAGCAGGCCCGAGCAGCCCGCGAGCCCAGCCCCGAGGCCCGCTGCTGCGGCCTGTGGCCCAGGCGGCCCCCACACGCCCAGAACTGAGGTCAGTGGCCAGCCCCGGCCCCACAGAGGTGAGTGTCTCCAGACCCTCTCCGTGGGTCGGACACGGTCCTTCAGTGCTCTGAGACGCCCAGGTTGTTGGAGAGTCGTCCCCCCTTTAGAAGGAGCTGAGGCACCGGGAGGCTGGGGGCGTGCGTATTCAGAGTCACAGAGCTGGCGTCCGGGACCCAGGTGGCTTTCCAGGAGCCTTTTCCTGGAGGGCTCAGGTGTGGGCAGAGCAGGGTCCCTGCCGTCAGGCCAGCCACAGGGTCCTCCACAGGGCACTGCTGGTCAGAGGCTGAAGAGAGAAGGCAGGGGTCACTGTGAGAACAGAAGGCAGCGAAGGAGGAGGGGGAGAGGACAAGTTCCCGAGGCAGCAGTCCCAGGCCCCAGGACTCGGCTCGGGCACTGAGGCAACCCTGGCCCCGGGGCTGCAGGGCCGGGACCCAGAGCCCCTCCGGCTCTTCTGGCGCAGGCAGGGGCCAGGGCAGTGCTGGGGCGATGGCAGATTCCCCGGCCAGGTGCTGGTGCGTGGGCCCCGGAGGAACGTGCAGAGACGGGCGTGGGTCTGTGTCCTCGTGCCAGACCCAAAAGGCAACAGGAGCACCTTTAGAACCTGCAGGGACAGAGCCACCCAGCAGGTGACCCCCTCCAGGCCGGTTTGCCCATCCCAGAGAAAAGCTCCAGAACATTCTTTTCCAGGTGTCTTTAGCTCAGACACCAAATCAACCGGCACAACAGGGTCAGGCCTGGGGTTGCGCAGCTGCCTCCCTGGGGCCCCCACCCGCCCCCCACCCTGACCCTGACATACTTTGGTTTTAGTGCCTGGGGGGTGCCTGTGCCTCGGGTGGCTTGTGCCGTCGGCCTCGGTGGTTGTCCTGGCCTGGGCGTCTGTCTGCTGCTTCCAGCCGGGGCTGACCCTGCGCAGATGCCTCATTCCCAGAGCCGAGTGCACAGTCCGAGCCCTGAGGGGGGGTGAGGGAGGGGCGCTCAGGGACCCTCGGAGATGGAGCCGGGTTTGCAAATGCTGGGCTTGGGCCCAGGGAGGGGGAGCAGGCTGGTCGGAGCCAGAGCCCGGAGGAAGCCTGGGAGTGCGAGAGCCAGACTGCAGGGCGGGCGGACTGCAGGGAGCCGGGAAGGCCGGCTCGCGGGGGTGAGTCCGGATCGGATCGTGCGGGGTGATTGTTCTCTTCGATCCGGGTTTGCGGCTCCAGAGCGGAGGCAAGCGCTGCCGGTGCTGGGGAAGGGCGTGAGGAGGCTGGCGCTGGGGGCCAAGCTCTGGGCCGGAGACCCCGGCCCCACGAGGTGCTGTGGTTGCTGTTGGGTCTGTCCCTGCCATGGGGGGCAGGAAGTCGGGGAGCCCAGGACCGCTGGTGCTGGCTGGGGGTGGCCTGTGCCCTTTTTGAGCCCTAGGGTGACCCGGATCTGCTCCAACACGCCTGCCCCTTCGGCCACACTTTTGACTAAATAAGGCGAGGGTTCTTGGGCAGCCCCGCGGGGGGGGGGGGGGGAGGAAGAGCATGTGCCCCCCGTCCCCGCCCTGATGGTTCAGCCTGGCACCCCAAGGTGGCCTCGGCCTTCCTACCTGCAAGGTCCAGGCGTGTCTCCAAGCAGCAGGCAGGGGTTTCTCCAGGGCGAGTGCCTGTGGGGGGCAGAAAGTAGGGGGGCGGCAAAGGGGCCGCTGATCTGAATGCCCTCCAGGCGTCCGGACAAGGGGGAAAGCCCACAGTCTAACCGGGCTTTCACCCCAGCGGCCGTCCATCCCCAGCCTGGGAAGCGGGCCTGGAGGAAGGAAAGTGGGGGACCCAGAGCAGGGCCAGGGGGAGCCTGGGCTTGTCCCTCTGAGCAGCTGCCCTCGGCTAGGACTAAGTAATCTACTCCTGGCCCCGGGCGCCCCGGGCCCACAGACAGGCACGGTTGGAACGCTTTGCACCCCCAAATCTACAAGTCGCCTTGGAGAGGAAGCAGCCTCACCACGGCGAGGGGTCTGCTGGAGGCTCCCTGCTCTCCCTCCTGCTGCAGGCTCCGCATAGGCCCCGGGCCTGGTGCAGACGGGGAGGGGGCTGTCTTGGGTTGGGGGAGACAGGCCAGATGTTCTTGGAACGGGACCTGGGGTGATGGGTGCGGGCTGGAATTCGAGGGGGAACATTCCCCACGTGCTTTGGGCTCTGGGTGGAAAACAGGCTGTTTTTCATGGGGGTGCGGGGGGGGGGTAGCCTTCTGGTGTTGCCAAGCTAATGGAAAAGGCTGCCTCGGCCAAGGTCCCCACACCTGTCCAACGGCATTAACCCCTGTCTTGCCAGTGCCAGGCCTGGAGCAGCTCCTTCCAGCGGGGGTCCCTGTGTGGTGGGGTGGCCGTGGGGACAAAGATGCCCCATGCCCTCTGTCCTGGTTTTCAGGCTCTCCCCCATTTTGCTGCACTCCCCCCTCCGCAGCACCTCCTCTCTGGCAGCTTCTGTCCCTGGGGATCCCCCTGGGGTCACTGCCCCACACCCCCAACACTGCCCAGTTCCGAGGGGGATCCCCCTTTCTCGCCAGCAGCGGCCTTGGACCCAGTGGGCTCAGCGCTTGCTGCCTTCCCGGCTCCCCTCCATTCCTAGCGCGGGCAGGGAGGCCTTGAAAATTCTCAGAAACCGAAAGGAGGCACCTGGCACCCCACGGCCGCGCAGTCCTGCCCCCACCTTTGTCCCCACGTTCTCTCCGGCTTCCCCATTTCCTCTCCTTTCTCGCACTAACCCAAACAAAACTGCTTTCGCTGCCGTTCCGGCACTCTGCAAGACCCCGGCGGCGCTCGAAGAGTGCGGGGGCGGCGGGGGTGGCCGCCGGGGGTGCTCCCGGGCCCCCACGCCGAGCCGGGGACGAGCCTGCCCGCGGCGGCGTCCGGGTCGCGGCTTCGCCTAGGCTCGCAGCGCGGGAGCGCGTGGGGCGCGGCGGCGGGGAGCCCGCGGGCCTCCTCCGAGGCGGCCGCGCAGGGAGCGGGGAGCCCCGGGGCGCCCGGGAGCTGCGCCCCTGTCGCCGCCTCGAGGCTCTCGAGTTTCTCCCTCCACCCCGACGCCCGCTGAGCCTCCGCCACAGAAACCTCTCGGTGGCGAGGAGGCAAAAGAAAGAGCAGCGATGTTGCCCCGGGCGCGCCCCAGGAGCCCCGCACTCCCTGCCGGCGCCTCGCTCGCCGCCGCGTCCCGGGGAGGGCGTGCGTGCTCCGCGCGTCCCCGGGTGCGTTGAGTCCGCGGCGGCGCTGCTTCCCCGACACCCCCTGCCTCTCAAACGCAGCCCGGTGTCGGGGTGCTAAGCCACCCAGCAACCTCCCTGCTCCCCCCACACTCCGGCGGGATTTTTTCCCCCCGTGATCCTTCCAGTCACAGCCTCACTTCCAGGTCCCCCCAAACACATCCAGCCTTTTTCCAGGCCACACGAGTTTTCTTGGACATTAATTTCCGGGACCTTAAAACCTATCCAGCCCCCACTGTCTTCCCCAGATTGACACGGGTGGCCGGGGGCCCCCAAACAAACTGGGCGTTTCCTCCCAGGCTCCCGCGGCTTGAACCCGCACCAGCGCTCCCTGACCCCTCGGTTTCAACACTAACCCGCTTGCCCCGCTCCCCAGAAGCTGGACAGGGCTTTCCTGGCACTTAGGCGTGGGTCTCAAAACAAGAGACGCTTTTTTCTCGAGTCCCCACGGGGTCGGGCAGGAACGACAAGGTGGACGGGGCTTCCTGGCCCTGCTGTGACTCTCCCACGCGAGGCTCCCACAGTTCGGGGTAGCATCTGCAGAGTTCCACAAAATTATTGGCCCCAACCTGGGCTCCCTAAATCTCACACAGAGCCCCAGGTGTGAGCCCCCACCCCCAACACGCCAAGCAAGCCACCCGGAACACGTCCAGGTCGTCCTTCCTGGCGTCCACCCGGGTTCAGGAATTTCCCCAAGCACACCAAACCCCTTTCTGAATCCTAAACAGCCTGCTTTCTGGCAGCCGAAGTCCCGCCAAACTCAGAGGGCGGTGCCTGACCTCTCAGACTCACTGAGCGTTTTCTTCTGTGGGCCAAGCAGACTCGGCGCCCCCTTCCCAGGGTTCTCCCCCAGCTCCCTGGCCTCCCTGGCCACGCAGGAGCCTTCCCACGTAGACCCTGTCCCCCAGGCCCCGAGAGCGCACCCAGCAGTTGCCCGAGATTTGACGTGCTCGGCAGTGGCTGTAGGGTAGGCAGGTTGCCCCGAATCTCACAGGGTCCCCCCAGCTGCCCCTGGGCTGTGCTTTGCACACAGAACAACAGACCTGTGCTTGCTCCTCGGGGCCTGTGGCATGTCCCCAGTGACCAAACATCCTTGGTATTTTCTCTGCCTCGGGACATGTGCAGTGTTTGAAACCCCTCAGGCCCCACTGCTTACCTACCAGAACCCGGGTTTTCTAAAATTCAGACACTGATCAGCAGCCCCGGACCTCACGGGACCCTTTTCCTGACCACCGATACCTGGATTTGCTGGGTCCCCTCAAACACGAGGCAGTGCCCCCATGCCCCCACACCCAGTGTTACACTTGGGGCATGGAAAGGCACTGATATCTTGGGCCCCATGCCCCCCACTGAGTCGCCCCGAATTTAAGCAACATTTCCTGGGTCCCCCACACAGCTCACTGTGGGCGCTGGCTCTTAGGCCCATGACCTGGGAACACCTCGTCCCCCCCCACCTCCCGCCCCGAAAGTTAGACACGAGCCCCATTCTCCCGAGGACGTGGAGCAACTTCCCTGGGTCCCCAGGTTCAAAATTACTGTCCTGGGGCTTCACATCGAAGCCCCGGCCCCAGCCCTCCACAGAAAACAGAGATTTTCTTCCCTCCACAAAATGATCAAGCTTTTTCTGAACATTAATTTATGGGTCCCCTGACTTTATGATCCTTTCCCTGAGTCCCCCTAAATTTAGGCAAATTTTCCACGGCCCCCCAAATGAAAATGTGTGGGGACTGAAAAATACCCCCCGGGTCCCCCAAATCCCAGGCAGCACGGGCTTGTGTCGACCAGCTGCCTTGCCGCCAGCCAGGGACCCTGAAATCCAGCTGTCAGTCTCCACTGGACAGTTTTCAGGGATCCCCCAAATCTGGGCCGGGTTTCGCTAGGGTTTCCCAAATGCAGACTGCGCTCAGGGAAATAGGGTATTTTCTCCTGTTCACCAAAAATAAACCGACTGAACGAATTGATTTTAAAAATAAAGTATGAAAGACACAGATTTTCTGCACTCCCCAAAAGTACCGATCACACCCCAGGTTCCCCCAAATTCAGATCATGTTTCCAGAGTCTCTAAAGGTCACTGAGAATTCACCCCGAAGCCACAACAACTAAGCAAGTTGCTCTCCCTGGGCTCTGGGAGCCTCCAGGCCGAGGCCGCGAACTTGCATTTCTAAATAGTGGAAATTAACCTCCACTTCTCTCCACCACGTGGGGAGTTTGCTTAGGTCCCCAAAACGCGTCCACTGTTTTCTTCCCTCAGTTTTAGACTATGTGCCTCTTAGGTCCCCCCAGGTTTCATGTGGAGAATTTTTCTTGAGTCAGCCCAGAAACCTACCTCCTCACAAATCGTTCCGGGGTTCCCCCGAGCACGCTGACCAAGATGCCGGGCTCCCCACCTTTTACCCCTGGGATCCCTCCTCCCCCAGTTACACGGAGCAATTTCCACTGATCCTCAAGCTCGAACTTTATTTTTCTGGAGCTTCAAACTCAGGCGTTAACTGCAGCTCCCTGCATCAGGGAGCCTCCCCTGGGTCCCCTACGTGGGGACATTCATTCTTTCTGCCGCAAATCAGACAGAGTTCGGACCGGCGTCCCCCGATATCTGGGCATTGTTCCCGAACCACCCGCGGGCCTCCGCAGCCCCCCAACCCCACGCACAGTGGGCACTGGTCTCAGGCCTCCCTGCCTCTCCTACGAAGTCCCCAGAGCGCCTCGGATTTAGGAAGTGTCTGTGTTCCCCAAACACCCTTGGCCTGGCAGCGGCGTGTCCGCCAGGACGTGGGCAGAACTTCTCCCGCGTCCAGGAAAACGACTGGGCATTGCCCCCAGTTTCCCCCAAATTTGGGCATTGTCCCCGGGTCTTCCAACGGGCTGGGCGTTGCCCCCGGACATTGGGGACTGCCTCCGGGGTCTCGCTCACCTTCAGCAGCGTCCACCGCCCGCCACAGAGCGCTTGCTTCTGCCTCGGTTCCTAGAGCGCCCGCGGACGCAGCCTCCAGCCTCGCGGTGAGCTCCCCGTCGCCTCCGCGCCCCGGTCGTCCTTCCAGCCTTCACCGGCCGCGGTCCGGCCGGGGCTGGCCCTCGCCTCGGGCGACCGCCGGGGAGACCCGCGCGGGGCGCGGTAGACCCCTGCGGGCTTGCCGCTGGGCAGCCGCGCTCGTTGGGGCCCGGCGTCCCGAAACCCGCGCCGCTTTCGTTTGTTGTTTGCAAAGATCGTAATTGCGGGGATAGCGCCTTGGCCGTCCCGAAGTAGGGCAGGCCAGGCGCTGGGTCGGAGGGACGCAGAGGAGAGGCGCACCCTGCTCGCGCGGCGCAGCGCGGTGCCTCTAGCCGCCGGGCGGAGGACTCGGGGAGGCGCGCGCGGAGCGCGGGCGAGGTGATTGATGGCAGAGTTAGGGGAGAGCCTCACGCGGGTTTCTGCCGGCAGCCCCTTACCCATGGAAAGGCGCGGGCAGCCAGGACTCCGGGGCGGGGAGGGGCAGGCGGGGAGCGGGGTCCTGTGCGTGGTTTTGACTTGGTAAAAGTTACAATGAGTTCTTACATCGTCCAAACTCTCCAGGAGATGGTTTCCCCAGACCCCCAAATTATCGTGGTGGCCCCCGGGGCTGAACCCGAGTCTACGCAAGTCCAACGCACTGAGGACGGGGGGACCATTATCCGGATATTTTGGGTGGGCCCCAAAGGCGAATTGCTTAGACGCACCCCGGTGAGCTCGGCCATGCAGGTAGGATTTGAGCGATGTTTCCCGCCCTACTGCTCTCTCTGCGGGCACTCGCGACCTCTCAGGCACCACGCCTGGCCCAGATTCGGGCCTGGCCCGGCCAGTTCTCCGCACGGACCGCACCTGGCGGCCGCCGCGGCTATTCCCCGGCTCCCGCGCGGCACCGGGGGGCGCTCGGGCTCCGGCTGCGGCTCGAGGCTCAGCGCTTGTTCGGGCAGGTGGCGGCTGCGCGCCGTGCGCGCGCCCAGGGACTACCCTCCCCCTCTCCGCGCCTCCTCCGCAGTTCCCAGCGGGACTCGGGGACCCTCGAGCTACGCTAGCTACCTGCGCCCTCACTCCGACGGGGCGCCCACACCGCGTAGCCGCGTGACGGAAAGCAGGGACCCCCGCCACTGCTAGGGCCTGGGACACCGCCCACCCTGCTGGCCCGTGCGCCCCGCGCACAAGGGCAGGGATCCTGGCACCCCAGAACCTGAGGTGGGGCCCCTAAACACTTCAGAACGGTGACTTGGGATTTCTTGCACATTTTGCGATCCCTGCCCCCACTCCAATTTCTTGCCCGCGCACCCTACATCCCCCTCCCCCACCGCCCGTCTCCCGGGCCCCCTGGCCCGCGCCCCCCTCCCCCTGGCTCGAGTTGCGGAGGCGGTCCGGGGGCGGGGCGAGGGCCCGGCGGGCGCCCATTGGCGCGGGCTCCGGGCCAACGGGGCCCGAGCGGGCGCCGCGCGGCGGGGTGGCGCGGCTATAAGAGCCCGGCGTTGGCGCCCGAAGTTCGCCTGCTCTCCGGCGGAGCTGCGTGAGGCCAGGCCGGCCCCCGGCCCCCCCTTCCGGCCGCCCCCGCCTCCTGGCCCACGCCCGCCCGCGCTCGGCCCGCCAGCGCCGCCACCGGGCTGGCGGCCCCGCGTCGACGTCGTCCGCCACGCTGCTGATCCCATCGCGGGCGTCGTCGGCGGGGTCGCGCTCCGCCGGGCCTGCGGACTCCCCGCCGCCTCCTCGTCTATCTACCTCAACGCCCGTCCCGCTGCACCCGAGGAGGCGGTTCCCCCCGCAGGCAGTCCGGCTCGCAGGCCGCCGGCGTTGTCATCAACCCCCGCTCCCCCTCCAGCCCTCCCCGGCGCGCAGCCTGGCCGCTCTCACTCCTCGCTGCTCCCGGAGCGTCTCCAGCGCTGCCGCCGCTGCCCCCCCGAGGCCCGGGCTCGCGACGGCCGAGGGCTCCGTCGGCCCAAACCGAGCTGGGCGCCCGCGGCCCGGGTGACGCCTCCACTCCGCCCCCCTCCGCACCGCCCCCGACCCCCGACGTGGCGCCCTTCCCTCGCTTCTCTGTGCACCCCTCTCCCCCTCTTCGGCCTCTGGTCCCGGCCCCCCGCTCTCTTTTCTTCCGCAACCTTCCCTTGGCTCCCTCCCGTCCCCCCCGGCTCCGCGCCTCCAGCGCCCGCCCCCCTCCAGGCCCGCCCTCCCGCCCTCGTCCCAAAGTGGATTAATTATACGCTTTCTGTTTCTCTCGGCGCTGTTCTCTCCCGCTGTGAGCCTGCCCGCCTCTCGCTGTCCCCTCTCCCTCTCGCCCTCTCTTTGGCCCCCCCCCTTTCACGTTCACTCTGTCTCTCTCACTATCTCTGCCCCCCTCTGTCCTGGATACAACAGCTGACCTCATTTCCCGATACCCTTTCCCCCCCTAAAGTACAACATCTGGCCCGCCCCAGCCCGCAGACAGCCCGTCCTCCCCAAACAATCAGACGAGTCTCCCCCCCCCAAAAAAAAGCCATCCCCCCGTTCTGCCCCGTCGCAATTCGGTCCACGCGACTCGGCCAGAGCGGCGCTGGCAGAGGAGTGCCCGGCAGGAGGGCCAACGCCCGCTGTTCGGTTCGCAATACGCAGCAGGGAGGTGGGCGGCAGCTGTGCCGGCTTCCAGGTAAGCGCCGCGCGGGCCGCGCGGGCCGGCGGGGCGGGGGCTGCGCCCGGGGGCTGCGGGGCCGGTTCCCGGGGACGAATCACGCGCCCTCTGCCCTGCGCCGCGTGGGGGGCGGGCTGGGGGCTGCGGGAAACGACGAGAGAGGTGAGAGCTGTCTGCAAAGGCGATTTCCTGGTCGATTTTGGGGGGGGCGGGGGGGCGGGTTGCTGAAAGTTTGCGATCCGTGCCGTGCGGGGGCGGGGCCGTCCCCCCAGGGTGCTGGGTAGCGAGGAGGGGCGCAAGTCTCCGAAACCCACCCTGGTATGTTCACTCCGCGCCAGCACGACCGACCGAGGAGAGTGGGGTGGGCGGGGCCGGGACGGAGCGGGGGGCCGAGCCGACCGAGGAGCCCTGCCAGACGCCACATTGGCAAGATTCCCCCGACGGCCCTCCCTTTCCCTGTCCCCAACTTTTCCAAGTGGGGACCCAGCGAAAGGGGCTGTTCTGGGGCTCCCGGGGCAGCAGCGCACAGCGCGTGGTGGTGGTGGGGGCGGGGGGGGGGGCGGGTAGACTGCCCCTGCGCCGTGGGCAGATGGAAGTTTCCATACAAGGAGGTGGAAAGCAGCCCCCTCCTTGGCCTCCGTGGCCCTTTGCGGACTTGGGCTGGGGGTTCAGGATGAGCCCCCAAACCCCTCCCCCGCGCTCACGCGGTTCTTTGCTAAGGGACGGCCCCGAGTTGGCGGTGGGGGCGCAGCGCCGAGGAGGGACTGGCTGGAAGCAGGGAGGGGGCGGGAGCAAAGGGGCGGGGGGAGTGGTCAGCGGGGAGAGGGGTGGGGGGTAGGGTGGAGCCGGGGCTGGGAGGAGCCGGCTCACACATAAAAGCAGAGGCACTGACCAGCCCGAGAACTGGACATTAGCTTCTCCTGTGAGGCAGCCTTCCAGCCTCCTCTTCCTCGTGCAGCCCTAGGAGCCTCCTGTCCAGCGGCAGGTAACCGGCGCTGTTGAGCGAGAACCCCGCTGCCCTCCGCTCCAGCCCACCGGCCCTCCGGGCCCAGCCTCAGCCCCCTGCCTCCAGCGCAGGCACTCACTCCCCTGCCTGCCTCTGCCTTCCCCCCGGCATGCCTGTCCAGTCCTCCGCTCTCCCGCCGGGGCTCTGGGCTGGACCCCACCGCAGAGAAGCCCCGCTTACCGAAGGATGAAGCTGCCTGGCTGATGTGTTCTTAGAATTTGGAAGCGGGCAGCAGGCAGACCCGCTGGGGTCCAGTCCCAGCAGCAGGAGGAGAGCGAGGAGGCACTTTAGACCCTGCCGTGGAGCTGGCCACGGCCCTTGCCGAGCTTAAGCAAGACTGCCTCTCTCGTCTCCTCGGTTTATGGCATCGAGAAGCCCCCCGGGCCTGCATGCAGCAGCCTCGGTCCAGGCTGGGAGGCCCCACTGCCCTGGTGCCCACTGGGTGTGGGGCCTGGGAGGGGCACATCCGGGCAGCCTGCCCAGCCCCTTGCTCGGTCAGCATCAGGGTGCCAATGAGCTGAATGGCACTGGGCCCTGGCCGTGCCCCCAGAAGGGCTCTTACCTGGGTCTGCAGAGGGCAGGCTGGGGCTGTCCGCCTGGGGGGCTTCCACCTCCTGGAAGGGGGCAGGGGCATCTGGCCGTGTCCAACGCTTAGACCTGAGACCTGCCACTCCTTCCAAATCGGACCCTGAGGGGCTTGGGGTCTGGCCTCCAGGTGGCTTAGCCTGCTCTCCCCAGCTCTCCGGGATGTGGTTCGGTGCCCCCAGCCTGGCAGAGGGCCTGGTGGTCCCCAAGGGACTTTGAGGCTTTGGCTTTTCTGCCTGTGTGTTGGGGTGCCCAGGGCAGACTGGAGTTGGGGGACTGGGCGAGTCAGAAGAACAAGGCCCCGGGGAGTGTGGCTCGGGCTTCCGTGCTGACCATTGGACTCTTGACCTGGGCTCTGCTCAGCCACAGCCTGGGAGGGTGGGGCTGGCCCGCAGGACCCTCAGCCCCTTGGTGCCCTGGGTGCACGTGCGGTGTGGCGGGGTGGGGCTGTCTGCCATCTTGGCTGGCGCTGGGCGGCCCAGGAGTGGCCGCTGCCTTGTGCTGGCCCCGCCCTCGTGACATCACAGAATGGAGGCCAGGTCTAGTGTCCAGCACTGGTCCCTGCAGCTTTGGGAATGGCCGAGCCCCTGCAGGAATGCCAGTGGGGACGGTCATCCCCATGGGAAATCACTGACCAGCCCTTGGTGCCAATCAAAGGTGTCCTTCCCACAGGCCCCCACCCGCCTCTGCAGTTAAAACACGTTAGTGCTTCATGGGAACAATAACCTGAAGGGGATAGCCAGGCTGTGTAAAGCTGCATCTGAACTTGAAGTTGGTAGACAGCCCTGCCTCCGGGGGACCCCCGGCTGGTGGGGCAGGCGGGTCTCACGCCCTCTCTCTCCGCCCCCAGATTCCGATGGAGCTTCCGATGGGGAAGTCGATGCTGGTGCTGCTAACCTTCTTGGCTTTGGCCTCGTGCTGCTTTGCTGCTTACCGCCCCAGTGAGACCCTGTGCGGCGGGGAGCTGGTGGACACCCTCCAGTTTGTCTGTGGGGACCGCGGCTTTTACTTCAGTAAGTAGCTCAGTGCACGGTGGGGCAAGGGGGAGCGGCGCACACAGCAGGCACTCAATAAATGCTGGAGCCCGTTCCTCAGACACCTAGGCGGAGGCTCCAGGGTGGCGGGTGGGGGTGGGGGAGGACTGGCCCAGGAGGACGAGCCGGGCTTTGGAGAGTGAGTGCAGTGTGGCCCTGGCTGCCTGCGGTGCAGCGGAGGGGCACTGGCGCCCCTGGCTGTCTGCAGCAGGACTCACAACGGGAGGGCGGAGGGGTCCACACGGGGGAGGCCGTTACCGGTGGGTGGGGGCGGGGCGAGCGGGTCGGCCTGTGGACACGGGGGCGGGGTGCCTGACGTCTTTGACAAGCAGCACATATTTGATGAAATGGGTTGAAGCCCACGGGAAGAAAAGCTGGCGGGTGTGAGTGTGCACGTCCCACATGCTCGGGGTGCTCAGCTTCCCCTGGGGGTGCAGGAGAGGTGACAGGCCCCTGCTTTGGCTGCTCCCTGTGCCTCTTGATTTCTGTCCCGGGGTTTGCCTCTTTGTCCTTGGGACCCCATTTGGAGGTGACCTCTCCCTCTGGGGCCTGGGCCCTCGCCCTCCCCCCCCCCCCCCCAGTCAGCTCAGCCTCAGCGTCTTTGCCTGCACTGAGGGTGGGGGGGTGTGGCCTCCTCTCCCGCAGCCCCCACTTACCCACCTGGAGCAACGGGCCCACAGAGGCCAGTCTTGGCATTTCAAAGCTGCTCTTGGAAAAGCATTCTTGAGTCTCAAGCTTCTGAAGTCCCTGCCTGCCTGGCCTTGCCCACCCGTGCCCTCTCTCTGTCCCTTGCCTCCTTTGAGGGTAGGAAGTGGCACTGTAGGGTCTGGCCCCTCTGTACCAGGTTCCCCAAAAGTGGTGCTGGGCTGAGTCCCCACCCACAGGACCCACGACAGAACCTTTACTAGGGGTTCTTCCCAGCTCCCCCTGCCAAGGGGCACCCCAAGGGGAGGCCTGGGCGCTCTGCCCCGCGGCTGAGACCTGGAGCCGGGGGAGGGAGGGGGGGACGGGAGGAGCGGAGGGCGTGGTTTCTGGAGGTCCTCACTCCTCTCCCCCCGTCCTCTTCTTCCTCTGCCCATTCCTGCCTGTCTCTGCGTCTCCGGGCCGGGGGCCGCCGGCCCCTGCTTGGTCCAGGGTGGCACTTGTGTCCCAGCCTGGCCTTCAGGACAGGACCCTGTGGCCCCGGAACACAGGGTCTGGACCCCTTGCTGGGCAGCCCCTGTGCCCATTTTCCAAACCTCTCTGGACCTGGGGACTCCAAGGCTGTGCCTGTTTGCAGTCCCAGGAGGGTGCCCCCAGGCCAGATGGCCAGTCCTGGAGTGGGCCCCCCACTTCCCCTGAGGTTCTTTCTGGTCCCCCCCCCACCCAATGCATGCTGCCTTGCATGGTGTGCGGTGCTGACCAGCCCCCCTCCGTGGGACTTGCAGGCAGGCCAGCCAGCCGGGCGAGCCGCCGCAGCCGGGGCATCCGTGGCATCGTGGAAGAGTGCTGTTTCCGCAGCTGCGACCTGGCGCTCCTGGAGACTTACTGTGCCACCCCCGCCAAGTCCGAGAGGGACGTGTCGGCCCTTCCGACCGTGCTTCCGGTAAGACGGCTCCCTTTCCTCTGGGGCCCCTTGGGCTGTCACCTCTGAGCCAGGGAACCGGGGCACAGCCAGCACCTTAGCTGTGAGCACAACTAGAGAGGAAGCTGCACATTTGCCAGGGGTCCCCCACCGGGCACCTTGGCCAGAGCTGAGTGAGGTGTCAGCTGGTTCGGTGACGGGTTCAGGTGTGAACCCCTCAGCTCACCGAAAGGGCCGCAGGCTGGTTAGGGGCTGGAACCAGGGAGCTGGCTCCCCTTGACTGGCCCTCCCCCTGCCCCCCAGGACAACTTCCCCAGATACCCCGTGGGCAAGTTTTTCCATCACGGCGCCTGGATGCAGTCCGCCCAACGCCTGCGCAGGGGTCTGCCTGCCCTCCTGCGTGTCCGCCGGGGTCGCGTGCTGGCCAGGGAGCTGGAAGCCCTCAGGGAGGCCAAGCGTCACCGGCCCCTGATTGCCCTGTCCACCCACGACCCAGCTGCCCGCGGGGGTGCCTCTCCAGAGGTGTCCAGCAATTAGAAGTGAGCCAAACGGTCGTAATTCTGCGAAATGGCCCCGCGCTCCTCCTGCTGTCCTCCTGACCGGCGGCCTTACCATCAGGCCCTCTGAAGCCTCTCTGCGTCACCTGCCCCAGCGCGCTCCCTGCCCCGCCCCTGTGCCCCGACCTCCCCAAGTCAGGCTGCTCTGCTCGGCCCCTCCATCGGCCGAGGGCCGCGTCCCAACACCTTCAAAAATGTACCACCCCAATTGGCTTTAAATACCCCCAAATTATCCCCCCAAATTATCCCCCAAAATATCCCCCCAAATTATCCC
>VMDR010000438.1:0-234717 GCA_007922815.1 Macrotus californicus | reverse complement strand
AACCAAGTCTGTGAGCATCCTGATTACCAGTGTTTTGAACTGTGCATCTGATAGGTTGGCTATCTCTTGGTCGCTTAGTTGTATTTTTTCTGGAGCTTTGATTTGTTCTCTCATTTGGGCCATTTTTGTTGTCTTGGCACGCCTGTTACGTAGTAAGGGGCGGAGCCTTAGGTGTTCACCAGGGCAGGGCGGCCACGTCACTGCGTTGTGATGCTGTTTGTGGGGGAGGGGTCCGAGAGGGAACAATGGCGGCCGCTCCGCTCCCTGCTGGCCACCAGTCACCCTCCACACCACCCACAGTCCAACGGGGCCCCCCTGGTGCTGGCCCCGGCGCCGATCCCCGGCGGGAGGGCCGTGCACGCTCCAGGACCCTGCGGGTCTCTCCAACGAGCTCTCCCGTGAGACTGGGAGCCCCTCCCGTGCCGCCGCCTCAACCCCCACAGGAGTCCTCAATCAGAGGCTTTGAGGCTTCACCTCCCGGCGCCGGAACTCTGGGCCGCGGGGTCCGTCCCGCTCCCGAGCCGCTCCTCCCCGTCTATCCTCACGAGGGAGTGGGACGCCCGGGCCGCAGCCGCCACCTCTCCCGGCCAGCCGCGCCTTTCCCCGGATCCGCCAGCCGCCGCCCCGCCACGCGAGTCCTCTCTGCCCCTCCTACCAGTCTGGATGTATGTTTCTTAGTTTCTTGGTTGTCGGACTTCCATACAGTTCGATTTTCTGTCAGTTCTGGTTGTTTTTTCTTTTAAAATTTGTTGTTGTCCGTCCCTTGGTTGTGCGAGGAGGCACAGGGTGTCCACCTATGCCTCCATCTTGGCCGGAAGTCTCCTAAATGTTCTTATTACACACAAAAAGAAAGGAAGAAGGAAAATTTTAGTGGTGATGGCCAAACTCATAGCACTGATTATGGTGACGGCTTTACAGGTCTTTGCTTATCTTCAAACTCATTGAGATATACACATGGAATATGTTCAGTTTTTTAAACTTAAAATTACAGTTGACATTCCATTTTATTTTATATTAGTTTTAGGTGTACAGCACAGTGGTTAGACACTTATATAACTTAAAAAGTGATCCCCCAGTAATTCTAGTGCCCACTTTGCACCAAATAGAGTGATTACGATATCATTGACTGTACTCCCTATGCTGTTATGGGCAGCTTTCTTGCATGTCAAGCATCCCTCAATAAAAAAAAATAAATGTAGGGTGTTTTAACCACTAAAAATAAAATGAATTCAATAAAATGAAAAGTTTGAACAAGTCCTTTCAAACGTTTTACTTCTCATGATACTTGAGTTGTTTTTGTTCCTTTTGATTAGTAATTTTCATATTTGGAAGAGTGTGAAAAGATATTTGATTCTAAAATTTTCTTTGGTCAAACAAATGTCTGCGAAAGATAATATACGATCTTACATAAACATGACAGGTTAAAAGAATAATGTGTACCAAAATCTCGCTTTAACCCCTGGTAGGAGAACGGCCTGTAGGGGGCGAGAGTGGATCTAGGAAGATGGTTCCAGACGCTTTGGAAACAGAAAAGGCTGTACAGCGTTAGACTTTCATAGATTAAGTTTATAAACTAAAGCATCTCCGGAAGTGTCCAAAAGGATTGGGATAAAGTGGGGTCACTTCTGGTCTAAGTAGAAGAAGAGACTAGAATGAGAAAAAAATAATACAGAACAAGGCAAGGAAGGAGAGAAAAAAGTGAGGAAAGGGAGAAACAGAAAGCACAAGAATGAATCCATATGTGTCAGTAACCCACATTAACGTAGATGGTCTAAATCTACGCTGTTCCGTGCTGTGGCCGCGGACCTGCATCGCCACGGAGGACCTGAAATGTGGATGGCCTGAACTGATATCTCACTAAAATTTTTATTTTGACTGAATTTTGCAGAGATAACATTTTGGATATATGGTTAAATAAAATATATTACAAAAGTTAATTTTACCATTTAAAAAAAAACACTTTTGATTGTGGAGGCTAGAAAGTTTTAGATTACAGAAATGTCGCACACTGTAGACTGTCGGTCTAAATACTCAAATCAAGACTCAAATGAATTGTCGGAGAGGATAAGAAAAAATAAAATCCAGCAATATGTTTACATTTAAATATAAACCATATAACAAGTTGCCAGTTGAAGGACATAAATAGCCAAAAAGAAACTTGTCTTAAGCTTGTTATTATCAGAAAATATAGACTTTAATGTAGAAAGCATTACTAGAGATAACTCTCTGTCATGAAAATATAACAATTCTAAATGTGTATTTCAAACATAGTCTCACAATCAGTGAAGCAAAAAATGACAGAACTACTCAAACATGCAAATGGTAAGATGTACTGTTAGCATAAAATGCTGTGCAGAATTTAAAGAACTGGAATGGCAAGAAAAGAATGTAAAATACCTTACATTAGATAACTACACCACCAAAGATGGAGATTTATAAAGCCCCCTTCTTGAGCTTGATTGCTTAAGCAGACAAAAAGTAAAGATACAGATTTCAACAATATAATGAACAAGCCTGATCTCCTGGCCACACACACAGAACATGCAGAGAGCCACTGAAAAATGCACCATAAAAAAGGCTTGGGGAGCTGTTAGGAATGTAAAATGGTGTGGCTACAATGGAAAACAGCATGGTGGATCCTCAAAAAATTAAAAAATAGAATTATTATATGATCCAGAGATTCCATCTCTGGGTCTATACCCAAAAGAATTAAGAGCAGGGACTCAAAGTGATATTTGTACATTGAGGTCCAGAGCAGAGTTATCCACCAAAACGTGGAAACAGCTCAAGTGTCCATTGGCAGGTGAATGGATAAGTAAAATATGACGTATACCTACAATGGAATATTACTCAGCCTTAAAAAAGGAAGGAAGTTTTCTGATACCAGTTACAACATGGAAAAACCTTAAAGACATTACGCTCAGTGAAATAAGCCAGGCACAAAAGGACAGATACTGTGTGGTTCTACTCGTAGGAAGTCTCTAGAGGAGTCAGATTCATAGAGACAAAGTGAATGGTGGGAGCCCGGGGTTAAGTAGGGGTCAGGGATGGGAAATTGGTGTTTAATGGGGACAGAGTTTCAGGTGGGGAAGATGGGAAAGTTCTCAAGGTGGATGGTGGTGATGGTTGCACAACAGCATGAATGTACCTAATGCCAGTGCTGTGTGCTTAAAAATGGTTGAAATGGTAAATTTTGTTATGTATGATTAACCAAAATTAAAAAAATTAATTAATATTAAAAATGCTTGGAGAATTTTCTTTCTTTCTTTTCTTTCTTTCTTTCTTTTCTTCCTTTCTTCCTTTCTCCTTCCTTCCTTTTCCTCTTTATTCTTATTTTTTAATTATATTTTATTGATTATGTTATTACAGTTGTCCCATTTTTTCCCCCTTTGACCCCCTCCACCCAGCACCCCCCACTCCCTCAGGCAATCCCCCCACCGTTGTTCATGTCCATGGGTCACATGAATAAGTTCTTTGGCTACTGCATTTCCTACACTGTACTTTACATCCCCATGGCTATTCTGTAACTACCTATTTGTACTTTTTAATCCTCTCACCTCTTCACCCATTCCCCCACACCCACTTCCCATCTGGCAACCATCAAACACTCTCTGTATCCATGATCCTGTCTCTGTTGTTCTTGTTTGCTTAGTTTGTTTTTTATATTCAATTGTTGATAGATATGTATTTATTGCCATTTTATTGTTCATAGTTTTGATTTTCTTTTTCTTAAATAAATTCCTTCAATATTTCATATAATAATGCTTTGGTGATGATGAACTTCTTTAGCTTTCTCTTTTCTGGGAAACTCTTTATCTGCCCTTTGATTCTAAATGACAGCTTTGCTGGTAGAGCAAACTTATCTGTAGGTCCCAGCTTTTCATGATATTGAATATTTCTTGCCAATCCCTTCTAGCCTGCAAAGTTTCTTTTGAGAAATCAGCTGACATTCTTATGGGTACGCTCCTATAGGTAACTAACTACCTTTTTCTTTCTGCTTTTAAGATTCTCTCTTTATCTTTAACTTTTAGCATTTTAATTATGATGTGTCTTGGAGTGGGCCTCTTTGCATCCATCTTGTTTGGGACTCTCTGTGCTTCCTGGGCTTGCATGTCTATTTCCTTCACCAAACTAAGGAAATTTTCTTTCATTATTTTTTCAAGTAGATTTCCAATTTCTTGCTCTTTCTCTTCTCCTTCTGGCACCCCTACGATGCAAACGTTGGAATGCTTGAAGTTGTCCCAGAGGCTGCTTATACTATCTTTGTTTTTTTGGATTCTTTTTTTTTTTTCATGTTGTTCTGAATGGTTGTGTTTTGCTTCCTTATGTTCCAAATCATTGATTTGATTCTCAGTTTCATTCACTCGACTGTTGTTTCACTGTAAATTGTTCTTTATTATTGAAATAAAGACCCTTCTTTATTCCTGACTGGATCTTTTTTATGTTGTTGAGGTCCTCACTAAGTTCCTTGAGCATCCTTATAAACAGTGTTTTGAACTCTGCATTTGACAGATCGCTTATCTCCATTTTGTTTAGCTCTTTTTTTGGAGTTTTGATTGTTCTTTCATTTGGGCCATGTTTCTTTGTCACTTCATTTTGGCAGCCTCCCTGTGTTTGTTTCTATGTATTAGGTAGAGCTGCTATGATTCCCTGTCTTGGTAGTGGGACCTGATGTAGTAGGTGTCTTGTAGGGTCCAGTAGCACAGCCTCCCCTATCACCCATGCTGGGTACTTGAGGTGCGCTCTCTACAGCTGAGTACACCCTCCTCTTGTAGTTGAGCCTTGGTTGCTGTTGGCAGATCAATGAGAGGGATTTACCCAGGCAAGTTAGTTGCAGGGATTGGCTGTGCTCACTGACCACAAACTTCCACCTTCAGCTGTGCAGGGGCAGGGTGGCAGTGCTCTGATGTGGTTTGTAGATGTTCACTGGGTGCTCAGGCCCTTGAGTTTCCCAGGCGGGGTTTCACAGGCCAAGGTGATCTCTCTCCTGTGATTTCTGAGCTATAAAGCAATCTGAGATGGCTGCTACTTGTGCTGGGTTTGGAGATTCCCAAGTGAAGCCAAGTTGTGAATGTAGGCTGGTTGCTGCCAGTGCTGTGTTTGGGGCCACTTAGCAAGAGGTATGGAGGGTGTGGAGGCTGGGGCCTCACTTAGGTCAGCTGTTACTTGTTTGAAAGAATTTAGGGAGTTGTGAAGCATGAGCCAAGACAAGTATTCATATGCAAAAATTACTGTTAACTTCTGTAAATTGGGTGGGATGGAGCCTCAGGGGATCTTCAGGGTGGGCAAACAGTGTTAACCAGGTTGATGGAATCTCAGCTATGGCACCCGCCTGCTGGCTGTGTGGCTCTACCCACTTTTCTGTCTGAGAGGAAGCTGTCTCCCAGCTCTTGCCTCGATGGCCAGCCACTTCAGTTCCTCCCCATATGACACTGGTACCTTTCACGCTGCTCCTGGGTGCTGGAGCTCCTCACTCCTGAGATATTCCTCCCAAATTTTTATCTACCACACGTGGGTGTGGGACCAACCCATTTCAAGTCTCTGCCCCTCCTACCAGTCTGGACAGATATGATTTCATTAATTTCATTAATTCTTTAATTTTGTAGTCATCAGACTTTCATTCAACTAGATTTCTGCCAGTTCGGAGTGATGATTGTTCTATAATTTAGTTGTAATTTTGATGTGGTTGTGTGAGGAAGTGATCCGTGTTTATCTATGCTGCCATCTTGACCAAAAGTCCTCTTTTTTTAAAAAAATTATTTATTTGTAGAGAGAGAGGAAGGGAGAAAGAGAGGGAGAGAAACATCAATGTGTGGTTGCCTCTCACACACCCCCTACTGGGGACCTGGCCCACAACCCAGACATGTACCCTGACTGGGAATTGAACTGGTGATCCTTTGGTTTGCAGCCCGCGCTCAATTTACTGAGCTACACCAGCCAGGCCTTCAAAAGTCCTCTTCAGAAAAAAAAAAAAAATCATCCATTAGGAAGGCTTGTAGTTTTTAAAGATAAGTGTGGCCATTTTGTTAAATGACACCAACAGGTAATCAACAGGCATGTGAAGCTCAAAACTTATAATATAGAAAAGGAAAAAGGCAGACAAAATTCATTAACAAAACAGAACATAGGAATGCAATGTTTTTATCTCTAGAACTGAAAGTCATTACATATCAAACTTATGACCTCAAACCAAAGTAACACTTAGAGGAAAATTGAGAGCCTTAAATGAAAATTAGTAAGGTAGGTATTGAATTCAGAGTTTTAGGAAAGAATAACAGAATAGTGTCAGAGAAAATAGAAGGAAGAAAATAGTCAAAATAAGGGCAGAAAATTTAGAAAACAAACACATAACGAGAAGGTTAAGTTTAGTTTTTTGAAAAGAAGAAAAAAGATAAACTTCTGGTGACATTGATCAAGGACAAACAAAGAAAAGGTGCAAATTAGACATATTAACAATGAAAAAGGTGCAAATTAGACATATTAACAATGGAGCCTGCAGAGGTTGAAATAAGAATACATGAAGAATGATTTTATTCACCAATGTGGCACACTATTCACCCATAATTGTGAAAATGTAGATAAAATATCCACATTTCTAAAAAACGTAGACTTAAAAGCCCAAATCAAGAGAAAACACAAGGTCTGAAGAATTTAAAACTCATTAAAGAAATTGAATAATAACTTTAAAATCTTCCTCCGCAGAATACCCTGCCCACAAATAAGACACCAGATCTAGATGTGTTTACCAGTGAGTTCTACTAAATGCCCGTGTAGCCAATAATGCTAACCATATACAAACCATTTCAGAATATAGGAAAAAATACCCACACCCCGTTCCTTTTATGAGGCCAGCATTGCCTTGATACCAAACCCAGAAACAAATAGTGTGAATCAGAAAAATCTCCCTCTGAAACATAGATGCAAAAATCCTCTATAAAACATCAGTAAATTAAATCTGGTAATGTATTAAAAACCACATCATGATCAAGTTGTGTTTATTCCAGGAACAAAGGTTGAATTAACCTTAGAATAGTGATGAACATAATTCACCACATTATCAGTCCAAAGGAGGAAAAAAATCATATGATATTCTTAAGAGATACAGAGAAAACATTGAATAATACACAACACACGCATGACTTTTAAAAATAGCAGCAACTTAGGACTAAGGGGACTTCCTTAATCTGACAAGAGCCACCTAAAAACCCCAGAGCAGATTCATCGTTAATGGTGAAACATTAAAGCACTCCCTTAAAGGTCAGACAGGAGAGAAGACTGTCCGTTTAGAGACACGTTTTCAGTGTCATTGTGAGGACTGCAGCTGCCTGTTGGTCGGATAGACCAGCAGCAGGTGTTACGTATAACAGAGCAACCAATGTAAAACACTTAGAAATAAATCTAAAAATGGTTCGGATTGTTTGTGAAGAAAACGATGAAACATTGAGCAACATCGAAAAGAGAGTAATATCATTTTCACTGACTGGAAGACTCAATGTTATAAAGAGCCTGTACCCTCCAGTCTGATCTATGGATTCACTGCAGTTCCAATCAAAATCTCTACAGGGTGGTGTTTTCTTTTTCCATGAAACTTGATGGGTAAAAGTAAAGGGTTCTACGTAACAGAATTCTGAAGAAGAACACTAAGAAGAGCTTTGACTTCCCAAGTAGCAGTGTGGGCTGGTGTAGACATACACACACTGGCCAGTGGAACCGGATTTATCTGCCTGGCTTCCTCTCGGGACACAAAGGATGCTCTCAGAGGACATTCCTTGTCGTCACAGTGACAGTAACATGACAACCTATTGCTTCTTCTGAGTTAGATATAAATCTGGAAAACACAGTAGCCCTGGGTTTTTCTTTTCTTGCTTCTTAAATACACAGATTTTAACCTGAAGCTGGGGGTACATCATACAATAAATGCCTATGTTATATGAGTTAGTATTTATTTTATGCCAAAATAGGCTGTTACTGAGTTTAGAGTTCAATCTAGAATATGTGTGTGCATCCGTTATCCATCACTCTTAATCTATGCAGCCATCCATCCAGCTACCCACCCATCCACCCACTTACCCATGCCTGTCCATGCATCTATTTATCCTTTCATCTATCCACCCATCACCCAACCATGCACCCACATTGCACTCACTCACCCACCCACCCACTCATCCATCTACCCATCCACCCATCCACCCACCCACACGGCCATTCACACATGAACTCATCTACCCATTTATTCATGCATCCCAACCCGCCTAACCACCCAGCTAAACACCCATCTATCTGCTTATCTATTCATCTCTTTTTCTGTCTGCCTGCTTCTCTGTGTGATTGTTGAAAAGGGATTTCAAGGTCTATGGTTACCTACTGATGCGTAATGAACCACCCCAAACTTAGTGGTGTAAAACAACAACTGTTCTATCTGCCTGTGGCTCACCAGCTGGCCCGGAAGGGCTTGGCGTGGCTGGTTTGCTTCGGCTCCACAGGAAGGGGCAGCTCCTCTGGGGCTGGCGGAACTGTCACGATCTCCCTCTCATGTCTTTCAGCCTCCGGAGCCTCTTTGTCCGCCCGTTGTCTCTCACAAGATACTCACATGAACTTCTTCACACGGCCGTTCTGTGGCCCAAGAAGGCAAAAGTGGAAGAAGCTACTGGGCCTTCTCAGGCCTCGTTCCTAAAATTCATGTAATGCTACCTCTGTAACATTCTGTTGGTCAAAGTCACAGTTCGTTCGCTCAACCTTTATTGTTTGAGAACCCACTGTGTATTAGGCACTGTTCGGGGTTCCGGTGATAAAAGGTAGACAAAATGGACAAATTCTCTGCCCTCACGGAATTTACCTTTGGTTCTTGTACTTTCTGTTAAAGTAGAGACTCCAGATTCACGCCACTTCACATGTGAAGTAGGTCGGAGGTCTTGGTTTCTTCGGGGTGCCTTTGTCCCCGCCAGAATAGAGAGTGTTTTTCTAGACCCTCTTAATCAGAATGGACTATAATTCCAAGCTTTAGGTTCTGGGTGGAGGCCTTCGTTCCCCTTCCTCTGTGTCCCACAGAGCTGAGCCACATTTCTGTCCCCAGAGGTTATCATCTTTTGCCGCGTAGAGTGTACTTTTGGGACTAAACCCCTCTCCGCAACAGCTCTCCATTGTCACTCAGCTTTAACTGCTCTTTTCCTTTTGGCATCGAGGGGCTCTCCTTCTCTGCAAGCTTGCCTGTAGGTCACAGTATTCATCATACTTTACTCAGCATGTCTTGTAGTAGAAACTGGGTCTGTCCGTGTCCGCTGAGGCCCCTCTAAATAGATTAGGGTTCAGTTAAACAGACTCTGAAATGGAGATTTGCATGCTGGGAGGTAACTGAAACGCTTCAACACCTTCAGGTTCAACACCTGTAAGGGAGTGGGGACAGCAGGGTCAGGCAGAGGGGGCCCTTGGATGTGATGCAGGGACACTGGCTTCAGTGGACTTCATGGGGGCTCTGAACCTGGGTGGTTCTTCAGAATTATCCCTACTTATCCCCCCGATTTTGGCCAAACCCCAAACCTCTTTATCACATTAGGCTTTTGGAGATCAATGCCAGGAAGACACTCACAGGTTATTCCTACTTTCCACCATCTCTCTTGGGAAGGAGTGAACATGCAGAGTCAACTACTGCTTGAGTGGGGAAAGGGGCAAGAGAAATAAATAATAAAACATCAGCAATGGCAGTCAATGTTATTGAGCACCCAGTCTGTGCCAGGACCCACTCGACGAAGCACTTGGCATGTCTTAACTATGCCCAGGTAGTGGAGGCTGTATGATAAGGTATGGAGTAGTGGGGATCTTATTATCCTCATTTTATAGACGAGGAAACCGAGGCACAGAGAGGTTAAGTCAGCTGCTTAAGATCATTCAACCAGTAACTGACAGACTGGAAATTTAGATCAGGAGAAGGAAAGGAGAAAGATAAATTATTGTTTCAAATTTTTATCCCTAAAAACGCACACACAAACATACAGAAAAAAAAATATTTATCACTCCATAGATGTATGTTTGAATCTTCCCATCCACTTGGTAAGGGATGAGCTATTTTTCTCCTGCCGTGCACAGCTGGGGAAACAGACTCAGCAAGCTGAAGGGCTTTGACCAGGGTGACATAGGAGAGCCCCCAAGGAGAGTGGCAGGCTAGTCCTCAGGGCCAAGTTTTGGTGAGAGTGTCCAGAAGTAGGAGGAGAGACAGAGCACAGAGGAGAAAGGGGGGGGGGAATACAGGAAAACTTGTTGAAAATCATGGATTTTAAGTCCCTGAGGTCAATGCACAAGGCTCAGCACCCTTTTCCCAACTCTCATCTGAGGGCACCCAGGACCTGCAAGAGGAGGATGCTGGCCCCAGAAGACACACGTGAGGATGATACCATGAAACAAACTGTGTGTTCGTTGCTAGGGGAGTGGATAATATGATGGGTCCGCGCAGAGACTAGAGTACTACACCATCAGTTTAGGGCTGTGTGGTATAGGGCAAAGGCTCTGGGGTCAGAAGCCTCCGCCACTTCCTAGATGAAGGCCCTTTAGCTATCTATCCCCTCGTGCCTCCGTGTCCCTCTTCTCTAGTGAGGGCACAACGCTTGCATTGACATTGAGGGTGGTTGTGAGGGTGTAGAGATGATGCCTGATAAGCCCTTGGCACTTGGAAATCACTTAGCAGATCAGGTGTCAGTGAGCTTTCTCTGCGGATAAGGACAGTGGGAGCCCCCCAAATTGTTCCGCTTCACATCCCTCACCCACCAAAGTGGTCTATAAAGTCCAATATGGCCTCACAGTGGCATGGCAGAAATTAGTGCCACTCCTGAACCTCTGAAAGCACAGTGATCACGGTGCCAGAACCCTCGAGGATGAGGCACTGGGTCCCTCACTGGGTAGGCTGCACGAAACAGCAGATACCCCAGCTGAAGGTGGATGGAATTCAGGCGGGGGGGTGGGGGGCAAGCTGATGAGCACCAGCTGAGGTTACCAGGCTCGGCTGCAGCAGTGGAAGCTGTGGCTCATCCCACTCACTTTCATTTTCCGGTTGGAATAGAGACGAACAGGATGCCTGCAGTGGCTTTCCCCAAACTCGGGGGGCCCCCTTCACAAGCACCTGGATCCAAGTGGCGTGACGGCAGGCTGTTGTGGATGCTGGGCGCTCTACCCAGGCCCCGGCTGTAGGAGTCTGCTGCTGCCCCCGCAACAAGTCACCGCAAACTTAGAGGCTCAAAGCAGCGCAAACTGGTCATCTTCCTTTCCTAGAGGTCAGAGTCCAGCTCAGTTTCGCTGGGCTAAAATCAAGGTATCAGCAGGGCTGTATTCTTTCTGAAAGTTCTAGGGATGAGTCTGTTTCCTTGGCTTTTCCAACTTCCAGAGGCTGCCTGCTTTCCTGGCTTGTGGACCCTCCTCCCCTGGCAACTGCACCCATTGACCTGTACCTGCCCTGCAAATCTCTCTCTCCCTGTCTCCGCCTCCCTGCCGCTCCCTTCTGCTTACAAGGACACCACCTCCAGTGTCTCTCCATCCCCTCCCAGTCAAGAACAAGATCACCTAGGACTGGTGGAAAGAGGAGAAGTGCTGTATTAGTTTGCTAGGGCTGTCCCCGTGAAGCACCGCAGCCTGGGGGCCTTCAACAACAGAAACGTGGTCTCCCAGTTCTGGAGGCTGGAAGTCTGAGACCAAGGTGTCAGCGAGGGCTGGTTCCTTTTGCAGCCTTGTCTGATGGCTGTCCTTTCTCTATGTTCTCACATGGTCTTCCCTCTGTGTGTGTCTGTGACCTAATCTCTTTTTATAGAGACATCAGTCGTATTTGACTAGGGCCACCTCTACTGACTTCATTAATATCTCACTTTCCCCTTTAAAGGATTTTCCAAACTCAGTCACATTCTGAGATGTTGGGGCTTAGCGTTTCAACATGTGAATTTTAGGGGGGCCCAATTCAGCACCCGTACTAGGGAGGAAGTTCCTGGGTCCTGCTTTGAAAAAGAACCCTGGAAATATGGAAAGTTCCCCCAGAGAAGTGCTTGGGGTAGGGGCTCCCCATTGCAGAGCCCAGAGGTGCTGCAGGTCCCCAGAAGAAATGACTCAATGATGTCTCTGGGTGGTTGAAGCTACAGGCAGCCTCGGAGAGTTTCCTGGCCAAAAATTAGCCTCATCACCAAAAATCAGCCAGGCTCAGGAAAAGCAGAGACTGCACTGTTCTTGGCAGGTCCCAAGTACACAGCTGGAGGGCAGATGGCTCGGAAGCACACTGATGCTCAGCACACGGGTGGACATGCAGCTTGAGAATCAGACTGACCCCTCCTTACCCTCGATGCCTGGACATTCCCTGAGCTCCCTGGAATTTTGACAGTCTTGGGGAAAGAGTGTGTGGAGAGGGGTGGTTCCCAGTAGACCAATATCAACTCCTCAGCATCCTGATGCCAAGGGACCTTGGTATAAATTAAATTGCATTAGGAACAGAAAAGAAGTTAAATTATTTGCATTCCTGGCGAGTTCGCATTCATGTGGCCTACACATGTGTCAGTCGGGCTCCCGCAGAGGCAGACCTGGGAAAAGGATTTGGGGGTAAATCCTTCCTGCCAACACTTGAGTTCAGTCCCGGAAGACTCCTGTCTGATTTCCGACTTCCAGAACCGCAGCTAATCAATTAGCACCGTTTCCAGTTACTAAGTTCGTGGGAGCAGCAATGGGAAACTAAAACAATGAGAAACTCTCATTTCTTTCGAAACCCATGGTCGTCTCAGGCTGTCATCTACTGTCTCACCTGTGATGGAGAAGTGACTTAGCCTCTCTGCGCCTGGGCTTCCTCCTCATCCCGAGCATGGGTGTCATACCAGGGCCAAGATGAAAAAGAAGCGAGTCACTGTGAGCCGATGCACCTCGCACAGTGTCTGGCACATTGTGAGCAGCACAGGAGAAGCATGGCCTACCACGAGTGATCGTTATTGCTGTAAGAAGAACGAGCACATGGCACGGTGAGGAAAGGCCACTGGCATTCAGCCTCTGAGTGGGGGACAGGCGAGAGCAGCGGAGACTGCGGTGAGCTGGTGAGCTCAGGCCCCCTCCAAAGGGGACAGCCACTGCCCAGCCCAACCTGGATTGTTGTCACAGCTTCCAACTTTCCAAGAAAATCCAGAAATCTGGACCTGTCCATGTGCAGAGTTTTGTAATGCTTACGTACTGGCTGCTAATTAGCATTTTAAAAACACACTCAGTGACTAGACGTGTCCTAAGGATGGAAGGTCACTTTTGATGTCAGAGCTGGAGAATCCAAAGTTTAAATGCGCCTGTGATCACAGCTCTGCTTACAAAAGGGAACCTTCTAAGCATCGAAGGGCTCCTCGTGGGCCAACCCCTGGAAAAAATACGTAAAGGTTCAAGTCCTCTCATCTCATAGCACAGTAACCAGGGTAATGCAGAAACCACTCTTCATCCTCTTTTACAAATGAGGAAACTGAGGCCCAGAGAAGCCAAGAACGGATGCATTTCAAGATCACCCAGCTGGCAAATGCAAAGCAGGGATGAGACCCCAGGCAGGAGGGCTTTGGCGTCAGACCCATTCTGCGTCTCTGACAGGGTGCATCGCAGTGTTTGAGCGCAGTGCTCTGGGCAGGAGGGCACAGCATCACGGTAGGAAATTAATAAATGACTTTCTCATCATTTTTCCTTCCACCACCTCTAAGTCTTGACATGAGGTGAAAAGAAAGGGGGAGGGTTTCCTGCCCAGGGGCTGAGGGGAGGGTGTGGATGGCAAAATTCAGGGCTTGGGGTAACTGGAGTGGAGGGGAAGGTTCAATTTGTAAAGATGCGGGAGCCGGGAGGTGAGAGCGGAAACCAAGCAGCTAAACTTCTGAGAAGTTAAAAAGTAGGTTAGTGGCCTGAGCTAGGGGCTTCCTGCCCTGCCACATGATCAGACACCCGGCCGGTGTCCTGCCGCAGCAGGCTGTGTGCCTGCAGGGTGCTCTCTGCTCCTGCCTCCTTCTTCCCCTCCGACCCTCCCTCCCCTCCCTCTTTTCCATACCCCTCCTACCCCTCCCCACCTCCGTACCCACCCTCCCTCTTCCTTTCTTTCCTTCACCTCAAGCCTGGGAGGCCCCTCCCAGGAATGATCCTTGGAGGCTAAACTTACTGAGAGGTTCCAACCCCAGGCGGAAGTTGGTGGCTGCAATAAATATATTGGCCCCACACCTTGGTCTGCTCATCAAAGCCACGGAAACAGAAAGACCGTGGTGAGAGTAAAGGAAACTCCAGCGGGGGCTGGGGCCAGGCCTTGGGGCTGTCCCACCTCCCACCAGCCCAGTAAGGGCAGACAGGCGTGAAGCCTTGTGCCCTTGTTGGTGGTGGGCGTGGGGGTGGGCACAGCGTCCCTGCCCCTGTCTCCACACCAGGAGCATGGGCACAGAACAGCTCCTGCCCAGGTATGTATATAAAGATGTGACGTGAGTTGTCTGGCATCGGGAAAGTGCCCGAGAAATGCTCTTGCTAGTGTTTCTAAATCACTTTTAGCACTCTCACACTTACGGAGCTCTGACTGGGTGCCAGGCGCCACGCCAAGTGGCTTTTCCCATGCCTGATCTGACTTAATCTTCACAACGAACCTAGGAGGCAAGAACTGTTGTAATCTCCTGTTTTACAGACGAGGAAACTGAGGCACGGAGAGGTGATAGGACTTGCTCAAAGACACACAGCCAGGATGTGGGCACGTGGAATTGGAACTTAGGACAGTCAGATTGAAAAGCCTGTTCCCTTCAGCCCTGTACTGGGCAGCAATGACAACAACAATATCAATAATAACAGTAATAATTTATTCACCCCTGGGGTCTGATCCCTCATTCTAGGGTCCTTGGAAGCAGGACTCCTGCAGCCACACCACAGGACGTGTTCATTCATTCACACAGACCGTCTGTATGCGCGTCGTTGCTGCCCCTCCCCCACACTCTTCCCAGGCTCCCAGTCGCTCCACGCTCCCAGACTGCCTTTCTGTACCAGACGTCGCAATAAGGGTGCTGGGCAGGGTGCAGCCATCACTTCCGCGGGAACTGTGGCTTTGAGGGGAAGGCAGACCCAGGCATGGGGTCTCTGCTTTTCCCCAAGCTTTCTGCTTGGAGTTGAGCCAGCTGGGTTCAGGTTTCGTAGCCGTAAAGTGACCTCTGGAGGTCATTCTGTCTATTTCTCTGTCTCTGCTAGCCACCCCAGCCCTAAGGCTAGATGGACCCAGATGCAACATTTGCCGTTTATTCCAAGACCGGTGGTCAGGGGCCTGGGGTTACAGACAAAGTCTGGTCCTCACCCCAAGATGTGTTCGTCCTGGCTGAGAGGAGCCTCAGGCTGTATGCGTGATGTGTGCTTGTCACCGTGATGCTGTGTTGTGTGATGAGTGGGACTGTGATGTGGCATGTGGAAGCCTAACGTGATGGTCCTGTGTGTGCCCATGGCCCACTGCATGGCCCATGTGAGTGCCTGGGTTTGGGATGAAGACTTGTGTGCTGTGTTGTGTGTGGTTATTAAGAAGTGTCAGTGACCAAGTGTTTGTGACACTGCCCCTGACTTATGTGTGGTTGTGCAAGAGACTGACACTTCGTGTGCTTGAGCCTGTCGTTGGGAAGGGTGAGAGTGTGGAGCTGTGTGACTCTGCCATGCTGTAGGCGCCTCCGTCTCTCTGTCTCCATCTCCCTCTGCTCCCTCTGCCCCTTCCTTCCCTCTCCAAATATTTTCTGAGTGCCCACTGTGCCAGGCCCTGGCCTGGGTGCCGAAGCACAGCTGTGGTGTCCTAGCGGGGTGTGGCTGCTCAGCAGGGCCAGGATGCAGCCCGCGGTTGATGAGATGTTGGTAGCCAGCAACCAGCCTTGGTGGGAGCATTTACACCTCAGAACTGGACAGATTCAGGAAGCCTCTTCCCCCCAACCCCGGGAAGACCTGGCTGTCAAGCATTTACCAGCACACCCCGTGCCTGTGCCTCTGAGTATCACTTTGCGTGACCAGGCCGAGGTGTGGCCACAAGCCTGTGGGAGGAACTTGAGTGTGACTGTGACCATGGGTGAGGTTGGGCTCTCCACGTGGATGAATCCGGGTGATAAATCCCACTCCTTCCACCCACATTTGTGGGAGTGGGGAGGGGATGTTTCCTGTTCTCAGCCAAGTCCCTGGACCCCCTGCCCAAGCCCCACTTTCCTCAGAATCAGAAGCATAAATACCCACCCCACCCCTCCTTCCTGAATATCAGGCAGATCAGCTCTACCCCGTTCCGAGGCCTACAGACCTCACATCTCTGGGTGTTTGTCTCCAGTGCTGTCTGTGGTGGGCTCTGCAGCTTTTCCAGTCCTCTCCAGAGGTGCCCGCTGAGCCTCCAGCCTCTTGGCGTGACTGGGTGCTTGGCTCCTGGTGGTGCCTGCTGATTCCCCAGCTGCTGGGTTTGGGGGTCCCTGGGACACCCTCCAAGGTCTCTGCTTGCTGGGTTCTCTGTCTCCTGGGGCACCTCTGTGGTCAGACCCCATCCAGTCCACCGTCACCCCTTCCTTCACACCATGAATGCCCCGAAGTAGCACCGGGTGCCGTCACGGAGCCGGACCAGGCGCTCATCTGGCACCCGGACGACCACCTCCTCCCCGGCGTCCAGGTGCACCACGCCACCCAGGAAGCTGCTGTCCCACCAGCTGCGGGGGCTGGTCTCTTGCCCACAGGGCGACCGCCGGCTGACCAGCAGCTCCAGCTCCTCAGGATAGCGAGGCGTGCGCTTGTAGAGGCCATGAGTAATGGGCAGGCCACCGTACCGCCCCTGCGGGCAGCCCACGCCACCCAGCTGCACCTTGGAGTAGATGTAATAGTAGCCAGCTCGGGCAATCACCAGGGCGCCATCACGGTAGCGGAGGTTCCTCAGGAAGGCCAGGCCCAGCTTCGTCTCCCATAGCAGCGGGCCCCCACTGCCTGTCAAGCTGGAGTTGGCCCCTGGAGAGTGAGGCAAAGGGGATGGGATAGCACATGCTCCATATTTGCTGTGTGACCTTAGGCCGGTCGCCATCCCTCTCTGAGCCTCCACCTCTATGTATTAATTTCCTTTATCCTCTCTTGTAGGTTGGGAAACTGAGGCACAGAACAGTGAAGTCACTTGCTTCTTATATACCCTGAACTCGTCTTGTTGCTCTCTTGCTGGTGGGGAAACTGAGGCATGAAGCAATTAAGTGACTTGACAAAAGCACCCCAACTTGTCAGGGGCAGAACCAAGGAACGGAAGCAGCACCCACCCCGGTCTAGCAGCCTTCCAACCCTTGTGTGCCTGTTTCCTTCTCAGGAAAATGGAGCTGTGGCTAGTACCTGCTCAGGAGTTAATGAATTAATGTGTACAAAGTGTCTCATGGTGTATGACATGCCACGAGCCATGCTCACAGATTTATTCAGTGAATCAAGTGAGAAACGCGCTGACCTGGGCAGTGTCTGTGCCCTGGGCAGCTCTGAGTAAATACTGAACGAATGCATGAGTGACTACTCTGACAGGTTGTGTGTCTGTCTGGTCTCCCCAGGACATGCCGCCCCAGTCCCCTGCCAGGACCCGGGGTCCCCCTCACCTGTGAGATGTGCTGCTGGGTTGGCCTGGTGGGACCTCCGCTCTGGAGAGAGAGTCAGAATCAGTGGGAAGGACAGCATGGAGGGTAAGGGCCAGTCTCCCAAAGGTCATCATGTCCACCTCCTGGCATCAGCCCCACCCTTTCCGGAGTGACCCAAACTTCTGCTTCTCAGGCTTGGGGGTGGGGCACCCTTGGGGCTTTGGGTTTGTTGTGCAAATCCCACTGGGCAATGGGGGTGGGGCAGCATGGGAACTGTCCCATGACTCTGTCTGCGGACCAGGACCCTGACTCACCTGGGATCAGTTGCTCCCAGGACCCCGCGTCTCTCTCCTGAAAATGCAGAGGAGCCCAGAGTGAGGACTTGAGGGGCTGGCCATGGCGTCCCTCAGACTCACAGGCAGACCGTGGGTTCAACGTTGCCCTCAGACCCTCACCCAGGGCCACGTGCAAGTGCCCCTGGCCCCAGGGACCTCGTGCTGCGTGGTGCCTGTTTTCCCCTCTGTAAATGGACGTGGGAAGAATGCCCGCCTAGGACTCCAGAAGTTTGCTTGTGAGAAGCGTATTGCAGTGCCTGGCCGTGAGAGAGTAGTGAGCACTCTGTAAGGGTTTATTCAACAAATGATATTCCAGATCCATAGACAAAGGGACATAAACGCCAACATGTGGACATGGACAAGTGACACCGGATACTTGAGTGACAGTGACAAGACACACATAGATGGGCACATGTGGATGCACGGTTTATGGTGCAGGTGAGTCGGTGACACACAGAGACCCAGAAACAAAGACAACGTCTACCGGCAGGCTGGGGACCCCCCTGGTGTGTGGCTATGTGGGGGGTGTGTGCAGGACAGCTGGGCTTGCCACACAGGCACGAGGACACGCACATGTGGCCGCCAGATCCAGAGAGAGAACTGGCTTGGGCACATAGGACACAAAGTCTTGACCACACAAGCATGACATGAGACACAGACTCAGAGGTGTGGCCAGCAGACAGTCACACCGACAGCCAACCGGAAACGGATGCGGAGAGATTCTGAGACTCGGACAGAGCGGGTTAGCGGCAGTCCCAGTGATAGTGACCTGGGGCGATCAATAATTCCCCATGCCAGGAAGTGGGTTTCAGAAACTGCGGACAACAAAGCCGTTTCATAAGCATTAAACGGGCCGAGAGACTAGATTTCAATTGTTCCCAAACCAGTAGAAACAACGACGCGGCACCGTAGAGAGGCCAGCTGCTACCGCACGGTGGTCCTATCGTGATAGAAGGGCACCCGGCCGGGGCGGCATGCGCCTTTCGCTTCCACAGTGTTAATTTTGTGAAGAAGAGACGTTGGCTTCCACTGGACGGACACACCACGTGCCAGGCACCGTGGGCACAATGCACGCAACATCGTATCTTATGCCCTCTGAGGTGGGCGCTCTTATTCTCATGCCCATTTTACAGATGAAGAAATTGAAGTTCCGGGAGATGAATGAACTCGCCCCGCGCTGCTCTGCGTCTGTCCCCCGCCCGGCACACCTATGCCCAGAGAGACGCGCAGGGACACGGGAGACCAGCCTGCCCGCGGCCCCACTCACCGGCAGTGGGGCGACCACCTGCCCCAGGCGCTGGTGCAGCTGCAGCAGAAACCAGCCCTGCACCGCCATCCCGGCCACCAGCAGCAGCAGCAGGAGCCCCAAACCCAGCCGGGCAGCACCGCAGGTTTTTCTCTGGTGGCTGGACCCCAGCCTCCTGAATGGGAAGTCCGTCTGTCCGTCCACCACGAACACCGAAGGCCGCACCACAGTCTCCTCCATGCCTGTGCCGATGAGGCCCCAAACGCCCAGGCTAGGCCCGTACAGCTGGGTCTCGCAGGCTGGGAGGAAAACCACAATTGCCCAACACTCCTGGGCTTCACACGCTGCAGACAAGCACCGTGGGTCCTGGGGCTGCCTTTAGAGCTGGGGTTCAGCCCCTCCCCTTTCCCCCTCGCCCTCCTCTTCTTCCTGTCCCTACACCCCCGCTGGCCCCATCTCACTCTCACTCATGCAGCTCTCATACTTTCCAGAGGCAGCTGAAGACGTGACTCAGGTGGGGACTGGAGAGCAGAGGCCCGGCTTTCCCTTCTGGCCACTTCATCCACTGGGTTGCCAAGTATTAACTGAGTATCTCCTGTGTGCCAGGCACTGTTCTAGGTGCCAGGGCACAGCCATGAACAAGAGGGATGAAAGTCCCTGGTATTACAGAGATCCTATTCCAGTCAGATGAGGGAGAAAATGAGTCCAATAAATAAGAAAATAGTCTATAGGGTTTTAGACAGTGATAAGGGTAAGAGAAAATACAAGAGTGGTTTGTGTGTGGGTGGGTGTGTATATGCTTGTGTGTACATGCATGTCTGTGTGTGGGTGTGCATTGTGTAGATGCATGTGTATGCATCTATGCTATATGTGTGTGCAGGTACAAGCATGTGTGTATGTTTACACATTTGGATGTGCACAGGTATGTGCATGTGGCATGCACACGTGTGTGCATCCAGGAGGGTGTGGGCATGGGCATGTGTGTGTGCATGTATGTATTCATGTGTACATTTTAAGTTTTAAAAAATTATTTGTTTATTTGTTTTTGGAGAGAGGGGGCGGGAGGGAGAAAGAGAAGAAGAGAAACATCGATGTGAGAGAGGAACATCTATAGGTTGCCTCTTACACTCTCTCAAACAGGGACCTGGCCCACAACCCAGGCACGTACCCTGACCAGGAATTGAACCACAGACCTTTCAGTTTGCAGGACAATGTCCAACCCACTGAGCCACACCAGGCAGGTGCGTTTTAAGTTTTAATTGGAACTCAAAGTCATGGGGCGGGGAACACTATCCAGCCAGGTAAATAAGCCAAGGGTCCAGGAGTAATTCTGGACCCTCCATTTGTCCTGTCTCCCACATCCCACCCTTCAGCAAAGTCTGGCGATCCAACCTCCAAACCAGGGCTCAAATTCAGCCATCTGTTTCCACCCCCACTGCTGCCACCCTAGCAAAGTGCTGTGGACTGAATGTTTGTATCCCTCAAAGTGCCTATGGTGAAGCCCCAATCTCCAGTGTGATGGTATTTGAAAGTAGAACTTTGGGGAGATAATTGGGTCATGACGGTGGGGCCCTGGTGGTCGGATTACTGGCCTTATTTGATGACACAGGAGAGCGATACCGTCTCCCATGTGAGGACACAGCGAGCAGGTGGCCATCTGCAAGCCAGAAAGAGAGCTCTCTCCGGAACCTGACCAACCCGGCACCCTGCTCTGGGCTTCCAGCTCCCAGACTGTGAGAGATGAATGTCTGCTGTTTAAACCACTCAGTCTGAGGGATCTGTTACCGTAGCCTGAGTGTCCTAACACATTAAGGTGCCTACCGTTTCTTGCTTGGACTGTTGCAGTAGCTTTCCAACAGGATGACCTGCTTTCCCTCTTGCCACCTTATAATTCATTCTCTGTCCTCTAGCTAGTGTAACCTCACTTACATAATTACTGATTTGTGTGTTTTATTTTATTAAGGTGAAATTCATATATCATAAAACTAACCATTTCAAAGTGAGCTGCTCAGTGGCATTTAATGCCTTTACCACGTTGTGCATTTCCATCTAGTTCCAAAACATTCTCAACGTCCCCAAAGGAAACCCCATAGCCATTAAGCAGGTGCTTCCCATTCCCCAATCTTCCTGGCCCCTGGCAGCCACTGGTCTGTGTTCTTGCTCTATTGAATGACCTGTTCTGGATATTTCATGGAAGTGAAAGCATGCAGCATGGGGTCTTTGGTGTCTGGCCACTTCTACTGAGTCTCATGTTCTCAAGGTTCACCTACACGGTAGGAGTGTCAGTGCTCTGCTCCTCTGTATGGCTGAGTGATCCCAGTGCCTGGACAGACTGCACTGTGTGTATCCATCCATCTGTTGGTGTGTGTTTAAGTTGTTTCCACCTCTTAGCCACTGTCAATCAATCTGCTGTAAGCCTGTGTGCACGTAGATTTTCCGGGTACCAGGTTTCAATTCCTTTGGGTACATAACTAGGAGTGAAATGGCTCTTTAAACACTTAAGGCAGCTCTCATCTCTCCCCTGTTTAAAAATCTTCCAATGGTCTCCCGTTGAGCTTATTAGCAAACTACGGCCTGTGGGCCAAATCCAGCCAACATCCTGTTCCCATACAGCCACAGGAGCAGCCCCCAGGGGTGGAACCTTGGTGCGCTGTAGAAACTTAGCTAGGGCGCCCTCCTCTGCGCCCTAATCCCCGCTGTGCCTCCCTGACCGGCCGTCAAAACCTCGCCACAGTCCATGCTCTGTGCTTGTCATGCTGGCCACCACCTACACACTGGATTGTCCTCTTCTGGTGACTGTCAGGCACTAAGTGGATGAATCTCATTCTGGGGGTGGGTGACTCAACATGTAGCCTTGCTTCTGGCCACCTAATCCATAGGAGATGGCTGGGCCTTGGGGGAGAGGCTGGCTGAGATCCAGAGCAGAGAGGGAGCTGGCCTAGGGGGCATCACCCCTCACCCCCCACCCCACCTGCTTGGACCGTCAAGCCTCAGATGGGTCACTCTTCATCCAGAGAATGTCCATAGCAGTGAGGCGCAAATCACGCCACCACCCAGGGACCCGTCCCAAGCAAACGGGACGTGCAGGGGGAAAGTGCCTTCATGATATCTTCATTTGTATCTCTCACCCCCTCCAGGCCTAAAATGTTTACTATCTTGCCCGTTAAAGAGAGAGTTCGCCATCCCTTGAGCTGAGAAGGGTCACTGCATGGCTGTCACTGTCTCACAGCCCTTGCGTCCTTGCCCCCTTGTCCACGTTGAAACTGCTGTCTCACGGCCTTTGCATTTACTGTTCCCTCTGCCTGGAACAGTCTTTCCCAGATGGTCCTTGTCACCTGCACCTCGACTCCAGAACCCCCTCTCCACAGGAGGCTCCTCTGACCACCTGTATTAAGCAGCATTTTCCAGAGAAACAGAACCAATAAAATATTTACACCTCTACATCTATATCTGTGTATCTTATCCATAGCTCTATCTATAGCTCACTTGTATCTAATTTGTATCTATGTCATCTAATATGTATGGAAAGACAGAGACAGACGCTCATTTTAAGGAACTGGCTCATGCGATTGTGTGGTCAGCAAGTCTGAAATGCACAGGACAATCCAGCAGGTCGGAGACGCAGCCAAGTTGGTGCTGCAGTCTTGAATCTGAAGGCTCGACACTCAGGCAGAGTTTCGACACCGCTGTCTTGAATTCCCTTTTCCGCAGGAAACCTGATGTTTTTTCTTCGTCCTTTCAATTTACTGGATGAGTCCCACCCACGTTATCAAAGGTAAACTGCTTTTAAAGTCCACTGACTGTAGACGCGAACCCCACTTTTAAAAAAGACCTTCATAGCTACATTCAGCTGGTGTTTCACCAAGCGACTGGCCTAGCTAAGCCCGCCCCGGACAGGGACCATCCCTCCATCTAGATGGCCTTTACTGGTGGCCCCATCACAGGCAGCCTCCTCACGGAGCCTCGTTCTCCCTCCCTCACCGTCTGAAACCAGCTCCGTGCTGTCTTCAGAGTGGAAGTTCCCTCGCGTCCTGTCTGTTCACAGCCTAGAACCACAGGTGCTGATACCCAACAAAACCCCTCGCTTTAAAGAAATGAAGAAAACGGGCAGGAGAAAGGGGAAATAAGCCAGAAAAGAAATGAGAAGATGGACATAAGCTGGGGGGAGGGGGGCTGGCAGATGTCAGCAGGGACGCCCAGTGAGTGATGGGGGTCTTTGAGTCTTCCCTCCACCAAAGTCTCTGGCAACTAGGGGCTGGAGGAAGCAGGGGTGGACCATGAATGTGTCCCCTTGAGTCCCGGAAGTGGGAGGTAAAGGTTTCTAGAACCTGGGGGTCTTAGCGGAAGGGGGCTGTGCTGGGGTGACTTCTAGGCTGAAGATTTTTTTCCCTGATGACCTGGCCCAGAGCCCTGAGCTTAGATCCCACTCTCAACAGTCCCCGAGGACCTAGAGGTTAGAAGAGTCCTTTGGAGCCTCAGTTTCACTTTGCGACCCGTGGTTCCACTCAGCCGGGTGGTTGCGGTCCCCACCTCACCACCCTCCGCGGTGCTGGTGCTGCCGTGACCTGAATAGCTCCTGCACTCCCTTCACTGCTGACTCATGCCTTCCCTCACTCACTCATGGCTCCAGCCGGAAATGTCACCCCACCTGCCCCTTACCGCCCCCTCCCGGGCACAGTCACCCCGCTGGGTCCTGCAGAAGCATTGAGGAGTCTGCTCAGGCCCATCTAGAAAGTGAAGATTGGGAGGGTGGAGTGAGCTTAGAGCAGGGGTGTCAAACTCGTTTTCACCGGGGGCCACATCAGCCTCATGGTTGCCTTCAAAGGGCCGAATGTAATTTCAACTCCTGAACAGTTAAGGAGTAGTTACATTTAAACAGTCCTAAAATTGAGAATGTAGGTAAGGATGTTGGTAAGAAGATAGGAAGAGATCCAGAGAAGGATGTAGGTAAAGATGCAGGTGAGGACTCAGATGAGGATACAGAGAAAATACAGGTGAGAATGCAGGTGGAAAGACAGGTGAAAATATACGTAAAGGTACAGGTAAGTTTACAAAGATGGAAAAAATGTAAAAGGATGCAAAAATGCAGGTGGATATAGTTGAGTATGCAGGTAACAGAGGAGGGAAAGATTCAGATGAGAATGTGGTAAGAATTCAGGTGAGGACGCAGTAAGGAGGCAAGTGACCAAGTAGGTGAGAACTCAGGTGAAGGGGCAATGAGCTGCAGGTGAGGATGGTGAGGGTGTAAGCTCACAGGCAAGACTGCCAATGAGATTTCTTGGAGATTTCAGGTAAGGAAGGAGCTGAGATGTAGGAGAGGCAGCTAGGGACCATAGCTGCCTCTCTCCCATTGTGGAGACCTCTGGACTTTGGGAGAGCGCGTGGAATACAACTGAAGCTTTATTGGGGGGACCATGATGGGATCAGTTGGGACAGCCAAAGACGACCATGTTCTCTCTGAAGCTGACCAGGTCCCTGCACACTTGCTGGTTCTCCTCGTCTTGGCATTCGTCAGCATCTGGCCACAGCTCCACCCAGGTGTCCTTCCCAATGATGTAACTGATGCTGGGGGGGAGGGACAGATGGCAGGTCAGGATCAGGAGGGGCTGGGAACAGTTGGGGGGGGGAGCACACACACAGGCATGGGGCCAGCACTCACTTGGGTTTCTCTCCCCACAGGTCCAAGGAGAGGCCCCAGATGAGGTAATGTTTTCCCTCCTCCAACTTCAGAGCCTCTCTGCACTTGATGTGACTGATGAATCTGCGCTCCTGTCCATCCTGCACCTCATCAGTGCCTGGAGGGGAGAGGAGGGAGCTGAGCTGGGGTGCTGGAAGGACGAGGAGCAGAAAGGCAGAAGCAGCACAGCAGCACAGGACCGACCTGATTTGATGACCTGGTCGATGACCATTATGTACTCGTCAAAATCGTCTGCCAGCTCCTTCCTCTGCAGCTTGGTCTTGTACACTGGGTGGGGTTGGGGACAGAGCCAGCATGGGTCATGGGCAGGGGCAGGGCGGGGCACCCTACCCACAAGCACACCTAGGCATGTGGCTCCCCGAAGCAGATACATGCAGGATCAGTCAGTCATGCTGTTGCCCCTGCCTCCCCCAGTAACACAAGGAGCCCCAGAGGGTCATACACCACCCTCACATCGTCACGCACAGCCAAGTGCAGTTCCAGCTGTCCATAACTCATCATATACACTGGAACAGCTGCTCCTTGTCTACTGTCACCTACAACCACCATCTCTCCCACACAGCCACAGGAAGTCAGTCACTCACAACCACCACCTCACACAGAGTCACCTACAGCCACGCACATGATTATAGACACTCACAGCTCATCGTGGACACAAGGGCAACTACTCCTGTCCGATGTCACCATCTCACCTAATCATGGCTGCCCACAACCACAACCTCACATACACACACAACCACATCTACTCACAACCACCTTTTTCACACTCTTGTGCACACCCAGCCCAATCATAACAGTGGCCCCTCATAAATCACACAGACGCACACTCCAGTCACCCACAGCTGCAGCCTGAAACACAGCCACCTGCAGCCGCGGCCACTCACAGCCAGTCACACACACAACCATGACCACACCTGCTGCCACACAGTCTCTCACACACCCAACCACAGCCATACACACTGTCACTCTCACACAATCACGCATGCACCCCCCCCCCCCTCCTTACCGTAGTCCACTCCTGGCTCACAGGCCTTGTCCAGCCGATCTTCAGGGGTGACCTTTTCCTCTGCCTGGTGCATGAAGCAGTTCTCTGCAGGGTGTGTGGGCAGGGGACATAATCTAAGTCTCACTTCTCACCGAGGGCCCACCACCCACAGATGTGGCCAGCCCCAGGCCCATCCCTCTTGGTGTCCACTGGGTGTGGGCTTTTGGGACTCCTTGTATCACCCCCATGGAAGTGGGGAATCTGGAGGATGTGACCTGCCACTTCCTGGCTCCTGTGCACCCACCCTCAGCACAGCGGCACATTTCATTGTGGCAGAGTTTGCTCAGCATTCCGGCTTCCTTCTCCGGGTGGTAGAACTTGGTGCAAGTCTCATCTGTGGGCAGAGGGGGTGGGAGGTGTCAGAAAGCTAGGGCCTCCACCCAAGAGCATGCTTGTGGGGCTCAGATTCCCAATTCCAGTCCTTCTGACCTGGAGATGCTAGGTCCTGAACCCTGGTACCCCTAGATCTTCAACCTACAGAACCCTGGGACCCCAGGCCCCCAACTTATAGATCCTTGGGACCCTCATACCCCAGGCCCTAGGTTGGCTGCTTACCCAGGTTGTAATAGGAGTACACCTTGACCGCCCCAGGCTGGATAAGCCCCACATTAAAGAACTGGTGAACTTTGAAGGCTATACAGTCCTCCAGGTCGTGCGAGATCTGGGAGAAGGAGGTGGTGAGTCAGTGGGTGACATAGGAGGGAATCCAGCATAGGGTACTGGGGGCTGGGGCAGGGGTGGAGAAAGGGAGGGATCAAGGAAGGAAGGACCTGGGTGGGGAAGATAGGGAGCAGGAAATGGCAAAGATTCAAGAGCAGTTCAACAAATCTATTTTCTTTTTCTCCAAGGCTCATGGCTAGATTATTCTTCTCAGCCTCCCTTTCCATTTGGTGTGGCCATGAAATGGAATTTTGGCCAATGGATTGCTATCTGTCCCCCCAAAAACATCCCATGGTTATAAATACCTCACTGCCTATTTGAAAGTTGCTAAGACAGTAAATCTTAAAAGCCCTCACTACACACACACACACACACACATTATAACTACACAAGGTGATGCATGTGCTGGCTAACTTACCTAATCATTACATGGTATGCTTTAAACCTACAGAATGTTATGTGCCAGTTATATCTCAATAAGTCTGCAAAATACAAATAAATTAGGAGAAAGAAAAAAAGAAAGAAAGGAAGGCAGACATGTATGTATATGCGACAGACATGTATATTTGGAGAAAAACAGTAGCAATTAATGAATCTGAGTAAAGGGTATATGGAACTTTTATATACTGCCCTACAATTTTTCTGTAAGGTTGAAATTACATAAAAAACTCAGAGTACAAAAATTAAAATACAAAAAAATTTTTTAACCCATCTCATGCACAATCCTCTTTTCTTCTAGAAAGAATGAATCAAGCAGAGGACTCTAAGATAAAGAAAGGCCAATAGAAAAGGCAAAGGCCAGCCACATAGGGGTCAAGACCCCAGTGGAAGCCTTACCTTATCCAGGTAGATGATGAGGGTGTTCTTGTTGGAGAAGGCCTTGTCCATCTCATACTTGGAGATGTATCTGTCAGTGCCAGTGCTTAGCTGGAGAAGGGAAGCACTTGTGAAAACCCCTCCTGGATCTCCTTCCCCCCTCAGCCTCTTTCAGACCCCAGGCTCCTCCCCACTAATCTCAGCCCCTGAGTCCAGGACTTTCATACCTGCTTGAGGTCAGCAGTGTCGGGAGAAAAGCCAGTCATCATGGATATATCCAGGATGGACATAGCGGCATCAGTGTTTCCCAGGTACCTGGATGGGTCAGGGAGAGAGGGGTTGACTCCCAGGTGGGGTCAGCCCTAGGGAGTCAGTGCCTGCTCAAGGTGGTCTGATCAAGGACTGAGGCTGCTGGCCCCCACAGAGCAGCACAGAGGGATGTTAGATCTTAGGAAACCACTCCTGAAGGGGCGGGGGGGGAGTAAAGGAAAGACGTGTCATGAGTGGTCAAGGTGACGAATAGCTCAGTCTCTGAAGCCCAACTACATGGGTTCAAATCCCAGCCCTCTGTGACATTTGATGAGTCACTGGAACTCTCCGGCCTCAGTTCTTCTAGAAAATGAAAACGAGAACACAGGCAGTTCTCACTTTGCATGATGCCATTATTGTGGTCTAGTTCGATAACATGAGTCCCTCCACAACACGGTTCTAGCTGCAGTGCCACAGTATATTAATCATGAGTGATTGCCTGAAGGACAAATCTAGTTGCTAGCTCTTCAGTCTACCAATCACTATGTAAATAAATGTGCATTCACAATCAATGACCAATCTTATTACTTCTTTCAAAGTCTGTCAGTGATGAGTCACTGAGTACCCATCATTCAGGTCACACGTGCACTGTGTTACCTCCTTCTCTCCCAGTGAAAAATCCATGTGAGATCTTTCCAAAATGGGTAATCCAGTGGGAACTGGCCAACAAAGATGGAAGTGCAGCAAAGAAACGGAGAGTGGTCACGCTGAGCGTGGTAACAGCACAGGCACAGAGTCAGAGAAGAAACAGCAGGTCGTGGGCATGTGGACCTGCTGCCGGTGGAGAGACCACTATGCAGCCAGGGGACCTCAGGGAAGGCAAGGGCATCACCATAAATGAACAAAGGGGTTGTAACAACCACAAAAAAAGATGTCCCAGAGGAAGTGACACTGGCAAAAACTTCACAGTGAAGGAACTCTCAGATAACTCGTGACACTGAAAGCTCAAAGGGTTAAATGTTGGAAGGTGACCCAAACTTAGAAGGGAACCTGACACTTCATGACATCAGAGAAAAGATGCTTGCTCCATATCACAAGTTATACAGGGAAGAAAGGAGGCACTGTTCAAACTACAGGACTTTGACTAAGTGCTTTGCAAAATAATCAAAACCAACTTTAACCTCAATGTTCTAATGTTTTGAATTACAGTGCACTAAACAAGTACTTGTCTGACTCTACTTTTCATGAGTTTATACTTTTATAACTAGCAGTATGAGAGTTTTTGATGTTGTGTTAAAAAATGTAAAATTCCTGGAACAATAGTAATCTCCCCGTTGATTATTAACATCACTTTGCATGGTCTCGGTTTGCATGGTCATGGGTAGTCTCACACCGCCAGGCAACGCAGGACTGCTGTGCTGTCTGTCCCCCAGAGGGTACCCAGCACAGTGCCAGCCATACCACACATCCCCAGAGAGGATTAGGTACCACAGGTATTATTTACAAGAAGTCTTGCTAGAGACAGAGGGATGATCAAGAGGAACTTCAGTGACCCATCTCTCACCTGACACAGATTTCAAGGAGCATGGAGCTTGTGGCATCCTGAGGCTTCTTGACTGAAACACAGAAGACAGAAGGATGGGTTGCTGGGTCCTGATTTGGGAGGGGGACAGGCACTAGCATGGCAGTGGGGGCAGGGTGGCAAATAGGGTCTTTATTCCTTCTACCTGGTTCAGTGGGTGGTCGTAGGTTAACCCTGAGGTCAAAATTCTTGCAGGTGACTTTGCCTTTGACCTTGGCATGGTACATGGTCACCACCTAGAGAGATAGGAGGGGAGACAAGGTATCAGCCTACTTGACTTGGGAAGGACAGGGTCCTCTGGGGCAGAGGGGCTGCGAGGAGGTGGTGAGCCAAGCATGTGTGGGCTCTATTCCTTACCGACAAAGTGCCTTGTCCTTTCCCTTTAGCTATTAGTGTGAAATTCTCATTTTCCTTGGTCTGCAGGGAGTAGGGATAAGAGAGAAGATGTTGGCAACCAAGCCTGCCCCTGGCTGTGATGGTTGCCTGCCCTCCCTTCTGCCTCCTGGCAGACTCTGACTGGCATAAAGGATGAGAGCCAGGGGCGTTGCTGGGGAGCCATACCTGGTCTGACCGCAGGAGGCTAGCGGACTCCCAGGTGATGCGGTGCGTGATCTTAGAGCTGCGGCTGGGGAGGTCAATGGCCACATCCAGATTCAGTTCATCGTGGTCAGGGACGTCCCTGTGGTATTGAGCCAGGGCTTGGAACACCATGAAAGTGGCCTAGAACCCATGAGAGAGAAAGAGGGTGATGTGGGAGACTGAGAAAGCAGTGAGAAAACACTGAGGGACAAAGAGGCTCTGCTTAGAGCTGGGCCACTGGGACTGTGACCTAAAACCCACCAGAGGGAGTGAGGATAAGACTGAGGGTTGGGGGATCCTGAGGACATGTTCTAGAACTCTCTGTATGAGAAGGCTCAGACTAGGGCTTGGTGACACTAAGACTGAGAACTAGAACCCACCAGAGCACAAGGGCAAGACTGGGAGTCAGGAGACACAGAGGACATCTTCTAGAATTCTCCAAGGCCTACGCCAGAGCTTGGAGACACTGAGCATGTCTAGAATACACCAGGAAGTGCAGGCTTAAGACTGAAGGTCTAGCCAGACTGAGAATGTGATTGGGACCCATCTGGAGAAGAGAGACTAAGACAAGAGTTTCCAACTTGTGAAAAAAGAATGAAATTGGAGCCTGGGGACACTGAGCATATGACCTAGAATCCAAAAGTGACACTAAGAATGCCACCAGAGAGAAAGAGGATCAAACTGGAGCCTGAACTTGCCAGAACTTGAGGTTGCAGAAACCATGGTCTAGAACCCACCAGGGAGAAAGGCAGGCCTCAATTATGCTCTAGAAAACTGAGGGTGTGGTCTAGAACCCACAGTGAGAGAAGGCAACACTGGGATCCCGAGGGACCTGAGCACATGGTCTAGAACCCACCAGAGGGAGAGATGGCCTTGACGATTCCCTATAATAATTGAGAACTTGGTCTAGAACCCACCAGTGAGACAGGATAAGGTGGGGAGCCCAGTGGAACTTGGAACATGGTCTAGAACCCATCCTAGGGAGGTTCATACCTGAACCAGGGCCCTGAGAACATGATCTAGACACCAGGAGGGAAAAGGAGGCTCAGAGCTTGGCCACAGCTTGGGGCATTCAGAATTTAGTCCAGAATCTATAGATAAATTTGAAACAAACAAACAAAAAAAAACAAGACCTAATTTCTCAACTTCATTCCAACTAACTGCCTCTCTTGACCTCAGTATCTTATCTGAAAGGCCAGTGGGAGGCCAGAGGAGGTAAGGATGCAGTTGCCTGGGGGATGTGGGACCACTTGCCTGGGTGGAGCCATAGCCACCTCCGTAGTATCTCTGCTCGTTGAGCCAGCGTACAACAGGAGGCACAGAGTCAAAGTCTCTGAGCAGTAGCAGGGCCAACAAGGCATAGGATGTGGCCTCCACGTTGTAGAGCTTCTGGCCATGCTCCTCCCAGCGGTTCTTGTCTGCAGAGAGAACACCAGACCCCATGCTCACAGCTTTGTCCAGCCTCAATACAGCTCAGAGAAAGCTCAGAAAAAAGACTTGCAGAAGACCTCTTGGTGTTTAGGTGTCCTGGACCACATTTGTGGCTCTCAATCTGCTGGTTTCTATCTCACTCTCTTCCTTTATCAACTTTCACTTTTCCATTTGAATTCTGAACTGCAGCCCCACTGATCTATGGCAGGAGATTCCCTAAATTTACCATGCTTACTCTTACCTCTGAGCCTTTGCATATTCTGTTCTCCCTATTTGGAGCACCTTTTTCTCTATCAACCCCTAGGTAACTATCTTACCTACCCTGCCCAACTCAGCTTCAATGGCATCCCAAGACAGAGTGAGGCCCTTCCTTCTGTCTCTCAAAATTCCTGTGCTTCTCCTGTCCCAGCACCATGATGCTCTACAGAAATCTATCGACTCATTTCTTACCTCAATTGCAGTGTGAGACCCCAATGGCAGGGGCTGTGCCACATTCACTGTGATGTCCCAAGTGCCTAAGAAAGTACTTATGGCAGGGACTGTCACCAAGAACCATTCCCTTCTCTTCCTGGGCACACAGTTGGCCTACATCTCCCAGATGCCTTTGCAGGTTGGTATGGCCAGGTGATTGAACTCTGGCCAATGGAATGTGCACAGCAACTGATGGGGCTTCTTTCATGCCTGGTGTACCTCCCTTGCACAATCCTCCTGACTGTTTCCCCTTTTGCTTGGAGAGAATGGATTCCGAGACAACAGGTGGCAGAACCATGAAAAGATAGAGCCTGGATCCCTGCATCTCTGTATTGAGGAGAGCTGTCCACTGACTTGGGACACCCACACTGTGCTGTTACACAGCAAGCAGCCAACTTCTCTCTGTCAAATTACTTCAGTATACATTCAGATATATTGCGTAAGTGAGCACCAACCTAATAAGGTCTCATCACTGGAACCAATGATTAAGTGCTCACTGTGTGCTACTCATTGTGCTAAAATTCCTGTGTCATTATCTTATCCAGCCCTAATTAACCTTGAAATAATGATAATGTTATTAACAATACTAAAGGCAATGACATCACCAGGGATAGATCTCTTACTACGAGCTAGGCCTTCTTCTACCTGCACTACCCATTTAATATTTGCAGCCATCCTATGATGTAGAAATCATTTCATATACAATGTCCAGAGAGGTTAAATGAACTGTACAAGGTCACACAGTAAGAATGTGGCAGAGTGGGATTTGAACTTGAACCCGTCTGATGTCAGAGCCCATGTCCTTCTTCTGTGTCATGGCAATTACTCAACAAATACTTGTTAAATGGTGTAGTGAACCTTCTCGTGCCACTTACAAGGAGGACTGTTCACACTTAGAGCCGAACACTCCAGCTCAGCTTAGCGTTATCCATCCCAGCGCCGCTGAGAGCCATGCAGCCCAGCTTAAGATGGCCACCCTCAAACCCCAGCCATGCGTCTCCGCTTACCCCACCAGGCTGCCTCTCACCTGTGGCTGCGCTCAGAAATTTGTTGACTAAGGAGCCTTCCAGCTTGCCCAACAGGGCCAGGGCGTAGCCAGCAATGGCCACAGTGTATGGTCTCTGCAATCTCTCATACTGGGCTTCCAGGAAGTCTCCGGCCTTATTGATGCTGCCCCCCAGACTCTATGAGAAAGAAGATTGGGAACTCTGCTCAGGTGGGCACTGCTGCCATAGAGAACTGGCAAGGATCACATAATCACCACCTCCTGGTCACAGGTTTTTGTCCTTGGGCCATATCTATCTTGGATCTATTTTTGAGGAGTTCCCAGACATTTTAGCCACTGTGAACTGCTTTGTTGCTGAGTACTTATCATATGTCTGGTGCAGTCTGTACACCCAGTGGTGTGCTGCTAAATGTTTAATAACCAGCTCTCTAGTCAGGTGGGGGAGGGGCTGATTTATAGATTGCCAATCACTGTGGTGTAAATATTCCTACCATGGCCAATTTCAAGCTACCAATGTGATATTTCTTAACATGGAGTGGGAAAGAGATGCCTCCAATTGACACTCATGAGTTAGAGTGAGCCGGGGTTAGCACACCACTGAGTCCATCTATTACCTAATCATCATCAGAGCTAGTACCATGTGCCAGTCACATATTCACTCATTTAACCTCAAAATCCTATGAGGTCAGTTTTATTTTCATCCTCATCCCTACTGAGACTCAGAGAGATGAGGGGCCGAGGTAGACATGAGTGGTAGTGTTTGCTGATTTCCACAGCGCAAATACTGCCAGGGCCGATTTCAACCTACCAACACGGAGTCACTGACTGCAGAGTTGGGAAGAGATTATATAGTATGTCCACACACAAAAAAAAATATAGGTACGGCAGACATAAATAACCTCAAGAGCATGGATGACAATAAAAAGTAGTAAAATAATGAAGGAATGGCCCTGGCTGGTGTAGCTCAGTGAATGTGAGTGTGGGCCTGTGAACCAAAAGGACCAAAGGATCACTGATTCAATTCCCAGTCAGGGTACATGCCTGGGTTGCAGGCCAGGTACCCAGTGAGGGGCGTGTGAGAGACAACCACACACTGATGTTTCTCTCCCTCTCTTTCTCCCTCCTTTCCCTTCTCTCTAAAAATAAATAAAATCTTTAAATAAATGATGAGTTTTGGGTGTTTACAATCTTTGTTTTTATGTGTAGTGTTTAGTTTAATTTATTTAAATGTAAGTTTATATAATTTAATTTTTAATAACGATTGCATTCAACAATCAACTTGCAATACTCCCAGAATATTCACAGTTGGTTTTCTCGAGCTAATTCCAGCAAGCTCTGTATTTCAACCCCAGCAGTCTGGTTCCACAGCCTGTGCTATACCCCATTGTAAGGTCGCTGTGTTGTAGTACAAAATGTCACTGTGTCGTAGTAGAAACTAATGCTTTTGCCTGCCCTCTGTCTCTTCTACATCTGTCCTTGACTTTTGCAGGAGCTTCTCTTCCTTCATTTCAATCACATGGTCACAGTGTCAACAGTAACATTTGCCCGGGGAAGACCTACTTCCTGGTCTCAGCTAAGTGGTCCAGAAGTGATCACCTGACTTAGGCTGAGCTAGTCAGAATCCCTCCCTGGGAATCTGGAAGCTCTAGTCTTTGGCTTTTCCCCCAAGGAAGGCAGCTATGTTCTGCCAGGCAGGCTGGGTGGCAGGAGAGGTAAATTATTTGGTAAGAAGGAAATGAAGGAGAGAGGAACAAAGCATCCTAATAGAGTCCCCAAGGCCACTTTCATGTTTGAACTTGAAAAATTCTTGGATTCTTAAAATAATTCCCCCATCTACAAAGTGGGGCAAAAGTAGGTTTACAGTTATTTGTATAGAAAATAATACAATAATTAATAAATAATAATACAAGAATAAACTCTGTGTTTTGTGTGCTCATAACTGTAAACCTACTTTTGCTGCTCCCTGTATTCTTCCATAATGTAGGTCACACGTTTGTTACATCTACAACAACTTAGTCCTAAAAAATACAAAAATCATTATACCCATTTTATAGATGCACACACTGAGGCCCAGTGAGGGGAAGTACCTGACAGTCATGATCTAACTTCAGATCTGTCTGACCCACAGCCTTAGAGCTGTCTCTTTTCTACCATAATTTCTTTCAAACCTGCAAGATTTGAACAGGAGGGGCCTAGGTTCCTCTTGGCCATTAAAGGTAACAGCCTTCTCCCTTCCATCAGTTTTCTGGGGTCTTGAGAAGGAAGAAGCAATTCGTGAAGCTGGGGTTCCCCACTTGGGAAACTAAAGGCCAAACAACCCACTCTCAAAACCCCAGGGCAAAGCAGATGCAGTGATTACAGAACCTCCGAGGTGGCTGGGCCTGAGTGGGAGAGGGAGGAGAGGAGGACAGGGCACACTTACGTTGACCTGTCCCTCGCAAATATCTTTAGCCTCCTGCAGCGCGATGAGAACGAAGGCTGTGAGGGACGCATCTTTCTCCTCAGCGTTCCTGAGGCCACCCTAGGATGGAGAGCAGGGAGAAAGGATGGTGTCACCAGTGTGTCCCCACATGCCAACCAACACCCCTGTGGAATCAGCGAGTCAGGGCAGGGCTGGGTGTCTCCCCATTGTCTCACAGGAGGACCATACTCTAGGATTCATTTGTCCATTCACTCATTTTGCAAATGTCATTGGTGCTGTGGATGAGGTGGCAGACACAAACCAGACACTTGCCCCAGCCCTCAGGGAGCTCCCCGTCTAGTAGGGGAGACAGACGTGAACCAACCAGTTCATCAACAGATATATCCTTACAAATTGAGGAACGCTGTGCATAAGTGGATGCGGCAGTGAGAATGGATACTGGGAGGGTGACTTGGTCAGGGAGGTTGGGACAGATGTCCCTAAGGGATGACAGGTGGAGCCACAATCTGAAGAGTGAGTAGGACTGAACTCTCAAAGAAGATAGAGGGAGCATGCCAGGCAGTGGGAACAGCATGTGCAAAGGCTCTGTGTCTAGACACCGCATGGTTCCAGGCAGTGCAGGTGGAGGGGAAGCCTGTGAGTCAGGAAGCCCGAAGGGTCAGGCTGAGGCAGTGGTTCTCCAACTTGAGCACACATCAGCATCACCTGGAGTTGGGGGCTTATTAAAACTCTAATTCTTAGGCCCTACCCCTAAAGCTTCTGATTTGGTGCATCTGGGCTCCAGCCCGAGATTGTGCATTTCTAACAAGCTTGCAGCTGATGCTGATGCTGTTGGCCTGGGGAACCACACTTTGAAAAACACAACTCTAAGGAGTTTTCAGTTTATATTCAAATCACTGGGGAGCCGGGGAACTTTCATTTTGCACTGGACTCAGGTCTCTGGTTTTGGTGAAGGAGCAATGACGCTCTTGGCTCCTTTATTTCTCTGTCTGCCCCAACATAGGGATTGGGCTAAGGGCACAGAGTCTCTCTCCTGTGTCTGCTGTGACACTCGGGCCCTGCTCTCCCTGAGCCTGCCCTGGACCCCCGCTTCTTACAATCATTTCTTGGTGTATCACGGGCCCATCCTCCTGGAAGACTCCATCAGGCCTCTGCTTCTCCAGGATAAGCCACTTGACAGCCCCACAGAGGACTTCAGAGTCGATGGCGATGAGGTTGGCTGCCAGGGAGAAGACCTTGACCACATAGGCTGTCAGCCTGGGGGCAGGGACAGAGCATGAGTCAATTGGCTCTAGGATCCAGAGACTGCCATCCCAGTATAGGGAACCTATCCATGTGTGATGTGATCTTGTGGCTCAGCTCTGGTTCTGAATGCAGACAGACGCACATGGCGTTCTAGGATCCAGAGACTGCCATCCCAGTATAGGGAACCTATCCATGCGTGATGTGATCTTGTGGCTCAGCTCTGGTTCTGAACGCAGACAGACGCACATGGCGTTCTAGGATCCAGAGACTGCCATCCCAGTATAGGGAACCTATCCATGCGTGATGTGATCTTGTGGCTCAGCTCTGGTTCTGAACGCAGACAGACGCACGTGGCGTGCAGAGAACATCCATGAATAGGTCTCCCATGGGGAATCAGGCCTGCATTGTACCTAGGCTGCTTTGAGACTTGCTTTTGCTGAAAACTCCCTCACCTTGAATTGAGGCAACAAATGTTTACTGCATATCTTTAAAGTAACTTCCTAAAATCTATGCTAAACCTCTCAAGTTTGGGTACAACCATTTCAACCTCTTTTCCCTTTACATTTGCAAATGACCTTTATCTTGAAGGGATTAGTAACATTCTTTCTGTTGTTATGGTAACCACCTAAAGTGAACCTGTGCAGTAGTTAATGAGAACCATCCTGGGTGTAATGTACCTAGAGTGTCAATAAAAGCCTGTCCAGGGGAAGGGTCCGGGCCCTCACAGGCCAGCCCTCTCTCTCACTCTCTGGCCTGCTCTGGGCCTCTCACTGGCCCTCTCACGCGCGCACTCTCTCTCTGGCCCTGTTTCTCTTACTGAGAGAGCAGCCACGCAAGCCCTAGCACTCTCTCACTTAGAGAGTGGCTCGACATCCCTTTTTCTCCACCGGATTCCGTTAGTCCGCTTGAATTTGTTCTTCACTTGTCCGGGGATATAGGACAAGCATTCCATAACAACACGTGGTCCTGCTGGATGGGACCGCGACATCCCAGCCAAACAATGAGCAGAGAAGGGCGGGGCCCACCTGAGGACCCAGTGTTGCTTGCAGGCAGTGCTTACTGACATAGATCACTCAGCTAGTGGCCCTGGGACTCTGCAGGCAGAGGGGTCCAGTGGCACGGGGCTGTGTGAGGGAGGCCAGCCAGGACCCAGGACCTTCTCAGAAGGGTGCAAAGCGGCGGGCAGGCTCACCAGGTGCTGGGCTGCCGGTTCGGGAAGGCCGCAAAGGCGCTGCTGGGTTGTCTGAAGGCCAGCTGCTGGGTGTACCCTGCAAGGAAGGGGGGGTGTCACCAGAGGAGCAGGGGCTGAGTGGAGGCAGTGGCTGGTGTGGGTGCATGCCAGGGCGGAGAAAGACTTAGAGAGGCGACTAGGGTTCTGAGAAGAGTGGGACAGGGGTTCAGAGAGGAAAGAGGGTGCTCAAGACGGGGAGGGATGTGTGGAGGAGAGGGGATTCAGAGAGGGGGGTTTTCAAGGGGGTTCAGGGTCAACGGGATCTCTGTGGGGGCAGGAGCTCAGAGGGGCCATGGTCTCAACAAAGGGAGAGCTCGGAGTGGGGGTCTCCAAGAGCAGCAGAGGACACACCCTTCTTGATAATGTCCAGGGAATCCTGCCGCTTCTGAAGGCCAAACTTGTCCCACTGCTCAGTGTGGTCCAGGTAGTGCACTGCGATGACCGTGGGCGTCATCCCGATCATGTTCTGCTCTCCACAGCCCGAGGGGGTCACAATGAGATGCTTCAGCCGCTCCCCATCGATGGAGTCTTCTGCCATCTGGGCCACTGGGCTCCCTGAAGCCAGGAGGAAGGATGGCATTTAAGTGATGACACCCGCTATGGGGTGAGGAGGGTCGAGGTGGGTTAGGCTTAGGGTTAGGGTTAGGGTTAGCTAACCCCAGCCTTCCCAGGCTCCAACCAGCAGGGCCAAAGAGTCAGGGACAGCTGGGGGCTGGGGCATGTGACTGAAGTGGGGGCTGTCCCTGGGTTCTCTTGTCCCATCAGTGGTAAAATAATTCCAGGCACAATTGTCACAAATACTTATATAATGCTTAATGCTATTTGCCAGTCTCTCTTCTAAGAGGACACTATATAGTATCTCATTTAGTCCCCCCCAACAACCTTTAGATGCAGACACCACTATTCACCGCCATTGCAAAGGAGGGGACCAAGAGTCTCTCCCCCAAACCTAACAGCTCACAGGCTGCAAGGTGCCTTTGTAGCTCCTTCCTGTGCCTTCCCGCCCTAGACCTCGATCCTGGCAATTAGTTCCAGAATTTCTGCCCTTGAATTCTACCACTTCTTATTTAAACTTGTTTGTCAGCAGAAGCTACGTGCTGAACTAAACACTACCTTCTATGAACAGACCGAGGGGAGGCTGTTCCAGCTGAAGTGGAGGAGAGAGGTGCCACAGTTAAATATTCCCGAAAGTGGATGGGGCTAGACTCCCTCCGCAGGGGTCACGGCCCCCACACCTTCCTGGGCCCCCTGGGGTTGGGCCAAGGGCGTCTCACCCTGCAGGAGGATCCTGGTTTCTGACTCTGTGTCTGGGACTTGGTCGCTGAGGTCTGCAGCTGGGATCTCCTCGCGCTGCACACCCTCTGTGGGTTGAAGGGGAGACACCCATGGCACCAGCCTCCTTTCGCCACACCCTGCATCACCCCCTAGGACTCGCCCCTCTCCTACAGCTGACTCACCCTGGCCATGTTTTGCTGGCTCCAGTGTGCGAATGGCCACAGTTTTGTTCACTCTGATTCCTTCCGGCTAGACAGTGTTGATGGAAGAGAGGGCCCAGGGAATAAAAGGACAGACAGACCGACAGCTGGTCAGCAAGGCACTGTTCTGGGGATGGCTGTAGCATACACGTGACGGCATCTGCTGGTCTCAGCTGTGTGGCTGGGAGCCAGTTATGCAACCTCTCAGGGCCTCAGCTTCCTTACAAGGAGGAGGCAATACAAACTTCTATCGCATACTGTTGTATGATTTAATAACAAAATTATAAATTAATTATGATAAAAAATAACAACGCCTTTAGAAATCTTCCTATATGCTTAGGAGCTTTCTCTATTTAGGTTAACTCATTTAATCTTAACAACAACGCAATGGGCTGAGTACCACTATTACTACTCCCATTTTAAAGATGAGGAAACTGGAGAACAGAGAGGGGAGGTAATTTGCCCAGAGTCACACAGCTAATAGAACAGAACTGGGGTCTGAACCTGGTAATCTGGCTCCAGAGTCTGTTTTCAACCCAGTGCCTCTCAATGGGTTACATAAGATGAAAATAAATTTTAAAAAGTGAAATTAAATTTTAAAATAAAATAATTAATTTAAAATAATAAATGAAATGAAATAATAGAAAAGAAAAAGTACATACATAAAAATTAAGTTAAAATTTTAAGATTAATTTTTAAAACAAATGATTAAAATAAATAAAAAATAATAAAATAAAATAAATAAAAAATAAAATAAACAATTGTGCATAAGTATTTAGCACAGTGTTGGGGTTATCTTAATTAGTATCACAGACCTAACTCAAATTTTCCTTATGCCTTCAGGTAAACCTTTACTGTGGATAGTGGATGTTTTTTCTTTCCTAGACTCCATTCTCCTTTCACCTGGTAATAATGCCCAGATTTCCCTTTGCAGACTAAATATCCTCCCATGGCATGCTGGTAAATATTTAACATTTAGCTCTCCAGGAAGACAAAAATCCTGATTTGTAGTGCTGCCAATTTCCCTGGTGTAAATATCCCCACTGTGATGGGTTTCAAGCTACTAGTGTCAGTCAGTACAGAATCGGAAAGAGCTGGCCCTCCAGGTTCTGGCACTACTGGGGTTTCTTTCCCACCAGAGCCTATACTGGGTCATATGGGGGCCCACAGCAAAAGGAAAAACTGCAGGCCTCTAAATATAGACTTGAATTTTTTTTATGGTAATATTATTCCAAAACATTAATGTAATTGAAAAAAATGTGAGTTTGCTTCCCTTAAAGCTAGGAAAGAAAAATGATAACAAATTCTGGTTTGGGTATGAATAAAACATTTCAACATTAAATCACACTGTCGGTGTTCACACATTTACTTTTCAATGATTTGAGATTTTCTTCAACTACTTTAACAATATGGGAAAAAATTAACCATAGAAAACCCCCGGGTACATGTGTGGGGGCACTCACTTTTCCTCTTCAGGCTCCAATATGACTTGGCTGGACACTGTCAGATCCTGCCTCTATTTAAAATTTTGCTATTTTGTTCATCACAGATATGTTTGGCATTAATTTTGATCTGTTAAACGATTGCATTAAAATATTAGTGATCTGGCTTATGATCTCATTTTGCTTTAAAATATCAATAAAAGATGATAGAAGCCTTTATTGATGATTCTATCTCGTATTATATTTGAAAGTGTGGGAAAGAGTAGAAACAGAACTGTTAATGTATAATTTAAGGCTGAAAATCACAGGTAAAAATAGAACTTTCCTATGCTCTCATATCATACATTATTGGTTTATAAATTTTGGTTGGTGAAATATGTTTCCCCCAAATTTTAAAAGTCAAAACAAAACTCCTATACTGAAATGTGTTACAAAATATTATACTTGATATGAAAACATATTTTAATTAAAATATATTATTTATCTCTATTGCTGAGGTTTTGGGCACCCCCTTAAAATGTCATGCCCAGGGAGAAAGTCTCACGTGCCCCCCCCTTGTTGCGGCCCTGCTTTCAGACTTCTAGGGCTCCCAACCTCCCTAAGGTGGACATTGGACATCACTAGTGTCTCAGAGTCTGGGGCTCCAAACTGAGTTGACAGTGTGAGGAGAGCAGGAGTCTTTCCTGAAGGACAAGAGGCAGCAGGTACCTCAAGGACTCACCACGACCTTCAGCGTTTTCTTGACACCGTCACTGATGAAGAACTCATAGACAGTGGCCTTGACCTCCACTTCCTGCAGGCCAATCTTCAGGGGCACAATGACATAAGGCACAGCCAGCGAAGACTTGGGAGGGATGTACAGAATCTGCTGGTGACGCTTCTTGGCAGTGGCCATGCTGCAGAAGGCTGGATTGTAGAGTAGTTCTACTCTCACCTGCCGGGGACACAGTGTCAGGTCAGAGGCACGTGCCGTGGACTCCCCAACCCCCAAGCCTTCCTTCATGCCTCAGCTGCTCCAAGGACCCACCTTGAGCCTGTCCGTCTCCCGGTAGTTGTAGAGGACGGCTCGGATCTCCACCTGCTCGTTACGCACGACAGAATAGGGCAGCCGCAGGTCGATGAAGAAATCTTGTACCACTGTCACCTCGTAGGGGTCAGCCACACAGATCCCTGCCCAGGGGGAACAGAACATGAGTGTCAGAGGAAGTGGGTGGGCCGGGTGGACAGGGTCCAAATTCAGCTCCAAGCTCCGACCCCTCCCAGGGTCTCAAGGCCTACCCCTGACCACGAGCCCAGCCTGTCTTGGCAGAAACCCGTAGACTGAACAGTGTTAATGGTGATGAATTACAGGTGAGCGTGGTTGCTGGGCGTTGCCATGATTTAGTGATCTTTGTCATTTTACTCATAGACAGATGTGGAAGAGGAAAGCAAGCCTAACTGAAGGGTCCGTTTCTGTGCCCCGCAAAATGGTAGCCTTGAGCCCACGTGATCACTGGGCACTTGAAATGTGGCTGGCTCAAGTGGGAAGTGGACTTCTACTTTTATTCCATTTTAGTTAGATTTAAACGTCAAAGCCAGTGCTTATGAATATACTAAAAACCACTGAAATCACATACTTTCCAAGGGGGACTTTTGTGGTATGTAAATTATATCTCAATTTAAAAAATGACGTTTGATTCAGTGATGGGAAAACTTTTTAAAGTATGTTCAGAGCCACTTGGCTATGCCAATCTGCTTCTCAGCTGCAAGTTTTATTAGTCCTGAAATACAGACCATATTTGCAATGAAAAGCTTGTATCCTAATTGAGATGCGCTCTAAGTGTAAATTGCATTCCAGAACTTGAAGGCGTAGTACAAATAGAAGTAAAATAAAACATTAAAAATTCTGATATCTTAATAGGTTATTCTTACATACCAACAGATCTATTATTGTAACATTATTAGTAGTATAACAGGTGTTTTGCAAACTTTTACAACATGTGGAAATGATAATCTTTGGATATATTTGGGTAAAATAAAATGTATTCCCGAAATCGATTTCACCTACTCCTTTCCCGTGGGGCTACCAGAAAATGTCAAATGGTATGCACTGCCCACACTATATCTCCAGTGGGCAGCGCAAATGCACGCTGAGTGAGAGTGACCCTCAACACAATGTTACTTGTGACCAGGTCAAAGCCCGGCAAAGTGTTCATACAAGCAAAATCTGCAAAAAACATTTAAAAAAATAATGTTACACTACTAAATTCATTAAAATGCAATAATAATTTTTTTTTTTTTTGCTCATTTTTCAATCGCAAAAACAAATCAGAAGCGTGAACAAAATCCTTACTTCCCAACCTACAGTGATTCAGTCCTTGCCCTCAGGGTGTGTGCTGTGGTCCCTGCAGCTGTGTTTACCTACTATTTGCTCTGACATTACTAAACTCCAATTTCTTTTGGTGTCACCGTGGTATTTGAGAAAGCAGCTTCTTGGGTCCCGGGTAGGAGGTTACCTCCAGGAAAACACAAATGTTTTGTTAAATGCTGGCAGCGCACATGGCCTGCAGAACGCTAGACCACTGGCTCTCTCTTTGTTAACAAAACAAAAAGGGGTCAGACGAGGATCGGAGAGGCGGTGGAGGCACCCTGGCACTGCACCGAGCTCTGCTCCTTGCGTGAGATGAAAGGATGAAAAGATGAAAAAAGAATGACTTCTGGCACACGACTCAGGCCATTTTTAAGGCAGTGAAACAATTATTCTGTGTGATACTGCAACGGCGAATACATGTCACCAGACATCTGTCCACAGTCATAGAATGCGCAGCTCTGAGCCTTAACCCTGATGTCAATATGGACTTCAGTTAACGAGACTGTATCAATATTGGCCCATTGATTGTAACTAATGGACCCTCAAAATGCAAGACATTAAGAAAGGGGAACCGAGGAAATGAGGCAACTCTATACTTACTGCTCAATTGTTTCTGTAAACCTAAAACTGTTTTTAAAAAATCTGTTCAGGCCCTGGCCATTGTGGCTCAGTTGGCTGGACATCTCACAGACCAAAAGGTCACGTGTGTTCGATTCCCCATCAGGGCACATGCCTGGATTGCGGGTTTGGTTCCCAGACAAGGCAACCGGTTGATGTTCCTCCCTCGCGTTGATAATTCTCTCCCTTTCTTTTCCCCTGCCTTCCCCTCTCTCTAGAATTAATAAAAGGAAAATAAATTTTTAAAAATCTGTTCAGGCCCTGGCCGGGCAGCTCAGTTTGAGCGTCGTCCGGAAGTGCCAAGGTCGCAGGGTTGACCCGTGGTCAGGGCACCGACAAGAAAGAACCGATGAGCACACAAAGGCGTGGGGCGACAAATCTTGGTTTTCCTCGCTCTGCCTTCCTCTCTCTCCCTCTCCCTCAAAAAATGAAAAATGAAATAAAATAACAATTTGTTAATAAAAAAAGAATAACTTCTGATGCATGACTCGTGCTACTTAAGGAAGGATGTGTGCATCATGGAAAGACATTTACCATTTCCTAGATGAGACACGTTCAATTCCAATAACGGTAGCTCGGGCTCACTGAACACTTACAATGTGCCAGCCACGAATGCAAAGGCTCCACGTGAATTAGCTCCTAACCGTCCTGCTGACAGTGCTCGGAGGAGGTGCTGTTTCTGTCCGGCCCGTTTGTGGGGAGCCCAGAGAGGCTGAGGGACTTGACCGAGGCCATGCAGCGGCCCGAGCCGAGCTGAGCTGAGCTGTGCTGGGGTCTCAGGCCAGAGAAAAACTATGCACCTGTGTGTGAATGGTTTCCTTTGAAATCATCACTTGTTCAAGAGGAACTGCCAGAAAATTTCAATTCCTTCAATTAAAAACAAAGCAGCAGATTTTGAAACTCTTGAAAACCAGGAAATAAAATGAGAGTAAAGTATAATTTATTGTATATTATAACTAAACAAAATGATAACACAGGAAATTCTGGCTCTGGTATAAATAAAATATTGATACTTAATACTGTGAGTTTTAATACACCTGCTTTTTAATGTTTCAATATTTTTTGACAAATTTAATAATGTGGAAAAAAATGAGCCTTTGAAATGTACATAGAACATGCACACGGGTCACACATTTTTCCTCTTGCCTCTAACTCCAGTATGGCTTGGTATGTTCTGGTCTCCATTTAAAATTTGGATATTTTGTTCATCATGGATTTTACTGGCATTCACTTTTATTGTTAAAACACTGTTGCAGTGAACCAGTATTTACCCTGATGACTAAATTTTTTTGGCCCCCGCCTATATTTCGCACTAAAAGGCAGTGCCTTGCTTTCCTCGCCCAGCTCCCAGCCCTGCCATAAACCATTCCTATTTACCTAGGGCTCCTGTGGGTGACCAGGGACAGGGACGCCTGTTGGTCATGTTTCACAACCTGACCACCGATGTTTCGGCCTCCCTTTCCATCCTGCTTCCTCTTTTTTCTTAATCACCTTGCCCTCTGTCACGTCCACATCGCGTCCTTAAAAGCTGTTGGGGCTGTGAATTATTCTGTACAATGCTGCCACGGTGGGCTCATGCCACAGTGCACTTGACCAAACCCAGAGAGCGTGCAACACCAAGAGTGGACCCTAATGTCAGCTCTGAACTGGGGTGATCGTGGCCGATGGCAACAAATGCGGTACTCTGGTGGGAGATGTTGATGGGGGGAGGCTGTGCGTGGGCTGGGGGGTAGGGAGTATGTAGGAAATCTCTGTACTTTCTGCTCAATTTTGCTGTGAAACTAAAACGGCTCTAAAAATAAAATCAATTCAAAAAATGAAAAGCACTGACACTCACAGTCTAGACTCTGATGTACTCCCCCGCAACCTGGGAACCGGGGGCAGGGGGCAGAGTGCCAGCCACCGAGAAGCAGAGGTTCTTTGGGATGGATGAGAAAAAGAAAATGCCCAGGGCCCTGGGCCTGCCTCCCGAGAAGCCACCATCTCTCACCTTTCTTGTCAGACAAGCTCACAGCCTGAATCTCCCAGGTGGTGATGGAGTCTTTCAAAAACACCTTCATGATCTTCGTGGAGACCCTAGACAGGACAGAAATGGGGGCATTAGGAGATGCAGTGAAGGGGGTGAGCAGGTATGGAGGGGCCCCAGGGGACAAGTTGGGGGGAGGGGGGGTGGGCACATGGAGGTAGCCCAACACTTGGTTTTTCTAGGCTGGGTTGTGGGGTTCCACTGTGATTCCAGAAAAGAGAGGGAGTTGGGATGCATGCAAATGAAAGGGTCTGGTCTAGGGTATTGGTAGGAACTGGCCTGGAGTGGGTTGAAATGGGGGGTTTCCCAGCCTTACCCATTTTTCTCTGGCTCCTTTAATTCCTCAATGGTCCACAGCCAGCTCTCAGGGAACTGGCTTCGGGAAATGATGTCTTCTTCCGGAATGATATCCTCATCCAGTTCACCTGGGAAGGTGGGGGACTGTCATCTGGGTTTCAAACAGACCATATCCCCTGCTCTCCCCTTAGATACTCATCTCCATAGCCCTGGTGGGGAACCCTGGCGGGGTTCCTCGCAGTGAAACACACCCATGGTCCCATGATGACTTTGGGGCGGGGACCCAGGCACGTTTGCCTTTGAGGGCTTCTGCCTCCATAAAAATATTAAATGTCAGCCCTGGCTAGTGTAGTTCAGTGGATTGAGCACAGGCCTGCAAACCAGAGGGTCACTGGTTCGATTCCCAGTCTAGGGCACATGCCTGGGTTGTGAGCCAGGTCCCCAGTAGGGGGTGCGTGAGAGGTAACCACATATTGATGTTTCTTTGTCTGTCTTTCTCCTTCCCTTTCCCTCTCTCTAAAAATAAATAAAATCTTAAAAAAGTTATTATAAGTCCTATCTTACAACTGTGTTGGTATAAAAGGCAAAAATAATCCAGGCTGGTTATGGTCCTCTCCCCGGATTCCCAAAGAAATGAAAGCTTCACGGAAGCTTCTAAAAGCATCATGGCCGCAGGCGTGGTGCCTGCTGCATCTGAAGTCACACTGGTCCTGAGAGCAACCACGTGAGTGGGGAGATTCCTGACTTGATAGAGACCCTGAAGAGCTGGTGGTCTCTCTAGCCAGCTGGACACCATCAGCAAGCAAACAAAGCTGGGCTGGAATAGGGTCCACCCCTGGCTGGGCTCTCCTCAGAAATGATGGACAGATTTTAATTTGCCCATGGGTTTAACAACAGAGTAGATGGGATTCCGTAGATGCCTAAATTCACTCATGCTCTGCAATAACCCATCCAAGTGCCTTTGGGGGTACTAACACTTAAGCAATCCTCTGTTTCACCCCCAATGGACTAAAAATAAATCCCTACGTGTATGTAAACCTTATCCCAGCAGATCAGCGTTTTGTCTAATTCCTCAGTAGCCTTACCTCCTCTTCTCAAAAGAGTCTCTACGTCGCCGGAGTAAAGAGCAGCATGCCTCGTTATAATTTGCAGAGACTGAAGGTAGAGGCCTTTGCTCGTTGTGTTGGGAATCTTTGTGTCTTTGGGGGGTGGAGTGATGGAGGGGGTGCTGGCTTTCCAGCTAAAAGAATTTAGAAATATGTGTTCACTTCGGCAACAGCTGCCTTTGAGAGGTGGTTGCTGATTTCTAAGCCCTACCCCCCAAGAGTACAGATGTATGCAAAACCCACGTGTTACCTTTATATGACATCCATCCCTACCTGTTCTCTTTAAGGCTAAGATCTTCAAAGCTAAGTGAAAATTGATCTTTGGGAAAAATCTCTCGACTTAAATTTTAAAAGTTAAAATAACTTTTAGCTAAGAAGGAATGAAGAGGCCCTTTATGGTGGAAACACATGGCAGACACCACCTTAGTCACATGCTCAGGGTTCAATCGCCAACAATGGGACAGCTCAGTGTCACACGCCTCCTGATAGGAGGCTCCAAGGATGATGCAATATCTCTTCTATGGCAGTTCTGCCACAAATGTGCATCCTAAGTGTGCGCATGAAGGAACACCAGACAGACCCAAATTGCTGGACAATCTTCAAATTACCTGGCCTGAATATGTCATGTATGTCAAGGACGTGAAAGTCACGGAAAGACTAAAGAGCTGCTGGGGGTGGGACGGACACGAGGAGCCTAAAGGGACACAGCAGACACACAACTGCAACACGTGACCCCGAACCACATTCTTCTCCTCTAGAGGACTAAGGGAAGGTGTCGAGCTTCGGTGGCTCCGGGAATCAGATGTTGGAGACAAATCGGCATCAATGCCCGAATCCTGATTGTGGTGCTGTGGAGAATCCACACTGAGCTATCCTGAACTATCAAACAGTTCAAGGGGGAAAACGGTTTTAAATCTACACAGCAGTCTGTCTGGGAGGTAAAGGCCGTCTAAAGAAAAGGGGCTAATAATTTTTTTGTTAGTCTGCCAGCCTGCCCCTGTGAAGGTTTCCCAATCTTCCTTACGGTTTAAGCAAAGGTATTCTTTTTTGCTCCCTTTCATCCTGTAACTGATAACATAATTTCCCTCGATGTCACAAGCCACTCACACTTGCTTTTGCTCTTGGAACCCAGTGTGATGGACACAATTTCCAGCACCCAGTGAGTGACAGGCACCCCTGCCCCCCTCAAACAGGGCTCCCCGCTCCCCCCACCCCACCCCCAACTCACTCCTGGCCAGCCCCAGCGCGCCTTTCCGGTTGTGCAGAGCCCGCAGCCGGGTGATGTAGGTGCAGCAGTCCAGGAAGGCGTCCACGCAGGCCTTATCCTGGAGGATGAACCGCGCCCGGCGCTGGCACGTGTACTTCATGAGGTTCTCCCGCATGCCGTCCTCGCAGCACTTGCGCAGCTCCTTGCTCTGGTACTCGCCCGCTATGAGAGCACACACCGCGGTCGCGCCCTCCTCGGCCACTGCGTCACTGCCACTGCAGGGAGACCTTCCCCACACCCCTCCTCCCGCTTTGCTGGGGTCTCAGGGGACAGACAAGGTGTGAGGGTGAGGGAGGTGGACGAGGTCTCCCACCTTTGCCCATCTTCTTCTCCATGAGCTGCACGGAGCGGCGGCGCCGGGTGGCTGGTTTGGGGCATTGTGCGTCTAAGGGGCGGGGAATAGAACCAGATGGATTAAGCACTGACTGCCCGTCCTTGGTTCACTCCTCCTAGTAGCCAAGAGCTAGGAGTGTTATTGTTCTCATTTCACAGATGAAGAAGCTGAGGCTCGGAGAGAAAAGTGATCTGCTAGTTGGTGGTGGAGGCAGCACTTGAACCCAGGGTCCTCTGATCCCATCTGGGGGTAGAAGTGCTGCTCCTCTCTGGATGTCCACTGGCCGAAGACTCACCTGCCCTCTGCTCTGTCTCCAGGCCTTTGTTGGTCATGAAGGCCAGCCCTGCATCCATAAAGACACCCGCATAGTTCTTCCCACTGCCGGGTGTGCAGCCAATGTCTGCCTTCTCCACTATGTCCCAGATCTGCAGGGTGGGGAGGGGTCAAGGGCAGGCTGAGGTCAGGCAATTAGTGCCTGCACCAGCTCACCAACACATCCACCCAGCCTCACCTGCGTCCTCATCCCAGTCCCCAGACACGCCACAGTGGACAATCCAGAGTGCACTGCTGCTGGACTAAGAGCTGGGCCTATTGCCATGACCATCCCCAACTCAGACCCATGTCCATCCATGTTTCTGTCTGCAACTTCACCTTCAGCCCATCCCCATGTCTGTGCCCATTTTGACCTCTACACTCAATCCACACCCACCTCCACATCACTGGTTCTCTCCAGAGCCACTCCCACCTCTACCCAAAGCCATCTCTTTGCCTCTGCCACCTTTAACCCAACCTCAGCAACGTGGGGGTGTACCTTATTCTGAGTCAGCCTATTCTTCTTATTCAGCACAAACACGCCCTTGTCCACGGCGACCAGCCCTACTCGAGCCCCCTGGTTACCCTCGATCTTGAGTGATATCTGTTGCCCAGGTAGATGGTGCTGCTTCCCCTCCTTCAGGGCATTTTTCACCACCAGCTGTGAGGAGGATGGAGAGGTAGGGGGGAGAAGTCAGTCCAGCAAGACCCCAGCCTTGGCTGGTCAAGGACAGAGGGGGCCCTAGTCTGGTCTGGAAAGAGAGAAAGGTGGAGACAGAGAGAGAAGAAGGGAGATGTGCAGAACCAATGTCAGGTAGTGTCAAGAAAAGAGAAAACTCCCTGGCTGGTGTAGCTCAGTGGACTGAGTGCAGGCCTGGGAACCAAAGGGTCTTCGGTTCGATTCCCAGTCAGGGCACGTGCCTGGGTTGCAGGCCAGGTCCCCATAGAGGATGCGTAAGAGGCAACCACATATTGATTTTCTCTCCCTGTCTTTCTCCTTCCCTTCCTCCCTCTCTAAAAATAAATAAATGAAAATCTAAAGAAAACAGAAAACTGGAAGCAAGAGAGCTACTGAGGCTAAAACAGAGCAGAAAACAAGATGGAAAAAAGAAGAGAGAGGCAGGAACTCTACAAACAGGGGAGAGAAATGGATTCTGAACGATGGAGAGAGGCAGAGACAGAGAAAGCACTGGCCAGGCAGAGTCCTGAGATGGCACAGAGGGACTCAGCGACACTTACGTTGCCCACACACGAGTCCTTAACATCTATCCACACGGAATCAGCTACCACTTCCCTCTGACCGTTCTTGCCAATCAGCGTGTAATAGGCCACCAGGCGGAAGGAAGGAATAAAGTCTGTCGTGATGGTCAGAGGCAGCACTACCAGGTCTTGGCCAGCCTCTCGCTCCTGGCGCCCCACCTTCAACAGCTTCCCCTTGTTCATGATCTGTGAGGACAGGTTGGCATGAGGATTGGGAAGGCAGGAGGCCAGAGGGGAGCATCTGGGATGCTAGAGAAGTGAGGAGGAGGGGAACCTGGGGGTTCTAGGAAGCCACGGACCAGGTAGGTATAGTATCTGATCTTGGCATCCAGGCCAGGGTCCATTCGCAGATGAAAGTTGACATTGAGTGTGTCCCCTGGCTTGAGCTCCACACGGGGCACAGAGAGGTGCAGGTAGTTGTTGGAGTTACCCATGGTACTGTAGGGTAGGGCCTGCATTTTATTGGTGGCCTGTCGCTCTTCTGGGAGGCCCTCCTTCATTGTGCGCACCTGAGCAGGGAGAGAGGGAGTGTGTTGGCAGACTGGAGATGCCCAGGACCTGGGAATACGGTACTTTACATGTTAAGAGGACTTTGCAGATGGGATTGAGTTAAGGATCCGGACATGGGGAGACTCTTTGAGGTTATCCAGGTGGGTCCAATGTCATCAGAAGGGTCCTTATAAGACATCTATGCAGATGGCAGGACCCCATTCTGCACACAGGAACCCCTCTAGGCAAATGAAACATCTCTATGTGAATGGCAAGACCCATTTATGCAAATGAAAGGACCCCGCTGTGACTATGACAAGATCCCTTTGCACAAACATCAGGACCCCACCGTGCCATTAAATCCTCTGTTTCCCTGGTGTGGGGTCCTGAGGTCAGTGCACACTCACTGTGATAGTCAGGGGCTGTGGGTCCTTTTGCGTGTTGATGATCAGCTTGGCCACGCCATCATCCTGGGTTAGAGACTGCCCCTGGGCGGAGCCCTGAGTCGCCACAGGGATGCGGCGGGCAGGGGAGCCATCGGGGTTTGTCACAAACACCTGTGGGTGCAGGGATGGGGGGGGGTTCAGCAAACCCAACAGTGTGGCCAGTGCTCAGGAGTGGGGTGAGGGGGTGTAACCCTGCCCCGGGTCTCACCATGAGGTCGAAGGGCATAGCAGGTTTGAAGAACCTAGGTGTCTTGGTGAAGTGGATCTGGTATGGGGAGGTCACGATGGGGATCCCACTGCGCTCTGCCTCCACCATGTCGCTGCCTGAGGGGGCCAGCTGTGAGGGTGGGCTCCTGGGCTACCCCTCAGGACCAAGCCTCCCCCCTCAGATTGGACCCTGCCTTCATCGTAGACCTCCCTCCTCAGACTGGGCTTCCCCATCAGACTGACCCCATCTTCATTCTGGGCCGCCTCCCTCAGACAGGGTCTTACAGCTTCACTGAGGGCCTCCCCCTTCTCACTGGGCCTCCCCCCTCAGACTGGACTGTGGTGATACTGAGCCTGCACCCTCAGCCCAGGCCTCACCTGAGTGCAGAATGACGGTGACAGACACATACAATGACTTTCCCACTAGGGCATCCTCTCGGGAGGGCTGCACCCCACCCAGCAGGACCTTTCGCGTCAGCACAGCCTGCCCAGTGCCATCTTCGATCTGGGGCAAGACATGAAGGCTCAGAGAGGGGAAGGGCCCAGGTGGGGAGGGGTCGGGAGAGGGAGAGGGAGGGGTTCAGAGTAGAGGAAGCTCAGGGGGGCCTCCAGCAGGTACCACAACACGGGTGAGTGACTGGGACAGTGAAATCCTCTGGTCACCGTCCTGGACCCCAAAGATGACAAAGGCTGTTCCGTCCACATTCTTCCCATACAAGAACCTGTGCAGGGAGGAGAGTCAGATTCTCCCCTCCTGAAAAGCTGAGTCTCCCCCCAAATTCCACTGGCCATGGTGAGGACCCAGAATCTCCAGCCACTCACCTCACTTTAACCTGGCCCTTACTTCGTCCTTCACCTGGTCTCTCACCTGACCCCTAACCTGGTCCCCATCTGACCTCTCACCTGGCCGTAATGGTGACTTCCAGGCCATTGGGGTCATCAATGTAGTAGAATTTCTCTGCAGGCTCCACTTGGACCTCAAAACTGGGCAGCACTGGCGGGGAAAAGGGCACTGGTGAGAGACCCAGTGCTGGGCCCAGCGTTATGGGGCCCCACACCCGGGCTCCCCCTCCTCTTACCGTATTCCTTCACTTCAAACTCAGCTGAGAAGACCTGCTGAGGGGAATCCTCATAGTGGGCTAGTATCTTCCACTGCCCCATGCTGTGGGGAAGGCAGGTGAGTGATCTGGCCACGCCTGGCAGCCCCCGACTCCTTCTGGGATAGGGGAGCCCCAACCCCTCTCCAGGACTGCCTGACGTACTTGACCAGCTCTGGGATATTCCAGGATAAGGGCAAGATGCCAAACTGGTTGTGAGAAGAGAGGGAATCCCGCTTGACAGGAACACCATCGGGGGTCTGTAGATAGAAAGGGGGTGGGGGGTGGCTTTTCAGAGACCAGGCTTAGCCCCTTGGCTCTCCGGTTCCTCCCTGTCTGACATTGTCTGTGTCACTTCTGCAGAAGTAGGGGTTAAGAACATGGACCTGAGTTTGCCAGCCTGGGCTCAAATCCCACTGTGTCACTTACAAGCTGTGTGACCTTGAGCAGGTTCCTTCACCTCTCTGAGATAAATATGGCCGCTACATCACTGGCTTGGAACCTAGTTCATGTAATTAGGAGCCCATTGTGATGACTGTTCCCTGATTATTAAGAATCACTGGAATTTTTTTGTGCAGGACACTGTGCTAGGCATTTGATTTGTCCTAAGCCATAAATGATCACCTACATTCAAGTTTTTGATCTACAAAAACAGCAAATTTCAGGTACACATATTCTTTTTTTTTTTTTTTTAAACATCAGGAGACATCACATAAAAATCTGGTTTTCTGGCTTCTCTTGGTAATTGGGGCAACTGGCCAATGTGCTCCCATTGGCACAGGTGACGTTTCACCTCCTCAGTCCTTTCCCCTGCCCTTCCTCCTCCTTTCCAGTCCATTTCTATTAAAGCCCCAGCCCAGGCCAAGCACTTTGTGGAACTCAGGAAATAAGGCCCTGAACAAACACATGATACACTCCTTCCCCTAGGGAATTTAGGTTCCACAGAGGCTGGTGGAGGGGGCAATTAATAAATGAATAAATCCAATTTATACGATGTTGAAAGGACGGTAGGATGGGAAGAGAGTGGAGTGTATGTGGGAGTGGGGGGCAGGTTGCAATTTTACAGGGTGCTCAGAGCGGCCTCACTGTAAAACTGGGACATTGCTGACATCTAAGCAAAATTTCAAAGGAAATGAGGGGCAAGTGGTGTGGCTATTTGGAGGAATAGACTTTTCCGAGCAGAGGGAACAATTAGTACAAAGGCCCTGGGGCAGGACTGTGTCTCACGAGTCGGAGGAACATCCAGGAGGGCTGTGTGGCTGGAGCAGTGGAGTGAGTAAGGGGGAGAGGGAGGAGGTGAGGACAGGGAGGGGACGATGGCAGGTCATGCAGGGCCTTGTGGGCCCCAGGAGGAACTAACTGGAGGGAAGTGGAAGCCCAGAAGGCTGTGGCAATGGACCTGACCCAGGAGCTCACAGGCGCCTCCTGGCTGCAGTAGGCAGAACAGACTACTACATAGAATTAACGTTATTATTCCACTCTTCCAATGAGAAAACTGAGGCTCTGGAAGGTGAGTGGCCTGGCCAGAGTCACAGGGACCAGGGGTTTATCTGGAGCAGGAAGCCAGGGTACAAGCTTTGCTCCACACCGTCTCCCTGGATCCCTGCCCATCTCTAGACCTCTGTGTTCGTGCCTCTATATATTTCTTTGCTTTGGGATTTCTGCTGCTGTGACTTTTCCAGTGTCTCTTTCTCTGTCCCAAATTCTCTCTTTGTCTCTCCCTGAGTCTCTGGCCCAAGTGTGTCTGGGGCCCTGGCTGGCTCGTACCTCAATGCTGACGATAATCGTCCGGCCCACGGGCAGCAGCTTGTGGTCAACGGTGAAGATTCGATAGAGGACTAGGAGGTTGTGGGAGAGAAAGGGACAGCTCAGTGAGGCTCTTCCCCCTCCACCAATGACCCAGGCCTGGCCACTACGTCACCCACCAGCCCCTTACCCGTGGAGCCTGGGGTGTAGATGGTCTTGTCTGTCTGGATAAAGAGGTACCCGCTCTGAAGGCTGACTAGCACCACCTTTTCCATTGCTTCGTTCCCGAAGGTCGCCTGGACAATCACAAACTTTTTCCCCTTCTGTGATGTTACCTCCTTGTTGGCTGGGATCTAGGCATGGATCAGGGCATCAGGCAACAGCAGAGGTCTGCTCCAGGGCCCCTCGCCCACTGTCCAGTCTCTAGGCCTTTGGCTGGGTCCACATCTACTCCTCCTCACCACAGAGCCTGCCCATCACTCCTGGCCTCTCGGGTTGCCCAGGTTTGGGGAGAGGGGGTACTCAGAGAGGGGGCAAGGGCAAGAGAGAAGCTAGGAGTCAGAGAGAGGAGGAGACTCAGAGAGGAGAGGGGCTCTGAAGAAAGAGAGGGCCTAGAGGGGAAAGGGCTTAGGTAGGAGAGATGGTCAGGCTTGGAAGGGAAGGGGCTGAGTGAAGGGAGAGCTCAGAAGGGGCGGGGCCAATAAAAGATGGGGCCTAAATGGGAAGGAGACTCAAATAGGGGAAGGCCTGAGGAAGGGAAGGGGCTCATAAGGGGGTGGGCTCCAATGGGGAGGAGATTGAGAGGGGCTGGGCGTCAGCAGGGCGGAGCTCCGGTGGGCACCCACCTTGATGTTGATGGTGCTCAGGTAACCATTGGCACCAGTCAGTGCGGTGTTGTCACTGAACAGCACCTGCTTCTTGGCCGGGAAGTCGTACACGGTGACTGTTACTTGAAGATCAGCTTGCAGATCGTGGGCCTCCAGCACCACAGTCTCCTCGTTCTCCAACCGCAGGACGTTGGGGGTAATCAAAGAGTACCTGCAGGAGAAGTGTCAGGGGTTATCACAGGCACCTCGCTGGGGTCAGCATTCTGCCCCAGTCCCTGGTCCTGGAGGGGATCCAGTGATTGGCAATGGCTCAGGGGCTGCAGGGCCCATCAGCCCCTGAACCTCAAAACCAGAACCAGCAAGTCCCCCAATTCTCTAGACTTCCAAATGCACAATTGGGGAACCCACAAATATACTCCTGATGCCCTTATCTCTAAACTAAACCCCAGTCTCTAAATACCCAGGACCTCAGGCGCCGCAAAGGATACACACCCAAATTCACACACACCAAACCTTTAAGCCTCGAATCTTGGACACCCCAGCCGCTGCCTGACCCTCTAGCGCCTCGCGCCTATGAATACAACCAATCCACCCCTCAGCCCGCCCCCAGCCGACAGAAACCCACGCCACATCTCTGCAAATGCCGAGTCTGCAGACTCCCAAATCCTGTGAAGTCCACACCGCCTCATCCACAGAATGCACCGTAAATCTACAGACCCCCAGTGTTACAAACAGCCCACTTCACAACCTCTGAATTCCACAAACGGCTGACCTCACACTTTCAAAGTCAGGGGCAGCAGCTTTTATTGACATTTATTGACATTCCAACCCACTCACTCCTCCCCCGCAGACATGCGAATGCACCTGAATTCCATAGGGACCTGAACCCATGAATGCCCACCTCAGAAGTCCCTTTGTTTGGGGTGGGGTCATGACTACTCACATGGGGTCCCCCAGGGCCAGGGGGAGACTGGTCAGCAGCAGGAGCAGCAGGCTGGGACCTGAGACAGGCCCCATGGTACGGGGTAGTGGAGGGACAGAGGGACTGAGGGACAGAGGGAGAGGCACTGAGGAGTGAGCAGAGGCCTCTGGAGGCCTCCTTTTATCTGGCTCCCGCCTTTCCTTCACTCCGCCCAGCCCTCTGCTCCCTGTGGCCTCTCCCCTCCCTGGGGCTGCCCCTGATTTCTCAACACCATTTCCTAAGTTTTTCAATTCCCTGGGCCAGCATTTCCTAGGGTGAGTAACCTGAGGACATGTTCTCCTTTAACAAGAATACAATAGCCTGCTGCCCTGAGGGCCTCCCTCAGAGGCAAGGCCAGCCAGTGAATAAGGGTCCTTTCCCTGTTATACCTTCTTTGTAGTGAAGGAACTCTGAGGGCCAGAGACCCCCACCCCACCACCCTCAGATATCTGGGCCTGGCCCCCAGGCCAGTTTTGTCCGTGCATTTACTAACCAGACCCTTCTACAATCCATCTCTATGCTGGCGGTTAGAGCCCCACTTCCAGAGTTTTCCATGCTGGGGTGGGGTGGGGCACAGAGTTCAGCACAGACATTCCTAGCCCCTTGCAGTGTTAACTCAAGTGCAGAAGAAAAACCCTGCTTCTTGGCGGATCAGACAAGGCTTCTTGGAGGAGGGGGCATCTCACGTGGGCTTTGACTACGCACAGGAGTTCACTGTCCAGGTGAGCATGTTTTCTAGGGCCACAGGAGCCTGGAGCTCCCTCATCTACCCTGGTCAGGATGCCTGAATGGCTCTGATGGTTTAAAAAGTCACCTTTGAGGAAAGTCCCCATTGTTGGCTTTTGTATGTGTCTTACCTCAACATCCTTTTAGGGCTTTATTATTAAAAATCACATTTAACTTTTCATGTAAATAGGTATTATATTCATGCGATTTAACATCTAAAAGGTACACATAGATGTATAGGGAACGGGTAACTTTGCTCCTGGGCTTGTTACCAGCCATCCAGGTCCTAGGCCAGACCATGTAATGAAGTATCATGTTTTTCTTGCCAGAGGCACTGTGTTTCTTCCTGGGCTCCCTGAGTCACACCCTGCCTCTGCAGAACAATTCAAGAGTGTTGATTACCAGTGCCCAGAGAACTTCCTTGTTTTCAAAAGGACTTTCTTCCATTCCATGGTGTGCACGTCATCGGCCTCCGACAGAGGCACGGACTTCCATGCTTACAAACCAAGCTTTTCCCAGTGGGTTATGAGCCTGCCCCACTTTCCCGCTCAGACACTTGTTAGTGGTACCAAGCTCCAGTTTCCCCATGTGAAACGGGGCTCTCACCCTGCCCACTTCACAGGGTTGTAACTGTAAGAAAAGGAGACTATCCAAAGTCTGTATGCATTGGTAATCTTACCAGATAGCGCTGAATTCCCCTCCATAACTGCTGATTTACATACACAATTGCGAGCCCTGCCAGAAACTGTCGATTTCCCCATTGCCATTGCCCCCTTCCCATGAGAGCATGTTGGCAAGCCTGTGAATTTTTGCCTCTGTCATTTTAACGTGCATCTGTCTGATTCCCGGCAAGCTTGGGCATCAGGGGTAGGGGAGCATAGTGAGTAGGGGGCAGAGTGAAGTCAAGCATAGTGGGGAGGAGATCCCGATTCTTGGAAGACTGGTTTCCAAAGCCCAGCTGAAGGGGTTAACAGCAACTGGTTCTGAGTTCCTGTAAACCACGCTCTCGCCCTCCCCCCTCCCCTAGGCCTTGCCCCAATGCCCAGAGCTGGGGGAGGCAGGGAAACAAAACAAGCCCGGCCTCTGTGTGCTCTGATTGCGACACCCTTTCTCTAGAAGAGGAGTCAGAGTGCAAACACCTGCTAATTCTCTAGAATCGGCATCAAACTTCTGAAACTGGGGTGAGGGTGTCTGCCAGGATTTCCCAGCCCCTCGGCTCCCCTAAAGCCGCCCTTATTTTCCTCCCATGATCCCCCCAAACTCCCACCCCATTTCCTGGTTTCATTATAGCCTTAAATAGTCAGGCTCTGTGGTTTGACCACCTTGAGCCTGGTCTTTGTCCTTGCATGGTCCCTCCTTTCTCAGAGCCTCAGTGAGTCCCTCTGAACAGCCAGATTGATGGTAGCTCCTGCTGTTTGGACAATGAAGGGAGCTGAGATGCCTCAAAGCCCCTAGGCCCCAGGGACAGAGGGGAAAGTGCAGCAAGACACCCACTGGGAGGGACAGAGGTGAGAGCAGACATGCTCCTTGATTTTTGTGTGTGAAATTTGGGAGGGGGATGGTGGACAAGATAAACCAGAAGAGAGAGGGTAGGGGAGGTGGCTTGTGGGGGGACTTCCAGTTAGCAGGCCCACCTGGCCTAGCGGTTGGGCATGGAGGGCAGAAGGGCGAGGCTGCCTGGGTAGATGGAGACATGCTTGTACTGACAAAGCACCTGTTTTTTATCTGAAATTCAAATTTAACCAGGTGCCCTGTACTTTGCCTGACATTAGCTGGGGTGCAAGGAGAGAAGAGGAAGGAAGTGGGGATGATTTCTGGGTGGGGAGCCTGGGTACCCCTCTCCCACCCCACATCTGACTGGGTGCAGTTATTTCCCTGCTGCAGCCCCATCCTCTCCCCACAGAGGCACTACCAGGCCTGGAAACAGCAAGAAGACCCCCTCACTCCTGGCCCCTCACTTCCAAGACAGGGTCCTTGCTACACCCTACATGACCCACAGTCAGGTCTCCCCCCGCCTGCCCCCCACCCCACTCATTACTGATTAACTCATAGGTAACCTTGACCTGGTTGAATCAATCCACCTGCCCTATGGCTCCTTCACCCCATGACCTCCTGCACACTCAGCAGAGGCCTGGGCACCAGGGACCCCCATCCTGGGAGGACAGAGCAGGCAGGTTTTGGTTCTAGTTTTAACTTCTCACGGACTGTTCCTGATCTGTCCACTGGACATTCAGTCATGGTACCTCTCTCCAGGTCTTGGGGTGACAAGCAGGTGGCATCAGATAAGCAGAATGCTCAGTGTGGCACCCCGCATGTAGCAAGCGCTGGATGTGCTTGAACCATATGCTTGTGCTGACACCTGCTCCTATTCCCTGTTGCCCGATTTTGCTGGCAGTGCCAACAGGCCTTCCAGTCGGATTGCTCCCTTCCATCCTCTCCCTCACCCTCTGGGCCCAGCCCTCACCAACCCTTGGACTGTTTCTGAGCCGGTCCCTGCTCTCCACCCCCGTGCTTCCTGGCTTCCCTGCTGTGGACTTGCCCCTTCCAGCTCGTCGCTACCACATTAACTAAGGACTTTTTCCTGAAACAAGCCTTCGTGCTCCTTTACAAAGTTATTATGTATAGTATGCAAATACACGCTACTGGCGGCCTGTGTCTCCCTAAGGTTCAGCTGGCAGCGTCTGGGCTATCTCTTGTGGTTTGTCTCACATGCTTAAGTGCTACGTCTGTCCTCGCTTTCCAAACGAAGAAACTGAGGGCTCTGGCCATGTGCCCAAGACCCTCTAGTTGGTAAGACCTGGGATTGGAACCCAGATGGCTGGACTCCAGAGTTCATGCGCCTAGACTGTGTGAGTTTTTGACTGCTTCTGTGACAAATGACTGTAAGCATGGTGGCTTAAAACAGCATCTATTCATGATCTTAAAGTTCTGGAGGGCAGAAGTCTTAGATAAAGGCGTTGGCAGGGCTGGTTCCTTCTGGAGGCTCTTGGGGAGAGTCTGTTCCCTGCATTTTCTGGCTTCTGGAAGCTGCCTACATCCCTTGGCTCGTGGCTCCTTCCTCCATCTTCAAAGCACATCACTCCAGCCTGTTTCCACCCTCACGCCCCATTCTCTGACTCTCATCCTTCTGCCTCCCTCTTATAAGCACCCTGATGACACCGGGCCCACCTGAATGATCCAGAACAAGCCCCCATTCGAAGATCCTTTGCTATCGTACCCTCAGAGTGTCTTTTGTCATGTCATGTGACACATTCACAGACTCTGGGGATTAGGATGAGGACGTTTGGGGAGCCATGACTCTGCGCACCCCAGCCTTCATGTGGATGAAACATCGACCCTGTATGGCCATGTGCCTCCTTGCTTTGAACTCCTCCTCGGTGTAAATGGCCCCCAGCACACAGTCCAAGTGTGTCTGCCTGTTTTGAGGTTTCTGCCAGCTGCCCTTGCCCTCCCACTGGCCCCAGCCAAGCTTGCAGTGGGACTTGAAAGCTATTCTGGGCTCCTCTACCTTGTTCAAATAACTTCCTCACTCTGCAATGTCTTCCCACTTCCTTGTCTGGCTGGGCTATTTATTTATCTGAGCTCCAGTTACACTTGTTGGTGCCTGCAGGAAGCCTTGACCCCAGCCTGGTTCCTTAACCTCTGTCCTATGCCAGGGGTCCCCACCGAGGGATGTTTCTTAAAGTTTCAGAAGGAGTCCTGGGTGCTCTAATTAAAGGGAGATGCTGGGTCTTGGCTGGTGTGGCTCACTGGGTTGGGAGTCGTCCTGCCAACCGAAAGGTCGCCAGTTAGATTCCCGGTCAGGGCGCATGCCTGGCTGTGGGCCAGGTTCCTCAGTTAGGGGCTGGGAGTGTGAGAGGAGCCTATCAGTGTTTCTCATGCTCTTTCTACCTCCATTCTCCTCTCTGTAAAATAAACACATAAAATATATTTTTTTAAAGGGTGAGGTTAGGATGGGGAGGATGAAATACATTTTGAGAGTCTGTCCACAGGTATGTGCTTAGATCCGTCTCTAACATGAAGTCACTCCCCAAGGTCTGGGCAGTCCATGAAAGGTCAGGCTGTGTTGCTGGGCACTGCACTGAGCCAGAAAGACACTCACATGTGATACTCAGTGACCTCCATTTTACATGTGAGGAAACAGAGATTACGTCATTTATCCAGGGCCACACAGCAAATAAGGGCAAGATCAAGGTGTGGTCACTGATGTTTTGAGTCCTGAGTCTCCCACCAACTCCTTAGCTGTGTGACCTTGGGCAAGTTACTTAGCCTCTCTGTGCCTCACAACTTTGTAATGAGTTAAGGTCCACAGATAGCTACTACTACTTATACTTGTCACCTGAGCCACTTGTGGGGCTTGCAAGCACCATTCTTCCTCACCTCCAGCCTTTGCACATGCTTTTCCCTCATCTGGACCAGCATCCTTCCCAGCACTTCTCCATTCACCTTCCCTGCCATCCCAGGCTGAGTCAGGGCCCTGTGATGAAACTGTCTGATGATATGTCCCTCTCCCTGTCCCTTTCCCAACCTCTCTACCCTCAGGGACTGTGAGCTCCTTGAATGTGGGGCCTGGGTGGGTCTCAGTTGCCGCTCTGTTCTCGGCACTCGGCATAGGGCTTGCTCGCAGTAGTTGCTCAATTCATAGTCATTGCATACGCAAAGCGCTGGGTACCGCAACTGCCCCTGCAGCGAATAACACAGGCTTCTAAATTCTAAACACAGCCCATGCCTGACCTCGACCCCCAGAAAGGCAAGAAACCAGGGCAGCAAAACAGATTGATCATTTTTTTTAATTGTTTTTTTAATCCTTACCTGAGGATATGGTTATTGATTTTAAGAAAAACATCCGTAGGTTGCCTCCGCTTCATGCCCTGACTGGGGATAAACCCCAAACCGAGTTGTGTGCCCTGACGGGGATGGAACCCTCAAACCTTTGGTGTATGGGACACAGCTCCAACCAACTGAGTCACCTGGCCAGGGCCAGCCTGGTCATTACTGCATAGCTGCAAGCAGGAGGTGGTCCCCCATACTTCAGGGGAGAGGGGCCTGTCCGTCTTCTGAATGGGCTCTGGGATCACCACCGGAGGGAGTTGGTGCCTTATGCACACAGGCCCTCCCCCTTCTCAACCCCTCCACTTCGGGAGAAGAGTCAGACCGAGGAACGTGTGAGCAGAGGGGAAGGAGGAAGGTGAAAGGCATGGTCCAAGATCAGGGAGGGGTGACCACAATAGCTCCTACCCACTGGCTGTTTAGTTGACTTTGGACAGGCCTTCCCGGAATCCAGATTGGATCATCCTAGAGGCAGACAGCAACGTGGTACTGGAGCCCAGGGGTTCCAGGCACCACCCCCAGGTTCCTCACCAAATCCAACCTCTAAACCTTCTGGCACTGCCCCCAGAGTTATTTCCACCCCACTCCACCCCCATAACTGCCAGCGGGCCTGAGTTGCCAGGACCCGCCCACCCCACCTCCACCCAATCCAACCCCAGAGCCTCTGGTCCCACCCATCAGAGTCCTGTCCACTCTGGCCCAGGGCTCATACTTACTGCGTGGGGTGGTGGTTGTGTCCTGCCTGCTAGAACTTGTAACCTGTGGTGAGCAAGATCTGGGAGACAAGGTGGGGGGACAAGCCAGAGTGTTAGATACACACCTGTCTCCCCCACCTCCATTGTCTGGCCACCCTACGTGAGGCCTCTGTGCTCACCTGGGACAGCCACTGCCACTGGAAGGGCATGGCCACCCGCAGCAGATGGCAATGATCTGTGTGAAGTAGATGTAACAGGTGACCTGCGAGGGACATGTGTGGGCATGGGGCCTGGTGAGATCAGAGGGCCCACTGGGGATGCCTGGGTGCAGCCCACGGCGAGTAGGCAGAGAGCTGAGTGGAGGGGCTCAGATACACTGTGGGGGGGCAGTTAGGGAGTGTGCCAAGGGACTGGCTGTCCTCCCCCTCAACACTGCCCTCACGAGTGTAAATGAGGCTCCTGCCATAGCACAGTAACGCTGACAGCTTCAGTCTGGCCAGGTTCACTGCCACTGAGGCGTGGGCACAGAGAGCTGGAGTTAGGGGATGGGGGATGGGGGCAGGACCAATGGGAGGAAGGTGGAGGCCAGCTGGGCACAAGCAGGACATGGGGCAGAAAGTCTGGAGGAGGATGTCCAGGAGACAGCAGGGGTAGAGAAGCAGGAGGGGGCAGTAGAGGGCAGGGAGTGGACATCCAGGGGGCAGCACGAAGGGCCTGGAGCACAGCAGGTCCTGGGCAGCAGGACTTCACCCTTCCTATTGATGCCAAGTATGCCCTGAAGATGCTGATGGACCTGGGAAGGAGTGGGGGACCCAGGGAACAGTCAGTGTTGCTTCCACCCATGTCTGTGGGGGGGTGGGGTCTGGGCCTGGGGAAGGGCAGGGGCAGAGTCCTCACTATACCACAGGAAAGAGGATGGCATCTCAACAGAGACGATCCACCAGAATGAGAAGCCCATAGTCACTGACACTCTCCTCACTGGACTTGACAATGACGCAGGCCATGTTGGCCAGGGCCTGTGGGGCAAGGATGGGGAGGGTGGGCCTGCCCCATGTGCAGGTGTGCCCACCTGCTGCCCACCCGGGGCCCCAAGAAGCACCTGTATTGGGATCATGATCCCAAAGACCTTCTCCTTGTCAGACAGAACATAGTTGACAAAGGACCAGCTGGAACTGGTCAAGGCAATGGTGATGAAGAAGGCACCCTTCAGCCTGGAGGTCGGGGAGGGGGTGTGGTGAGGTGGGGCACCCAGCCCTTCCCTCCACTGCCTGCCACCTGCCCGGCAGAGGTCACTGTTGTGTGTGGTATAGGTCATGACAGTGAGGCCGTAGATAGGGCGGCCCTGGCTGTTGATGAGGTAGTTGGTCTGGAGGTAGACAGACGGACAGTTAGACAGGGGTCACTAACAGGTGGGCGGTGGTGGTTTAGGAACACCAACAATCTTTTCCAGATGGGTGGCTAGAAAGTCAACTGAGCTGATGGCGATGATCAGGACAGTGAGTGGGCTCAGATGTGGGCAGCCAGAGCCCAGCAGTGGCTGGACTGAGGGATGGGCAGTCACGGCCATGACAGTGGAGGAAAGGTCCTAGTTAGATGAATGAGCAGCGAGACAATTGGTCAGGCAGACACCCACAGCTGGACAGAAGGATAGGTAGACAGACGAAGTAGACAGACAGCTGGTGACAATGGTAAAATGGAGGGACACGTGGAACTGCCAAGCCCAGGGTCTGCAGAGATGTGAGGAGTGGCCTGTTTAGGCTGCTTGCTGGACCCAGGAAGCCAGGCCTCTGAGGGGCCAGGCAGCCCCCAGGCCCAGGCTCGGACACTGTGGAAAAGGAGCAAGACACTCTTGGCTCAGGGCCACCATGAGCCAGTGGGTCTTGAAGATGTTGTACGTGGCAGTGGGGTGAGGGACAGAAAAGGGTAAGGAGGCATTAGTCAGGGGAAGGGATGGGAGGGAGTGGTGAAAGGAAGTGGGGAAAGGGCATTGTGTGTTCCTGCAGAAGACAGATACCCAGAAGCCAGCGGCCAGGAAGCAGGCAGACATGACCATAGACAGCTTGAAAGGGGAATTTCCACCACCCACAGGAAGCCCTCAGGGTTTTTCTCCTGGATCACTACCTAGGAAGGGGGCAGTTTGGGGTGAGGCAGTTGCATGCTAGCTCTGGACTTGCAGAACCATGTGTGGGAGTCCCAGCTCTCCCCCTCTCTGAGCCTCAGTCTTCCCGCCTCCCAAATGGGTACATCAGCTTTCATTCCATACCACAGCGGCCAGGAGGACCTGACAAAACTAAACTCAGCGTGGCATGCACAGCACACCTGAACTGCAGCTGGGGCACTGTGAACCTGCTGCCCTCCCATCTGCTAACTGATGTCCAATGGTCGCTCCTACCCTGGCATCAGGCTACAGCAGTTGTGGAAGTTGAGGCTATATTGGTCTTCCTTGACCCTCAAGCCAGTTGTCATGTGGAACTGGGTAGTGGGGTGGGTGGAGGGGACAGCTTGGGGTGATAAGGGAGCTGCGGGCACTCACAGACAACTCGTGCTGTAGTTGTGGGAGTTGTTACAAGGGCCCAGAGCCCCACAGCTCCTTGTCCTTTCCACAGAGGCCCTGAGGGGAGAGTGAGCACCTCCACTGAACACCAGTCGGCCCAGGTCCCCATTCACTACCCCCCATTCCCCAAGGCCTGTCTCTTTCCTGCCCTGGCTTCCCCAAACTGGGAGGCAGTTAGACAGATGTGAACAGAGCAAGGATAAGGGGCCAGATACACAAGCTTTCCAGGATGGGAAGCCCCAGGTGCCTAGCAAGGGGCAAAACAAGCCCTCACCCCCAGGGTAACCTTTCCTCCCCAAGCATACTGCTGGTCATGTGATTTAGACGCCGTGACCTTTCATATCACATGCAGTTGGGAGCCTCCCCTGGCTTGTCACTAGTCATGTGGTAGACCCCCTTGGAGGAGGAACAAGGGGGTGGAGAGGGGCCTCATGTGACTCCCACCAGGCCCTTGTACCACCACTCCCCTAAGCATTAACCCCTCGGGATAACATCCAGGCCTCAGTTCTGTTTCAGCTCCAGGCCCAGAAAAGCAGCAAAACTGAACAAGTGATGCCCTGGCTGCCTCACGACCAGCTGCATTGACTAATGACCCCCTACCCTGGCCTCAAACAATCAGTAGGGACCACAACCCTGAAAGGACACACCTGGAAAACTGATGAATATTCTACTAAGATCCTCCTGGGACCACCCCTAAAACCCCTGCCTTTAAAACCCTCAAGATGAAGAGCCCTGGGCATGCTCTTGCTCCCTAGAGCGGTGCCCACATGAATCTTTTCGAGTGTGCTTTGCTCTCTCGCTCCTAAGTGCCAACAGCCCTTCTTTTGCTGTCACTTGTTTCCTGAGCCCATTTCTTCTACCGGTCACTTCTACCTCTGTGACTTTCTCAGTAAACTTTCTCTCACAGTTTGAGTCTTGGCTCTGAATTCTTTCTTAGCCAGAACTCAAGTACCGAGGCCCCGAGTCTGACTCCACGGGACTAATACCTGGTGCCGTTTGTGCCCCCAGTAGAACCTGCTGGTCCCCTGCGACACTGTGGGTTTTGCCTTGGTCCTGATGAGTACAGCAGTGGTCCTTGCAGGGCACGAGTGGACGAGTTTAGAGATGGCGGACAGAGAGACAGCAGAAAATAGGGGAAATGCACCAAGCAGCCCTGTCCACCTGTGCCCTCCCTGCCCGTCTGGCAACCTGCTTCACCACTGTCACCTTGGGGGTGGCCGTGTGGTCTGGCTTCAGGAGTCCTGACTCAGAGAGCGCACTGGGGAGGATCCCAGGAGAGATGAAAAGCTTCTCCTGCCCCCATACTTTCGTACCTGCACCCTGGAGTGAGGGTGGGGGGCAGAGGATGGAGGAGGCAATGAGGCTCCGGCCAGGCATGCCACCTGTGCGAAGGGACTCAGTGGCCCCTGGGGCTCTCTAGTCTCCTCTCTGGGGGCCAGCGTTGGGCTGAGTAAGTGGTCACAAAGTTCTGCATTTAGCCACCACCTACCAAGATGGCTGCCACATCCACACACTGCCTGCATCAGAGATTATATCGATGCTTCCTGTGACAATGACTCACTTTACCTTATTTAAAAAAGAAAACGCTGTATGTATAGAGAGGTGACATCTCTGCATATACAGAGGTCCCACTGGACCCTTGTGACAGGATGCCTGGGTCCAAACCCCAGTCCTCAGGCCTCAGTTTTTGCATCTTTAGAACGGGTACAATGACAGAATAGGGAGTGGATGAGTTAACACCTGCAAAGCTCACAGGACGAGCTGCCTGGTGCACTGGGAGCAGTCCACAAGTACAAATGATTGTTTGGACTCACACAATACCACTGCGTCTGGATCTTTTGCCCTGAGACCCCGACACTCCATGGGCATCCCACCCCCTCTTCCTCTTTGCCACAATCAGAAGGCCTGAAAGGGAATGAAACAGCGCGTGGCTTTCTTCCAAAGGGCAGCAAAGCTCTTATCACCTGGCTTCTCATCACACCTGATCAGCTCATGCGGGTGTCATACCTAGGAAAATACAGACGCTGGGTCTTTAGGGGAGTCCCTGGTCCCCCAACTCATTGCAGGTCCTTGGTGTTGATAAGGAAGAGAAACAGGAGAGGGTGGAGATGTGATGGGGAAAGGACAGTCACTGGGGTCCTGGGTCTGTGCGGTGGGCAAGAGGGAGCCTTGGTTACCACCTCCCACTGATCCAGTGCCCCCCTGTCCCCTCCCTACCCACCCTGCAAGGGAGAGTCTCTTCTTGCCCTCTCCTTCCACCCCTGGGAAAGAACAGGAACTTTGGGGTCCAGATGCAGAAGACAGATCCACCCCCCACCATCCTGGCCTCTCCACACCCTCTCCACCACCCGCTCTGCTCACTGAGGAGGATCGAACACTGCCAGATTGAACCTGGGCCAGAATGAACCCCACCTGGCAGGCAGAAAGTAAAGGGGAGAATGTGAGGGACTCTAGCAGGGACCCGCCCCCCACCAAAGCCACCTCTTTCAACATAATCTTGAATTCATTGAACATCTACTACGTGCTAGATCCTACATTCACTCAGTCAATTTTCCTACAACCCATCCTGCCTGCACCTCCTAACCCTCTCCCTTTAACTCCTAATCAATCTGTGCCACTCGACTTGCGTGTCCCTTCCTCAGGGAGACCTTCGCTGGTCCTCTGGACCTAGCCCAGCCCTGTTTTCCCCCATCAAAATGGTGATGTCAAAAGAAATAATTTTTAAAAATCAAATGAAATATTGATGGTTTCCTGCCTTGGACTGTGGAATCCAGCACACCTGGATTTGCATGCGGGCTCTGACTTGGAGCAAGCCACATACTTCCAAGCCTGTGTAAACACCTGTAAAATTGGCTTTACAAGATTAAAATTTTCACAGCATCCCTGAGATGTGGCTACAAGGAAGGAAACCCATGGAAATTGCTTTGCATGGTACCTGGCACCAAGTGGGCATTTAATCAATTCTAGCTGCTCATTTTGACTGTGGAAACGGGCTGTTGTGTTCACTGCTATGTGATCTCTCCGACCCCAGCTCAGTGCCTAACACATACTGCATGAGATATTATTATTCCCATGTTCTAGATGATGAAATGGAAGTTCTGAGAGATCAAGGGACTTGCCCAAGATCATATGGGTGAGAGGCAGAGCTAGGATGTAAATCCAGAACAGGGAGGAGGTGGGCTTGGACACTTGTGCACTTCACCCTCTTCCAGCAAACCCCTTACAGTCCCTCAACCACAGGAGTCTTCTTTTATCTCCTCAAGGTCCAGTCGCAGGAGGCTCAGTTTCATTCACCTCCAGAGAGCCCTTGGTGTGTAGAAAGAGAAGCTGTTCTTCCCTGGTTGGTGTGGCTCAGTGGATTGAGCGCCCTCCTCCGAGCCAAAGGGTCGCCGGTTTGATTCGCTGTCAGGGAACAGGCCTGGGTTGCAAGGCCAGGTCCCCAGTAGGGGGCGCGCGAGAGACAGCCACACATTGATGTTTTTCTCCCTCCTTCCCTTCCCTTCTCTCAAAAAATAAACAAGTAAATAAGTAAATAAATATTCTTTAAAAGGAAGAGGAAGTTGTTCAGGTGGATGCCTGGTTGCTTCTCCCCCTGCCAGACACCAAGGAACCAAAGGCAGTTCACACTTCCCGCCAGTCCAGACCTAGGGCTCTGGCACAAAGATCCCCCAAGAGCCTGGGCACCTCTTTATTTAGGACAGCTCTATCAGTTCCACAGGGATGATAGAACAGGAGGCTGTGTCCCCAGAACAATCTCAGGCAGGGGCAGAGTGGCTCCAGGTCCTTCCGCCACTGTTCTGAGAGTCCCCACACCGGGCGAATACCACCCTGAAAGTAGAGTTATTTATTCTGGTGTCTGGCTCTCAACCCGCCCGGCAACTTTTAGATCTCTAACTGAGCCCCCAAGATTCCAATGAGTGCCCAGAGAACCCTGTTCTAGAACACCCGAGGACTCTCCTGTACGGCGCCAAGGGTCCTTATTGCCCCTCAAAATTTCGAGGGCTGAGTCTGCGGGGGACGGGTCCCCGGAAGATGAAGATGTGCCCATCGGGGGCGGGGGACAATCCCAGCCTGGTCAAACAGGTAACTCCGTCCCGAGGACTGAGGATGCTCCTGGGACGACAACACTCCGGTCCTGGAAACTGGGGCGCAGGACCGCTCCATCCTGCGTAAGGATCGGGCGAAACAGAACGAGACCACTCCAAGCCAGAGGTTTCTCTAGGACAAGGCTGCGTCCCCCGCCCCAGACCGCCGCACGCTGGGAGTTATCATCAGCACCAGCCGTTGGATGCGTCCACAGCAGCAGCAGAAACAGCGTCTGCCCCCGACTCCACATAGATCCCGCCGGCGTGCCCCTTCCTCTGGAGCCCATCTCAAGAGTCCTCCTATCCTGAAACCGCCTCTGACGCTCCCAGGCCCGCCTACCGATGAGCCAATGACCTTACGGTGGGGGCCGACCTTGGGAGGGCTTTTCCAGCTCACCCAACAAATCAACGATTGCCTCCTCTCAAACCCGCCCCTTACGACACCAAATGGACAGCACTGGCTCAGAATGGGAGTGCTGGTTTCACTTAACCCCGCCTCCACTCTCATCAATCACTAGAATTGTACCGGATGTAATTTGATAAACAATCCATCAACCAATTGTAATAGACCTGACATCCGACTCTTAACTGGCAGACTGGCCCAGGACTACAGTACCCAGAATGCAGAGGGAGCAAACAGCTCAACAAATCATTAAGCAAACTACCTTTCCCAGGATTCCCAAGGACCAGCTTCCACTTTCCTACCCCCGGGATGTGGCTCCTAGCCAGAGTTCAGGGTTTTGGTAAACACGCGCATTGCTGAAAGGCCTTTCTTGTTCTAATCTTTTTGATTAACCCTAGAGGCCTAAACCTAGCCCGAGGCTAAATCTTGACCCTAGGATGACCTATGACCCCAGGCTAAGTCTCGGCCTTAGGAGAAGTCTCTTATCCCAGGGTCAGGCAACTAGAGGCCCACCCCCAGATCCCAGGCTGGTCTTAATTATGGGCTGAACTCGGACCCGAGGCTGAGTCTCCTTCTAGCAGCTGAACCCGTCTTCAGCCTCAAACCCAAATTCTCCATGCCCCTCTGACCCTCGACCTACACTGAGCCTTCATTTGTGGTTGGACCTCCCACCTGGACTGAGCGTGGACCCCATTTGAGGCCTGACCGCTGGTCCCTAGTTTGAGTGTTACACCCTTTGAGTGGGCTGCTGACCCCGTCTGCTAAACCTCTAATCCGTTTGATCCCATCCCAACTTCAGTCCCAATCCTCCTTCCTGGGGGCCACGCCCAATTCTAATCTGAGTTCGAGACCAGAGTTGAGACTCTAATCCCAGGCTGAGCTACCCAGTCCAGACTCCAGCCTCCCCAAACTCCAGCACAACCAACTTTGGAACTTGAGGTTTTCTAGTTCAAAAGCCACCAGCAGGTGGGGCCAGGTCCCCATAGAGCCATCTCTCCCAGTGTGGGCTCCCGGAGCTATCTCCAGGGCTCCCTGATATGTGATGTGTATTGGGAGTCCGGAAGCTCAGAACCTAACTTGTCCTTGGGGCCAGAGCTTCCAGCCCCCAAAAGAGCATCTGTCACCTCTGTAGCCACAGAGAAAGTATGGCGGAAGAGAATAAGGGTGGGAGCTGTTTGGAATCTCTCCCCTTTCATCCTTGTGCCTCAAAGGGATTAACTAAGTGTCAACAAACTTTTATGAGGGAGCCGAAACACTTCCCAGCCCCAGGTGTCTGGGCTGAGGGTAGTAGTCAGAATTCCAGTCAGTACAGACAATTAAACCTAATTGGGCCTTGATGGATGCGACTGAAAAATGGGCAGGTGCAAGCGCGAACTGGGCACGAGCCGAGGGAAGGCCTGGGCCCGGTGCCCCAAGGACGGCCCGTCCTCAGGTTGCCGGTGCAGACTTTAGGGAAGGGAAGGCAGGATGCGGTGGGGGTGCTAATGGACCCGGCCTTGGCGAAGGCACGTCCTGGGCAGGATCGAAGTCCTATCCGCCCTGCGGCCGGAGGGACTAGATCATTAGTGCGACGAGCATAGACGCCTGGAGCCGGGCCGGCCCGCAAGAGCTGGATGACCTCAGATTCTCCCTGCGAAGGGGTGGGGGAAGGACCTCTTCGATGGGGTTTACTGTCTTGACTCTTTACGTAAAGGTTGAAGGGAAGGAGGAAAGTTAGAACAGTCCGGAACGGGACAGGAGATGGCGAGGATAAGAAGTGTCTGGGGATTTGTAAAATGGATGGGGGTCCTTTAAGGCGTGTGTCTAGTACCGTCCGGAGACCACGTAACTTTAAGAGGGCGGGGCGTCATTTGGGACCGCCTTCCGGGGGGCCACGCCTTTAGGTCTCAGTGAAGAGCTCCGCGAGGGCCGGGGCGTGGCAGAGCCTGAAAAGGCATGGCAGAGCCGAGAGTAGGCGGGTCCTGGGCGTGGCGGGGCGGGACCGGGCGTACCGCCTTAGGCTGAGTCTCCCCGCGGCGGGCGGCGGGTGGCTGGCGGCGGAGACCCGGCGCGGCGGCCTTGATTGCGGCCTCGGCCGGAGCAGCATGGATTGGGGCACCGAGCTGTGGGTGAGTCCAATCGGCCTGTCTCCAAGTGCTTCTGTTATTGGGGTCCAGACTCCCGCCTTTGCCCCTGCAATATCTTAGACGAAGCTCCACGCTTTTCCTTCTACCGATCCCTGGAATCCCCGCTCCGCCCTCTCTCGGAGTTTCCCCGGGCGTTTCAGGACGCCCGGGGGCGAAGGGCGACCTTGCAGGTGCGGCGTAGGGAAACTGAGGCACAGGGTCAGAGTGAGGAGAAAGAAGTCCTAGGACCAGGCCGGGGCGGCCGAGTGAGGTCACCTATTTTGAGCGTCCTGGCTGGGCGGGCGGCTTATCTTACGGCCCCTGGGTTCTTGCCCGCCGCCCGCCTGTCCGGCTGGTGAGGGGGAGGGGACCGTCTGGCCACTTTCTATCCCACGTGGGACTTAAAAGTTCTGACCGCCCTTTGCGTCGCCTCCAGTCAACACCTAGGGGCTTGGGACGCTCTAGTGGAAGAAGGGGCTGTGAGGCTGGCCCTCCTCCCCCAGCCCTTTCCAAGCCTAGGGAGGGGCCGCCCCCAGACACCCACTAAACTCAGCTCTGGAAGCCCCAGGAATTTCCCCCTATCCTAGCCCGGACCTCCGACCTCTCCTCTTTCTGGGGGCGGTGGCATCTCTGGGTTCCCGGGTGCAGCGAGGTAACTAGATCGCCCCCCCTTCAACTGTGGGATTTTTTTTTTTTGGAGGTGCAGTGGAGTCAGTGGGGTAAACTGAGTACATCGGGGTACCAGAGAGCATGGCGACCCGGGAAACTTGGTGCCTGGCCCCCTGGTCATTCTGAGCCCCCCCGAAAGCTGCAGGGAACCCTGCTCCTTTAGCCCTGACTCACGCCGGGCCGGCCGGATTTTCCGGAATCTGGGGGGATTAGGGGAGTGGCCCTGCCCCGTTCCACACCCCTCTTGGCAGTCCGAAGACGTCCGGAGACGGGGACCCTGCCGTCCGGCTGGGGCCCCGCCCCTGTTCCCTGGCCCTTCCCGGGAAGGGGAGGGGGTTCCCGCCGGTTTCCTGCCTCCCCGCCCCAGCCGCCAGGGGCGGGTCTGGGAAGCCACTCCTTCTTGCAGCTCGTAGCCTTGAGGCACCCTGGTGTCTGGCTGCGGGGTCCTGACCCGGTCCTCCCCACCCCCATCCTCTGTCAGGATCAATTTGAGGTGATAGAGCGGCACACGCAGTGGGGTCTGGACCTGTTGGACAGATATGTGAAGTTCGTGAAAGAGCGGACCGAGGTGGAACAGGCTTATGCGAAGCAGCTGCGGTGAGACCCTAGTGTGAACTTGCCCTGGTGCTAAAGGGTGCGTTTGGGGGACTGGAGGCTCAGCCTTCCTGCCTCTCTCCCCTTAGGAGCCTGGTGAAAAAATATCTGCCCAAGAGACCTGTCAAAGATGACCCTGAAGCCAAGTAAGGATGGAGAGGAGGTGTGAGGCTAGATTTGGGGGGACAGGGAGCGTTCATCCCACTTTCTCTCCCTTAGGTGGGCCACTCATTCAGGTCCCTCACCTCTCACCTTGATTCTCACCTAGAGGTAAAAGCATAGGTACAGGCTCCAGGGGTGGATCCTAAATCCACTACTTTCTAGCCGAGCTGCTTTGGACAGTTGACTCAAGTTCTCTCTGCTTCCATTTCCCCCCACCTATTAAATGGGGAAGCTCCAGCAGTTACCAAATGCATGACTCTGGGCAAGTGACTTAAATTTTGTGCCTCTGTTTTCTTCGTCTGTAAAATAGGCATGATGACCATGACCTTGTGGGGCTCATGTGAAGATTAACTGAGTTAATGTGTTAAAACAGTACCCAGCCCATAGTAAGTAGGAGCATTTCACTTTAACCTGGGTCTCCTGTTCAGAATCCAAAAAGTTCTAGAAATTAAGTTTTTCTGGTAGCTTATTTGGAGGCCCCCTCTGACCTGGGCTCACCTGATGTGGACCAGGTTAATTATGGGCTTGGTTTTTATCCCACGTAGTGTGAATATTAGTACTTCTCACTGCAAAGTTATTTATAGTATTTAACTTCAGCAGGGGTGTCAAACTCATTTTTACTGGGGGCCACATCAGCCTCGTGGTTGACTTCAAAGGGCCGAATGTAATTTCAACTCTTTAACAGTTAAGGAGTAGTTACATTTATACAGTCCTAAAATTATCTCGGCCCTTTGAAGGCAGCCATGAGGCTGATGTGGCCCCTGATGAAAATGAGTTTGACACCCCTGGACCACAGGAAAGTTGCTTCTGACCCCACTGTTATAAGCATTATATCTCCTTTCTAAAGCCCCCAAATTCTGAGTTCTGAAATTCATCCTACTGAAGAGTTAGAGGTATGGGGTGTGGGCCAGAATTTGTCATTGCTTCAGGGGCGAATGTCTTGGGTCTTACCCCTCCTCATGGAGATGGGTTCTGGGGCCTGACCTCTGGCTCTCTGCCTCACTCTCTCCCTGAGGTTCAGCCAGCAGCAGTCCTTTGTGCAGATTCTCCAGGAAGTAAATGACTTTGCGGGCCAGCGGGAGCTGGTGGCTGAGAACCTCAGTGTCCGTGTGTGTCTTGACCTGGCTAAATACTCACAAGAGATAAAACAGGAGAGAAAGATGGTAAGTGGTCTCCTCCCTGGGCCTTCCCAAGGGCCCCTGCTGTGACCTAAGCCTCTTGCTCCTCTTTCCTCAGCATTTACAAGAAGGCCGTCGGGCCCAGCAGCAGCTGGAAAGTGGCTTCAAACAGCTGGAGAATGTGAGTTTGTGGGTGTGGAGGGTGGCTGTGGTCCCAGGGGGCATGGTGAGGGTTGCTGACCCAGGGCTGTCCCCTTTGGCCAGGACCACTCCCTTCCCCGAGGGTTTCCATAATGCCCATTGCCCCCCCCCCCCCCCATTTATTGGGTGACTTCCTGCCAGTCCCTGAAATCTTGGCTTCCCATACCCCCTTGCCATCAGGGACGGCGGCAGCCCCCTCATTCTGGTTCTGTCTCCCACACAGAGTAAGCGTAAATTTGAGCGGGACTGCCGGGAGGCCGAGAAGGCAGCCCAGACGGCAGAACGGCTGGACCAGGATATCAATGCTACCAAGGCCGATGTGGAGAAGGTGCTTGTGGGGTCTGGGACAGGCTTAGGGGTCAGGATGGGACAGGGTCAGAATCTGCCAGTGACCCCCACCTTGATATTCTTCAGGCCAAGCAACAAGCCCACCTTCGGAGTCACATGGCAGAAGAAAGCAAAAATGAGTATGCAGCTCAACTACAGCGTTTCAACCGAGACCAGGCCCACTTCTATTTTTCCCAGATGCCCCAGATATTTGATGTGAGTGCTCCAAGCCCCCAGCCCCACCTTCCCGAAAAAGACCTCACTGTTAACCATCTCCTACACATTTATCCAAACCCCAGAAGCAGTGTCCCAGTCTCTGATGAACTAAAGGGGATTTAGAGACAGTAATAGGGAGCTCTGCCTTCACTCAAGCTGTTCCTCCTGCCAGGGATGTCTGTCTCTCCTTTTGAAAATCCTATTCATTCTTCTAAGCCCCAGCTCTAACAACCCCTCTGAAAGATCTTGAATTTTCCCTCCTCTTTTTCAACCTTCTATTCCACTCTGTTCTAATCCTAGGATTGGCAGTTATCTATGCTGGGTCTGCTTTTTCTCCTGGCTCCATTGTCGCCTCCTTTGAGAAGCATTTCTTGACTTCCTAGGCAGGGGGCTAGTGGGTTCCTTCAAGTCCCCTCTGAAACCACCCTGGCCCCTGGTCTCTCCCTTGACCACCTTGGGTTGGAAGTATCTGTGCTCCAGCCCCACTGTTAGCACCTCTGCCCTGTCCCTGTAGAAGCTACAGGACATGGATGAGCGCCGGACCACCCACCTGGGGGCTGGGTATGGGCTGCTGTCAGAGGCCGAGCTGCAGGTGCTGCCCATCATCGCCAAGTGTTTGGAGGGCATGAAGGTGGCTGCAGCTGCCGTGGACACCAAGAACGTGAGTGCCTGAGCCTGGGGTGGGCAGGAGGACCCTGAAGGCTAGGCACCTAGCCTTGCCCCTGACTGCCCTCTACCCTCCCTGTACCCTCCCTCCAGGACTCCCAGGTTCTAATTGAGCTGCACAAGTCAGGCTTTGCCCGCCCAGGCGATGTGGAATTCGAAGACTTCAGCCAGCCCATGAACCGCGCGCCCTCGGATAGCAGCCTGGGCACCCCCTCAGATGGACGGCCTGAGCTGCGAGGCCCGGCCCGTAGTCGTGCCAAACGCTGGCCCTTTGGCAAGAAGAACAAGGTGGGGGCCAGGGTTCTTGGGGAGGGGGTGTGAGTGGGGATAGTGACGGTGGTGGGGGGGCCCATTGAGTCAGCCCCAGCCGCTGGAACTCTGAGTCCCGGGCAGGAATTTTCCTCTTGGCTGCCAGCCCAGGCTAAAGGGAAAGAAGGCAGCGATTGGCCTGGGAGTCCCCTGAGGCTGATGGGGGGCCAGGAGAAGGAGGGGGGCTGTGGCGTCTGTCTGCTGCTTCTCGGGATGCTAGGAGAGGACCTGCTTGTGGCATTGAGGGCTGGGTGAGGGCTCGGATGCTGGCCCCGGGGGACTTCCCCTGGGTCTCTCTCCATCCCACCTACGGGGCTGGGCCCCGACCTCCAGGCTGTTTTTATCTTGGGTGTTTTGGTTTTCAATATCAAACACATATCTGGACACCCCTGGTTTATACCTTCAGCAGCTGCCCTCTGCCTAGTTTGTACCTCTGGCCTTGCTGCCCCACCTCAGTTTATACATGGTGCTCCTCCCTGCCCGGCTGAAACACCACCTGTAATCATCTGATATTTCATGCCTTTGACCCTTCTCTCCGCTTGCCCTTGACTGCTGCACACATCTCCCTCCACGTTCTAGACTGTGAGCTGAGAAAGCTGGGGGTGGGGAAACAGAAACAGGCTTACTTTTGCCCCCCAGACCCCATCCTAGGTACTGAACATGGGGTGCAGGGGATGTGGGTGATATTGAGGGAGGAAGGGGTCTGGCCTTCTGGCTCACAGTCTCATGCCCTCCTGCCGTCTCCCAGATTTTTGTGTTCTTTGCACGCATTTTCTGTGTGTAATTGTGCATCTCGAGTTGTGGTTTTCTTACCGTTTTTTTTCTTTTCTCCATTTGGTTTTTTCCTTTATTGCGTCCCTCCATCCGTCCACATGTGTACTCGTTCTCTATACTCTCCCGCCCCTCCTGACCCACCCCCTCCACGGTCCCCACTGGTAGCCGCGTCCTCCACCCCTCTCCCCCCTGGGGGGCCCCCTGCCCTCGGCATTGCCTAATGGACCCCCGTCCCCCCGCTCCGGCCTCGACCCCTTGGCCATACTGAGTGAGATCAGTAAGTCGGTCAAACCGCGGCTAGCGTCCTTCCGCAGCCTTCGAGGTAGCCGTGGGGTAAGTGCGGCCTCCAGGGGAGGAAGAGGGGCAGCCCCAGCCTGCCCGGCGGCCGGGTGGCGGGACCCTGGGCTCGCTTCCTGCTGCTGGCTGGGCCCCTCCTCCCATTGCGTGACTCGGACCTGCTTTGCTCTGTGCATGGCCTTGCCCCCCAAGAACCTTGGGTTGGGCGGAAGGTGGACTGGTGTGTCTTAGGAATGTCTTAGAGCCTGGAAGCTCCGACTCGACGACCCAAACTCGGATCTCTTCCCACCTTGCAGACAGTGGTGACTGAGGATTTTAGCCACTTGCCCCCAGAGCAGCGGAGAAAGCGGCTTCAGCAGCAGCTGGAGGAACGAAATCGTGAACTACAGAAGGAGGTTGACCAGAGGTAAGGTGAGAGGGAGGCAGACAAAGAAAATAAAACTAATAAAGAATTACAGACGCTCCTCCGCTTACCATGGGGTGACACCTGATAAACCCGTCGTAAATTGGAAATACCAAAAGTCAAAATGCATTTATAACGCCACACTGCATAGTATCACTTACTTACATCCCCGGTGGTGGCTGCCTGGGAGCTGTGACTGCTGCTGTCAGCATCACAACGGAGTGGGGCGCTGCATATCGCTAGCCCTAAAAAAAGACCAAGATTCCAATGTGCTTTCTGCTGAATGGGTATAGTTTTCACACCGTCGCAAAGTTGGAAATCGTAAGTCGAACCGTGGTGAGTCAGGGACGTCTGTACATCAAATGGCACTCAAGCATCTCCCAGCAAGCCCAGGCCCTGGTGGTCGTACATAGGTGATTCTTACCCCCTTGTAAGAAACGTTACTTTCTATAATCTACAACTCATTCCCGCACACTGAAGATGAGTGAGCACCACCAGCTCATTTTAGAGGCTGGTGGCATTTCGATTTCAAAATCAGCAAGAATTGAAGAAAACAAAATCATGGGTTCATTTTAATTCACTTACGATCTCAGATGCAAAACCCGAGCCAGGCAAACCCGGCGGTGCGTTTTTAAAGCCCGTGCATCAGCTGTAGTGATGGTCCTGCCGTGCGAGTGTGCTTGGTGCCGTGGCGCGGTGTGTTTGGCTCAGTGAACCAAAAATGATTCAAGTGGGAAGTTTTATATTATATATATTTCATCACAATAAAACATTTTTTAAAAAAGACTTTTAAAAAGTCATGAGCAGTTGGGTGTTAACCCCGTTATGCAAAGACAGTTCAGTAGAAAAAACAAAACTTCTAAGTCTCATTCACCACATTAATGGGCTAAAAATGGGCTAAAAAAATGACATATGGTTATCTATTCACTAACTCAAACACTTAAAATATTAACAATAAAAAATCTGGCAGATTAAATGAAAGTCTGTACTCATTCTTTCCAGGCAGCAAGGTCCTCTCCCCAGCCCTCTTACATAATAGAGATGACGCTCGCCACTTGCAGACAAATTCTGTACAAAAGGGATTTTATTGGTGTCAGGCTCCATTAGGAAAGCTGTAGTTCCTGAGTTTTTATGGTGTAGGGGTTAAGACTACCTGCACTGGAGTAAAGACAGACTGGCCTTGGATTCCAGCTGTTTTGCCTCTCTGTGCCTCAGTTTCTGCATCTGTAATATGGACCATTTTAGGGCTGGAAAGAAGTTGAACCCATGTTTGACATTTTCCAGAAATCTATGCTCATAACTATTAATACTTGTATATTTAGTTTTGGAGAAAATAGGGACTGGGGACTGATGATAAGAATAACACCTAGCAATGATAGAGCTCTTACTGTATGCCAGGCACTATTCTGAACCCTTTACCTGGATTCACTGCAGTTCCCAAGTTTTCCTGAGACACTGTGTGAGCAGAGGCAGGGTTCTGGCTGACTTGCTTGGTGTTACATTTCTGGTGTCTGGAACAGTGCCTGCCATGCAACCCTCAGTGTGCATCTGAGTAAATAAAGGCACTGTTGCTAATCTTCACAACCGTCCCCATGAGACATATATATCATCATCCCCATTGTCAAGGTTGGCATACTGAGACAGGTTCAAAACAACCCAAAGGGACACAACTAGGAAGTGCCCAGACTGGGACCCGAGCCCAGGTGTCGAAGCACTAGTGTGTGAGCTTTAAACACTGTCTTTGGCTATTTGCCCCATGAAGCAAAGCCCGTACTTTTTGCTTGTTAAATCACACCGGGCTGTTCTTTTTCCTCCATCTGTCTGGTCCTAGGGAAGCCCTGAAGAAAATGAAGGATGTGTATGAGAAGACACCCCAGATGGGGGACCCTGCCAGCTTGGAGCCCCAGATCGCAGAAACCCTGAACAACATCGAGCGGCTGAAATTGGAAGTGCAGAAGTATGAGGTCAGGGAAGACCCTGGGGAGGGGCGGGGGCCGGCCAGCCTAGCTGAGTCACTGCCTGGGGGACAGGGAGGTGTGGGGAGGCTCCAGCTGTTTCTCATCACCACTTTGGGTGTGCATGGGTGATCTCAGGAAACATCTGAGCCCAGAGCGGGCTGACCTCGGAGCCGTGCCCTGGAACTGACCGCATGATCTTCTCCTCTCAGGCTTGGCTGGCAGAAGCCGAGACCCGGGTCCTGAGCAACCGGGGAGACAGCCTGAGCCGGCACACCCGGCCTCCGGACCCCCCAGCTAGCGCCCCACCGGACAGCAGCAGCAGCAGCAGCAGCAGCAGCAACAGGGAATCACAGGACAACAAGGAGAGGTGAGTGGAGTGGCCACGGTGGGTCTGCCCCACTGGACGTGGGAGGCCTCTCTTCACTGCTTTGCTCTCCCCTACCAGCTCTGAAGAGCCCCCCTTGGAGGAAGGCCAGGACACCCCCATCTACACAGAGTTCGATGAAGATTTTGAGGAGGAGCCTGCATCCCCTATAGGTCACTGTGTGGCCATCTATCACTTTGAAGGTGAGCATCAGTTGTTTGGGTGGCACTGGGTGGGTGTCTGGCTAGGTTCTGTTCAAATTCGCCTGAAGCAGACCTGAGCCCACCTCCACCCCCATGACAGGGTCCAGCGAGGGCACCATCTCCATGGCTGAGGGTGAAGACCTGAGTCTCATGGAAGAGGACAAAGGTGATGGCTGGACTCGGGTCAGGCGGAAACAGGGAGGTGAAGGCTACGTGCCTACCTCCTACCTCCGAGTCACGCTCAACTGAACCTCGCCAGAGGCGGGAAGAGGGAGGCTGTGGACTGCTGCTTCCGGGCCACGGGGGGCCCAGGACCTACGCACTTTATTTCTGCCCCCGTGGCTTCAGCTGCGACTGTGTAACCTGCTGCCCCCCACCTCCCCCCTCGCCTCTGAGGGACCCGCTGTGCCTTCTACCATTGATGTACATACTCATGTTTTAAATCTTTTCTTCCTGCCACTTGGCTAGGGCTGTTTCGTTTTATATATTAAAAAAATTATGTGAAGTTCTTGGAGTCCATGCTTTATTAGGAGATTTAGGTACTGGGGCTAGATATTCAAATGCCACCCTCCTTACAGGCCACACTGGGAATGAGGAAGGGGAGGTGAACTTGGGCACACCTTGGACACACCCTGTCCCTTCCTAAGAGTTGGGTCCTTATCTGTGACCAGTGTAGGGAAAGGGTGCTAAACATCATCACTTTCATGTTCATGGCAGCTTACTGAGAACAGGTAGCATTTATTGAGCACCTACTGTGTGCCAGGCATTCTCTACCCATTACCTCTAAACACTGAGCTGTGATTCCCATAATCCTTAGGAAGTGCAGCCTCACTTTTGTGTTGAAGGCAGGCACAGAGAGGGCAAGCAATCTGCTAGAAGTCACACAACTTTTACTTTTTTTTAATTTTATTTTTGGAGGGAGGGAGAGAAACATCAATCAGTTGCCTCTCACAAGCCCACAACCAGGAACCTGGCCTGCAACCCAGGCATGTGTCCTGACTAGCAATTGAACCAGTGACGTGGATTGCGGGGTGACACCCAACCCACTGAGCCACACCAGTCAGGGCTAGAAGTCACACATTTGAACTCTGGCCTCTTAACTCTACAAGTTCCCTTATCATTAGAAGCTACAAGTTCACCATTTGTGGGGTGGGGATGGGAGAGGGGAGGTCAGCCAGGGCCTCCGGGTATCTGCTTCAAGTGTGGAGGGGCTCCTCACACCAGGATCCCAGTGTATTTTTAGGGGGCAGGGTGGGTTCTTGCAGACCTGGCCCCCCTCCCTTCTGCCAGTCAGGGTATGGGTCCTTACCCTGTTCGGCTGTGTGAGCAGCCTGGGATGACTTCCTTGCTATGCTGCTGGGGTCCCCAGAAGTCCGAGTGTCCCAGTGTGAAGAAGAGGGTCTGCACTCTCAGTAGTCAGGCTCCAGGCACTGTGACAGGACACTGAGGATGTGCTGAAGCTTCTCCAGATGAGCAGCTGGTCGTATCCCCTCGACCCCCAACTCCCCCAGAGCAGCCTCCGCGCACAAAGTCGGTGGTCAGGGCCACCTGCAGCTCCGGGTTTGGAGGGAATCCTGGGGGCAGGGCTAGGTGCACTGGGGGTGGGGCCCAGTCCCCTTCCTTGCCCCTGCTCACATCTGCCCTTTCTCCTGGGGACTTTGACCCAGCAGGGGCCTGGCGGGACTCTGCTGCAGGTACTCTGGATAATTAGGTGGGGTTGGTGGGGAGCAGGCTGCTGGGTCCCTGGAGGTTTGGGGAAGGGTATGGCTGAGGGGCTTGGTGGAGGTGAGCTGGGCCAGGGTGCATGGGGGTGCTGTCCCTGATTTGAGCTGCTAGGGGCTCCACCTGAGGGGCTGTGCCTAGAGATAGAGACTCCTGGGGACAGGATTTGGGATCCCAGGTCACCCTGTGCAACAAACTCGGGAAGAGTTGGGATGGGTGGGAGTGAGGCCTGTGGGCGTGCCTCTGGAGGGCAGGTCCGCCCCTTTTGGTTGTAGGTTACCTTCAACACTGCTGGTTGCGAAGCAGGCTTGGGAGCCCCTAAGGGGAGTCATCTCAGTTTGTGTGGGATTCTGGGAGGTGTGGTGACAGGCTCCGGTCTCTAGCACGATTTGGGAGCACCCGGTTAGGGCAGCACCTCGCAGAGGGGGCACTCACCTTGCAGGCCTTGGGCCAAGGCCTTACGGAATTTGGGCGCGTCCTGGGCCATGTGACGCGCCCCCTGCAGGGTGCGTAGCAGCTGCACGCAGCTCCTGTCCAGCGGCCCGGGAGTTCCTCGCCTTCCAACAGGCGCACCACGTGAGGTAGCGCCACCTCGCCAGGGTCGCAGGGTCCTGTGGGGTGAAAGGTGTGGGGTGGGCTTGGGGCAGAGCCTAGGGTGAAGGAGGTGGGACATTGGGCCAGGTATCCTAGGATTAAAGTAACCGGTGGGACTTGGGTCAAATAGGCTTGAGCCTCGCAGTGCTAGATTGAGTCAAGGGCGTGGTATAGGGCAGGGGCGGGACCTAGGACCAAGCCAAGTGCATAGGGTGGGGTCTCGGATGCAGAAGGCAGAGCAGATGGTTAAGGGGTGGAGCTTAGGGCAGTGGGGGCGGGACCTAGGGATTGGGTCCAGGGCCCAGTCTGGATTGGAGGGCAGGGCCTAGGGCGAAGAGGGCGGGCCCAATGGCGAATGGGCAGGGCTAAGGACAGAGGCAGGGATTTGGCCTAGCCCTTGGTCAGAATTGAGTTAGAGTGGGCGCGTGGATCCAAATGATGCCACCTACCGGTTCCCTCATCCAGCGCCTGCATCAGCGGCTTCAGCTCCTGCTCGGAGGCCAGCGCAGCCTTAGTGTAGTTCCTTCGGAGCTGGCGCCACGTGCGTTCCAGCCGGGACACCTGGGGTAAGAACCCTCCTTTTCCCTATCTCCTGCACTCGGGCGTTCTCCTCATCCCTGAACCCCATGCACCTGGGGCATGAGCAGGGCGCCCATGACCACGGCCAGTCCAGGCAGGTCCCCCGCCGCCCCTGGCCGCAACGCCACTGCCAGCTCCACCAGGCCCCTCAGGGCGGCTGTGCGCTCCTTCAGTGATTCTGTGCAGCTTAGCACTCACTGCCAGCGCACCGGCCAGCACCAGCACCTGGTGCCTGTGGAGGCAGAGGGCAGGGTCTGGGGTTAGTGGGGAGGTTTTGTATTTCAGGGTGAGGAAGGACAGGAGGTGGCATTGACCATCTCCCCTCCCTGAGGGGAGAGATTTGGAGATCCTGGGAATTCCAGATAGCTGCCTTACCTTTCCAGCAGTTCTGACCTCAAGCGATGACCATGGGGTAGTGTGAGCAGCTCCAGGCCAGAGGCAACCCCCATAGCATCCCGCTGAGCCTTGGTCACTCCCAGTAGGCCAGCAGCCTGGGGGCAGGGGCATTGAGTTGGGGGCAGTGAGGAGGACGAGTGAGTACAGGGATATGAGAGGTGCAGTTGGGCCTCTCCCTTGCCTGGCGAGAAGGAACCTTGTATGAGACTCACCTGGCAGTCTGCCAGTAGTTAAATGGAGGGCAGTACTCCCAGCATGGTGCTCCAGGAACAGGCCTCGGAGAGCACACTGGACTTTGGGCTCCAGGGGCTGATTCTGGAGGGGGCACCAGAGGGGGCAGAAAGACACCTCTGCCTGTGGTCTTGCAAAACATCTCTCCTCCGCCTGGGCCTCCCACCACGGGTCTTCTGGCTCTGGGCAGCTGTGGCTGGGGGATGTTCCCTGGGCACCGGACACTTGGGACACCAGCTCACAGTACGTTGGGGGCTATCCAGAGGCATCAGGCAGCACCAGTGAGGGTGTTTGAGGCGGCTTGGTTGGTGCCTTGGCAGGAAGCTGCCCATCCAAGGCCCTGAGGCTGTCAGTAGTGAATCTCAGGGGAGTCAGGGTCTTCAGCAACACAGGGTCACTACCCGTGCAAGATAGAGCAAGTGTGGGCATAGCGGAGGCTCTTGGGGGTCATAGAAGAGGGGGTGCAGGAGGTACACAGAGAAGATAGTTGAGTGGGTCCCAGTTTATCCACTCATTCAGTCAATACCCAGGTATTCCTACCTCTTTTGGTGTGGCGTGGAACTTGTAACAACTTCCCCAGTATAAATGCTACACATCCATAGTCTGAAAATAAACCGTCTTTGGCACTTACGTGGCTTTGCGAATTCTGAATACCACATTTTAAATCTGAATCCTTTGTTTGTGCCCCTCGGATTGAAGATGGTAAAGTATTGACGGCACCAAGTAAAAATAGATGAATCAAAATTCACAAAACTGCATAACCCTAAAAGCAACAGAATTCATCAAGCCTTCAAATGATGTCATTTGTGAAGTTTGTGGCGTGTGTACCTCAAAAATTATCAGAACTTAAAACTACACCCAGACTTTTGGGAGATTCTGTACTAACAAAGCGTGTAAATAGACCATCTTATAGGGCCGAACAACTTCCCCTGCTTCCCAGCTCGCCCTGAGTAATGGCCAAAGTCTTCCCAGTAACCAAAAAAGCTCTCAAAATCTGAGCCTCAGATCTCCCTCTGAGTTCCCTCTCACTGCCACTTCTTCAGCTACACTCACCTCTTTCTGGCTGAATGAGTAGTTCCAACCCTGGTTGTGGCCACAGGACCTTTGCTTTGTTTTTTCTGCCTGGACCACCCTCACCGTGTTATCCACATCCTTCTTTCCTTACATCTTTGAAATTTTTCTCCATGGGGCCTTCCCTGACTACTACTTAAAATCTCCCGTACTCTGTTGTATCTCTTTTTAATTTTTTTTTAATTTATTGATTTTATAGAGAAAGAGTAAGGGAAAGAGAAAGAGAGAGACATCGACTTGTTGTTCCACTTACTTATGCATTCATTGGTTGGTTCTTGTATCTGCCCGGACTGGGGATTGAGCCCTCAACCTTGGTACATCAGGATGATGCTCCAACCAACTGAGCTACCTGGCCAGGGCTGTCTGGTGTACTTTTAATTTTTTTTTTTAAAAAGATTTTATTTATTTACTTTTAGAGAGAGGGGGGAGGGAGGGAGAAAAAAGAGGGAGAGAAACATCTATATGAAAGACAAACATTAATTGCCTGCCTCTCATACGCAGCTAGACCTGGGACCAAACCTGCAGCCCAGGCATGTGCCCTGACCAGGAATCAAACCTGTGACCTTTCACTTTGTGGGACAACCCTCAGCCAACTGAGCCTCACTGGTCGAGGCTATTTTAGTTTTAATTCTTACCCCAAATCATCCATAATTGACTTATTTTTGTTGCTCCTGGTCTGTCTTCTCCTAACAGGATGTTAGCTCCACTAGGGCAGAAACCTTTGCCTCTCCTGTTCACTGATGCATCTCAGCACTCAGTGCAGGGCCTGGCATGAAGAGAGGGCTTGTGTTGAACGGGCTGGGGGACAGGCAGGGCAGGTGAGGCAGACCAGGCATAAGGGAGGGGCCATCTTTTTTAGGTGGGATGATTAGGGGAAGCTGTTTTGAGGAACTCAGGTTAGATGAGAAGGAATCAGAAAAAGATTGGGGGGCTGGGCTTTCCAATGACTAGAACAGCTAGTGTAAAGGCCCCGAGGCAGGAGCAAGTTTGAAATGTTCCAGCAATGGACAGGAGGACTGTGACACTGTGACGGCAGCGTGGGCACTTGACGGGAATTACCAGGGAGGTCAGCCACGGTCAGAACATGCAGAGCTTCTTAGAATAACAGTCAGCCCACATTGTAAGCACCTATAAAGTTCCTACGTGTGTTTTAACCACTGTAACAACTTTGAGAGCATCATTGTCCCCATTTCCCAAGAGGTTATATCACCTAAGATCACTCAGGGAGTGAGGGGCAAAGAAATCTCTGAGCCATGGGCTGTCCTGGCAGACTCTCACCTGGTCCACAGTGGCCTTCTGACTGTCCCACATGCTCCAAGCCTGCAGGCTAACTGTCGCTCCACTTCCTAGCCCTGGGGGACAGAAACAGGTTGGGTGTGTAGACCCAGCCTGAGCAGGGCGGCCCCACTAGTGCCCAGAAGCCACTACCTGCCGTCACTCAGGGCCGTTGGGTCCCAACCAGGGTGCTCTCTACCCTCTGGGACTTGGCAAGGTCAGGAGACATTTTTTGTTTGTCACAACTACAGAGTAAGGTGGGGAGGATTCTACCGGCATCTAGTAGATAGAGACCAGGGATTCTGCTCAACACCCTACATGCACAGGACAGCCCCCCACAGCCAAGAATGATCTGGCCCCAAGTATCAATAGTGCTGAGGTGAAGGAACCCAGGGGTTTTTGGTGTCACCAGGTAGGTTGAGAGTCTGTTGAGTACCTGAGTAGCTCTCCCTGAGTCAGGCTGTCTAGGAGGGTGTCCTGGCTCAAGCTGTGTCGAATAGGCCCTTCCCACACCACTGGCCTGGAGGCCACAGCCCCTGTAGCTTGGGTCAGTGGACGCTGGCCAGTCACATAGCTGTGAACCAGGGCAGGCAGGCTTGAGAAACGCTCATCTTCCAGCTGAAATAGGGATGTGGGCCGGCCAGGCAGGGGACACAAGGCCACACAGAGCACCTCAAAATGTAGGGCTGAGCCCTGCCAGTGGCAGGAGATCACAAGGTGGCCCCCACAGGATGGAGATGCGTCAACCAAGAAGTCACCATCTTGCTGGAGAAGAGCCTCTGCCTTCTGGGGATGGAGGATGGGGGCACGGAGTTTAGGCGTGAGCCCAGACCAGTAGGTAATAGTACCTCTCCACTCTCACCCCACCTGCATCCAAGGAAAGCCATTCCAGAGACTGGGTAGTTTTGTACCAAACTGTTTACCCTTTTCTCATGAGTATACCTCTGGACTACATTTCCCAGGATCCCTTGCAGTTACAGCTATCATGTGACAAGATCTGGCCAACCTGACCAAGGGCAGAAGTGCAGTGGGGACTGTCCATACCTGGCCCATAAAAACCTTCCTGCAAGGTTCTGTCCCCTATTTGTCAGCTGATGTCACCAAAGCCCGAAGGTAAGGCTAAGCCACAAGATGGAAAGGGCTGGGGTCCTGATGGATTTCTGGAACTACATATCCTCACTCTTCAACCACCTTGGACTGTGACATAAACAAGCCCTTAAATGATCCCGATACACCAGTCAGAAAGAATACACGGACCCCTGAGTTCACAGCAGCGTTATTTACAATAGCTAGGATGGAAACAGCCCCAGTGCCCATCAGTAGATGAGTGGATGAAAAAGATGTGGTACATTTACACAATGAAATACTATATGGTTGTGAAAAAGAAGGAACTCTTACCCTTTGTGACAGCATGGGTGGACCTGGAGATTATTATGCTAAGAGAAATAAGCCCATCAGAGAAAAACAAATACCACAGATGTCACTTATATGTGGGATCTAATGAACAAAATACTCTGACAAACAAAATAGCACCAGAGGCATGGACACAGGGAACAGACTGACAGATCTCAGAGGGGAGGGAGGACCGGAAGAGATTAGTCAAAGAACACTTGTGCATAGCCCATGGACACAGACAACAGTGTGGTAAAGGCTGGGTGGGGGTGGGGGCTGGGGGGGGGGCAAAGGTGGGAGAAATGGAGGACATCTGTAATAGTATCAACAATAAAAAAAGTCAAAAGAAAATGTGTATTGTGTTTAGTCAGTGACATCTTGGATCTGTCTGTTATAGCTGCCAGCTGATGCTGACTGATACAACTCCCAATCTGAGTAAACGTACTGGCTTGCTTTGCAAACATGGCTTCAAAATAATACCTTAGTTGGATTATTCCATAGTGTAGCCCATAAATCCTCCTTTATAAAATTTTCAAGCTGTCCTGTGACAGCTGTGACGGCTGGTGTGGTAACAGGGGCTGAGGGCTCTGACACCACAGAGGCAAAGCAGAGCTGGTGAGAGGGGCTGGGGACTGAACAATATATGCAGTAGACACATGGACAGCACGACTGGATGCCAAGTGCTACTTTAGGTGTAAAACATATGAATTCATTGAATCCTTTACCAAGGTTAAACAATAGGTACTCTTATCCCCATTTTACACATGGGCGAACTGAGGTCTAGAGAGATTAAATACCTTAGCTTAGATCACACAGAATACAAATTGTAGGGCTGGAATTTAATTCCAGGATGTCTGACTCTAGGGTGAAGGATATTAACCACTAACCTATACTGCCTCACGATTTGATTGGGTGCCCAGGGCCCCAGGACTCCTGAGAGTTGAAGACGAGGGTGGGGAGCCTTGAACTGAGAGGGAGATGGGGCCCTAGTGGCCATAGGGGCCTGGGACCCAGAAATAGAGAGAGACAAGCAGAGCTAAGGGGTGCTTTGAGGGAGCTAGGACCTTCTTCAATCTCTGTTACCATCCTCAACACTATCCCAAAGAAAGTGACAATTTAAATATAAGGAGTGACATGCCATACCCACCAAGCTTGAAGACGGTCCTTAGCTCCCCAGTCACCCCTTCCAAAAGACCATGATCCTAAATCCCTCATCTGGGATCCAGGAGTCCCCAGCAGGTCAAAGGGGGGAGAGGCTCCCCATTGCATGGTGCTGAGGCTCTGCAGGAGGCAATACCTGGCAGGACAGGGGGCTGTTTGGCTGGCAAAGTCCTCTCCTTCTTGTGGCACCTGCATGGAGCTTTTGGAAGCAGTGGATGCTGGGGCTGAGCTCTGCACTTTCAACAGGCCTCAGTCTTCCACGTCCATAAAATGGGAATAATTATTCCTGCTTTCTGAATGGCTGGGTCAGCCCTTCCCTTCTACGCTCCCCTTAGTATGTTTTTAAAATTTGATTTTGTGTGCCTCTTAGTTTTGGAGACAACAGCCCATATCCTATCAAATCTTCAAGTGCATCTTTCTCTATATAAATATATATTATATAAATACACGTTTTAAATTAAACAAGTTACTCATAGAATGAGTGTGTGTGTGTGTGTGTGTGTGTGTGTGTGTGTATGCCAGATGTATAGGTAAAATCTAGACATGTGTCAGTTACAGTGACCCTTGAACAAGGCAGGGGTTAGGGGCACTGACCCCTGCACAGTCAAATATCTGCACATAAATTTTGACTCTCCCAAAACTTAACTGCTAATACCCTATGGTTGACCAGAAGCCTCACCGATAACATGAATAGCTGATTGACACATTTTTGGTATGTTATATGTATTAGATATTGTATTCTTACAATAAAGTAAGCTAGAGAAAAGAAAGATGTTATTAAGAAAATCATAAGGAAAATACATTTCCAGTATTCATTGAAAAAAAGTCCACATGTGAGTGGATCCATGCAGTTTAGGCCCATGTGGTTCAAGGGTCAACTGTTTATATACCTGTGATCAGGCTGTGCGTAACTTTAACTTGGAATCAGCTGTGATTTCGTGGAAACAGCCAAACATTCACTGGGATTCTTGCAAAGGGAGAAGACTTAGGCACCGTTTTCAAATGCCATGGTATTTTATGCAGATGACAGAATGCTCCGTTGCAGAAATTTAATTAGCTAATTCGCTCAAACCAATATTTATGCGGCACCCACTGTGTGCCAGGCACTGCTCCAGGTGCTAGAGACCGGGCAGTAAACAAAATACACCAGGGACCGCTGCCACTCTAGTGTGGGAGACGGTGATGAAGAAGTAAATACGCAGGTGAGCGTGTAGATAGTTCAGACAGAGCTAAGCAGAAAGATGTAACCAGGGATGCGATGTGAAGATCTGAGTGGTGGATTCAGATTTTCCATGGGGAGGCCTGGGAAGATTTTGAGGGAGGGCACCCGGGGGTTCTCGGGGTGAAAGAACATTCCAGTATGGAAGTAATTTAATTTACTAATGTCTGTAGCTTCAAAGCAATTTATGTGCACACAAGGATTCTTAGGATGTAACCAAATCTAACCTGTACATGGCCTTCCAATGTAACACTACATTTAAGGATGTTGAAAGGCCACATTTTTGTAGAAATGTCAGCAAATGCAATTTGGGAGCCAATACATTTCATCATTATTATGATCAAATTTAGGTCTCAGACGCTGGGACTCACTTGATCATCAATCAGATCATGCAGGTCTGTCTCAAGTATCCGGTGGAGAAAATCCGCCCTGGATAGGAAGAATGTAAGGGGTCCGCTTCTCACTCTCCCTACCCTGCAAGGTCTTTGGGGCCTGGCCAGGGTCTGTGGGAAAAGAGCACCAGGATTCCTACATCCTGAGTCAGCCTGGCTGAAGGCCTGAAAGGCACAGGAAGTTCCCAGACCAGTCCTAGGTGACTTTAGGGGCGGGCAGCTGGGCCTGGAGCTGGCTTCAGGCGCTGCATACCTGAGCACCAGGTGTGTCTCCTGGATGCCTGTGCTCGTCCTGTTTGTCATCTGGGCCGGGCCCAGCCTTGTCTAAAGAGTCCCCCAACTCCAGTTTCCTCTGTCTCCTGTCCCTTTAGTAGGCATCGAGGTGGGTCACTGAAACTCTGGTTAGTCTGGGGTGGGGAAAGCTCAGGGTGGGCAAAAGACACCTCGTGTCATTTGGAATCGTTTCTGTATATTTGGGCAGAGGAGAGAGGAAGGGGACAGAATCGGGAGAGGGGGTGAAGTAGGGGCAAGGGTAGGGAAAGGAGAGAGGGGGCACTCATGCCCTCTAGACCATATATACGTGTACACGTCGCAGGGGACAGCCACCAGCACATAGACACATGGACACAGATGGACAGACTTGACACTGATTGGTTGAGCGCTTACTGTGTATGTTCTAGAGCCTGGAAATAACACTTAGGATAGAGCCCTCGCCCTTCGCTGTCCGGTGGACAGACACGCAGCAAAACAAGAATAAATCCTAAAAGTAATCAATGAAGGTGGTAAAACAGGGTGACGTGTAAAGATGGCTGGAGAGGGCAGGCTACCTTAAATAGCCTACTCAGGGAGGTCTCTCCCAGAAGGTGACACTGGAGCTGAGACCTCGGTAAAGGGAAGGAGACAGTTATGCCAAGATTTGGAAAAGCAGCAGTTCAGGTGGGGACATGGAGCTTGCTTTTTGTATTCGGCATCATCAAGTAGGCCAATGTAGCTGGAATACAGTGAGCAAGGAGCTACGTGGTGAGCAGTGAGGTCAGCAGGGGTGAGGCCATGCAAGAAACGGTGGACCCCAGATTTTCCTCTCAGGCTGATGGAGTACGAGCTATGGAAGGGTTTTAAGTGAGGGAGGAGCACAACCTGGTTTGTGGGTTAAAAAGATCGGTCAGGCAAAAGTGGATGTCTGTGTTGCCAAGGAAACACGCTTAGAGGAGCACCCCCAGGTATACCCAGGTACACGTCCACGCGTGATGCAGAACGACCCAATCAGGCATTTGGGAACCCATGCTAAGTCCGTGGACGCGCGTGGACAGACACCCAGGTCTTCCCTGAGTGCCGGTGGCCCCATCTGAAAAAAAGAGGATTCCTCACCCGAATAAATCCCTGGTCCTGGTCTGCCCGGGGCCCTCCACTCACCTGGGCCGGGACCCGCGGAGCTCCGAAGAGGCTGCGGCCGAGCCCAAGCCTGAGGCTCTGAGGCTCCGGACCCCTCCCACCGGGCCCTTAAGTCCACGCCCCTCAAGACCACACCCCCTCTGACCCCTCCTCCTATTGCAGCCTCCTAAGCTTCACCTTGTCCCATCATTCCCGCTCCGCCTCCTTAGACCCTTTCTTTGCACTGTCCAGGTCCCCTTTGGATAACACCTCCTTCTTCATAGACCACACCACCTTGGGAAACTCCGTTGGTCCCTAAAGTCGGCCCATCCCCTTAGAGCATCGCCACGCCCCCTCCGACTGGCCACGCCCACTCGCCCCTAGGTCCCTCTTAGTCTGGCTTCTTAGAATTCGGCACCCTCAGGCTGATCCTAAGTACTCTGGCTCCTCGGGACGCGGGAAGGGGGTATCTCTTTGCCCCTCGGGGTTCCGGGAAGGGGCAGGGCGGCCCCTCTGAGTTTTCTCGCTTGGCGGGGAGTGGCGGCGGCTGTGACGTGCAGGGGTGCGCTTCCTCGAGACCGCCCCCTTGAGTTTCCGGGAATGGAACCTCCGCTGAGTGCTGGGTTTTGTGGAGAGATGGGGGAAAACACGGCAGCCTCCCCCAGTGACAGCGCGATGGAGTGAGCTCGACTCTGAAGAGACACGGAGGGGGTGGGGGGGATGTTCAGGGAGTTTTCCAAGTCGGAGGAAGGAGATGGTGGAGCTTCCATCGTGATGCTTGGAAACAAGCCTGAGAAAGCTGGGGAGTCGGGAACAAGAGAGAGAACGCCCGGGCCACACTGGGGCGGGGGAGAAGAGAGGAGGGCGGGAAGAGCGGGAGGTAGGAAGGAAAGCACTGGTCGCAGCTAACGTTTGTGGAGCACTGGCCGTATGCCAGGACTGTATTGCTTGCTTGACCTGTTTCAACGCATTAATTTTTACCTCGGCCACTCAATGAAGGAGGTACTACTTTAATTACCCCCATTTTCCAGATGCAGAAACGGAGGCGCCGGACAGCGAAGCCCTGTGACCAAATAGAGCGGGTTTGTGAGTGGTTGGTTCAAACGTAGAGCCTGGAAGGCCATCGTCCTGCACCACCATCTCTGATCCCTACCATAACTAAACGGTCACTCATTTTACAGATGAGGAAATTGACGTATCCTGAGTCAAGCATGCTTGAGAATGAAAAGTTCTGGAACCTGTAGGATCTCAAAGCTGCGAATTTCCAGGCTGCGCTACACTCTCCGCCCTCGTATGGAAGAGGGGCTCAGGAGGGGCTGAGGGGAGTGCCTTTTCCTTGACACCCTGCCTGCCGCCTGATTTTGGTGCAGCCAGAGGGTAGGGGGTTTGTCCGGTGAAGTGGCCTAGCGCCCCCTGGTGGCTACAGAAATTAAGAAAGAAAACGCAAGCGGTGTTAGTGAGCTTGAGGGGGGCGGGGAGGCTATTCACAACCTAGGAGGCGAGAGACCGCCTAGACAGATAATTTCAGGTGGCAATAAGGACTACGAAGACAGTAAATGTTTGCTAAACAAATCATTAACTAGTGACTCTAGCGAGATCTACAAGGAGAGAGATGGTAGTTACCAGGGCCACTGGGATAAACAGATGGATTTGGGATAAATGTCAGAGTTAGTGCCAATAGAGCTTTGGACCATTTATTTGTTTGTTTATTCATTCGGCCAACAAATATTTATGGAGCATGTATATGTGCCAGGTGCTGAGGGGGTGGGTCCAGCAGTCATAAGAGAAATTTCTAAGTAGACAATAAAGAAATAAGTCTAATAAAATACCAGGTTTGACGATGATCAGGGCTTAAAATAGGGATAGGGTGTGATGGAGTAGGGTAAAAGGCTGTGATTTGAAATGGGGAGGTTTGGGAAGACTTCGAGAAGGTGACATTGAGCAAAACCTTGTCAGTGGTAAGGCAGCTAGCTATAGAGTTGCCGAAATCAGAGGAGAAGCACATGCAAAGGCCCTGGGGCAGGACCAGGCCTGGCTTGTTGGAGGAAGAGCAGGAGGCTGTTGTGGCGAGTGAACGAGCGGGGAGTGGAGGAGGGGAGGGCAGGTCATATAGGGCCTTTTTGGCTGCTGAGACTTTCCTCCCGAAGAGGAAGGTGTGTGACGGGAGGAGGGATATCCTGACTTAACTCAGGTGCTTCCAGGCGCCCTCTGGCTGTGGTCGCGAGGAAGAGGGCGGGAACGCGGGGACCAGGGCGGCGGAGACTGCTCTGGTCCAGGCTGGCGTTGATGGGGCTGGACCAGGGTGGAGGCAGTGAGGGGGTGAGCAGGGCGCGGATTTTGAGTCCTTTCAGGTGTTACTGCTCTAGGATTGGGTATGGAGACAGGCAGCGGGTCTCAGTCAAGTTGACCTGACCACCCGCAGCTCCTCCGTCCTCCCAGGTGCCCAGGTCGGTGGGGGAAAGACAGGTCCCTCGTGGAAGGGGCTGGACTGCAGGTGCTACCCCCGCCCCACCCCCACGACTCCTCCTCCTCCACCCCCTCTCCCGGCGACAGTTACAGGCAAAGAAGAGGAAGTGGTAGCTAGTAGCACAGGCAGGCGGGAGGGCGGGTGGTGGAAGCTGCGAGGGGTGCGCGGGCCGACAGGGGAAGGCAGCAGCCATGGAGCTGTGGCGACAGTGCACCCACTGGCTGATCCAGTGCCGGGTACTGCCGCCCAGCCACCGCGTGACCTGGGACGGGGCCCAGGTGTGCGAGCTGGCGCAGGCCCTTCGGGATGGGGTCCTTCTCTGCCAGCTGCTTAACAACCTGCTGCCCCACGCCGTCAACTTGCGCGAGGTCAACCTGCGCCCCCAGATGTCCCAGGTGAGTCCGCTGCAGGCTGTCGAGCCGAGAGTTGGAAGTGAGGGCGTTCCAGGCTGGGTTAGCGCGCGGAGCCCCTGGGCCGGCAAGGTGGAGGGGTATATGCCAACTTCGCGGCTGGCTTAGGGGACAGGGGGGATGTGTGGATGGTAGCATTGAGATTCTGGGGTGACCCACCCCAGGTTAATAGGAATGCGTTCGCAGGCACGAAGTGACCCCAAATCTAAGTTGAGAACTGGCAAGCTGGGGGTTAACCACTCCTAAGCCCCAGGCTGACTTCACTGGGATTCAAGGCCCCAGGTGCCATCCTCTGGGAACCTTGAGGGGGTACCTAGGAACCCCCGGGATGGCCAATAGAGTGCCTGAGGGTTTTTTTTGACCCCCAACCCCCAGATTCTGGCTATGGGGGAGGGGCCTCCTCTGCCTCCTTCCCCACATGTGTCTCCTCCGCTGGGCCCTGGGCCCCTTCCTTCCCCTCACATCTCCTTCCCCTTGGCTTCCTGCCTGGGCCTGGGGCAGCTTGGGCAGGTGGGGGACTGTGACCCAGGGCTCTCCTCTTCCTAGTTCCTTCCATCCCCTGGGGGACATTGAGGACCTGATCCTGAGCCCCCAAAGAGTGGGTTCTGGGGTTTGGGAGCCTAGAAATAGCTGCTCTTTCTCAGTAGCAATTTCTGTAAGGGCGAAGGGTCCAGAAGGAGGCGGATTTGACTGTGACCGCCCCCAGCTCAGGAAATACATTCAAGTCCCTATTTGAATGTGGTTGGGGTGGGGGAGGTAACAGGACTGGATGCTCTCTCTGCAGCACCTTCTCCGGTTCCCTCTGGGTGCTGGGTGGAAGTGGTGCATGCTGCTGGGTGGGGGCTGGGGGTGCCCTGCCCGCCATGGGGGTCTGAGGGGACCCACAGGCCAGCCCTTAGGCTCTATGCCAGGGTGAAAGCCTTGTCCAGAGGAGCTGTAGGCTGGTGGCGCAGGGGCAGTTGGGGCATCCATAGCCTGTTCTCTGGTCTGAGGTGCCATGTGCAGATGGGGGGAGGGGAAGTGACTGCTCAGGGAGAGGGGTCCATGGAGGGTTTCCCTGGAGACATTTCCTGGGGACCAAGCCATGGGTGGAGGGGTGGGTGGGCCCCCACTTCCTAGCCCAGGCAGGGTTTATTGATGAATGAGGGAGCTCCAGAGGCCCCCCACCCCCACCCCAAAAGGCCATCCTGAATTTGCCTACATTTGCTTATCTCCTTCAGGCTTCCAGCACTTGAGGAAGTAGCTGTAGGACCGATCAGGCCCCAGATCTGCAGGGAGGCAAAGACCCCAGTGAGGCTTCAATAGCAGCTAATGAAAAAGTGAATAGCCCTGGCTGGTGTGGCCCAGGGGATGGAGTGCCTGCTAGTTCAATCCCTGGTCAGGGCACATACCTGGGTTTGGGGCCACGTACCCGGTGTTTTCTCCCTTCTGTCTCCCTCCCTCTAAACTATAAATAAATAAAAATCTTTTAAAAAAAGTGGATAGACGTAAGGATGAACTTTCACCCCTGCGTGCATCTTGCCTAAAGCTGATTCTCTGATGAAAAGTGAGGGGGTGTGGCGTTAATGTCTAGGAGGGCAGCTGCAGGGACTCCAGGGATTGTCGTAATTCTATGTTCTGGGCAATGCCACGGACCCAGGCCCAGGTCTGGCCCTCAAGGTTCTCCCGGGCTGGGGGAGACAGAACCAATACCCTTGCCCCTTGTTGTGGTGAAGGAACAAATCTCTCGGGGTCCTGAGGCAAAGGTAAGACACTGCCTGAGGGAGTCTGGCTTTCTGCAAGGGGGGACAGTTGTGCTGGGTTTTGAAGAGTGAGTAGTTTTCTCACTGTTCTGGCTTCCTGCACCCAGCTGTGTCAGGCCCCAGGCTGTGCAGGTGTACTTACCTGATCCTTCCCACCTAGGAACTCTGTTCTCTTCTGCCCCTGCCCATTTTGTTTCTATTCAAAGCTCAGCCCATGCCCCATTCACAGTGGGGATGTGTGCAGGAAGCTGAAACATTAAGCCAGAGGGATGTCCCACAAGAACAACCTCTCTGGGTTTGCAAGTCCCTGTCAGCCAGCAGATGTAAGCCAGGGCCCCGAGATGTCAAAGGGCAGAGAGAGAAGGGAGGGTGCTTCTGAAGGGTGTGGGCCGGCGTGGGGAGCCACGGCATAAATAAAGGTGTGGAGGCTTCCCAGTTACTCTCATTTCCTTTTCATAGTTCCTCTGCTTTTGTTCAGTTGTTCCCAGGGAAGAAGGTGGGAAAAGTGTATTTAAATGTTCACTCCTTTGTCAACAATTACGATGTACGCGAGACTCTTTTTGGTGCCAAGACAGTGGGAACGAGACACACACAAGCACCTGCTGTCTCATGGGAGAGACTGACAGCGAGCAAATAAGGAAGGAAAGGGATGAACTGTCGGGCGGTGGTATGTGCTGTGGAGAAAGCAAAGCAGGAAAGGGGACCGAGCAGTGTGGGGGCCACACTTTTGAACAGGGTGCCTGGGAGGCCTCGCTGACAAGGTGACATCTGAGCAGAGACCCAGGGAAAGTGAGGGAACGAGCTGTGCGGATCTGGGGAAACAGTGCTCTGGGTGGGGGGTACTCCCAGTGCAAAGGCCCTGCGGTCGGGATGGTGAGTGCCCACATAGGCTGTACTGTACTTCTGCAGGGCAGTAGGTGGCCTGGTGGTAGAAATGGTTCATGGGGGAGGTCAGATTGGAAAGACTCTTCAAGCTGGACGTTCCCTCAGATCTGAGTCCCAGAGAGAGTCCCATCATAAGCAGCCGCAGTGACAACCAGACACCCCGACACCCCAACTCTCTTCCACTGCTTTCTGAGGCTCCAAATTCTCAGTCGCAGAGATGAAAATTTAAGGCTAATGACATGAAGAGGAAGGGACGAATGTGACAGTCATTGTGGGAAAGGTCCACCAGGACGTGGGAGCTGATTAGACTTGGGGTAGGGACAGGCACTGGGTCCAAGATGATGTCGAGGTCCCCAGCTCAGTGAATGCTGGTGCCACTGGCAGAGGCAGGAAAGGTTGAGGGTAGGTGAGTTAGATCAGGAGGGCGGGCTAGGGGGCGTTGGCTTGGAGCAGGCAGACCTGGGTTCACAGGCAGGCACCACCACTTCCTGGCTTCCTCTCCCAAGCCTCAGTTTCCCCTGAGTGAGCTGTAAATAAAAACACCATCTTTTTGGGTGTGGATTCTTGTGATATTTCAGTACTGCTTGGCACAGTGTCTGACACCTGATAAACCCTCACTAAAAAGTCTTTTTAGAAAGGATTTGGGGTAGCGGGAGGGTGGGCAGCGTAATATGGCAAGCAGGAATTGGGTTAGGGTGGTAGTTCTTAACTGGGGTAATTTTGCCCCCCCAAGAGACATTTGGCAAATTCTGGAGATATTTCTGGTTGTCACATCTAGGAGATGCTACTGGCATCTAGTGGACAGAGACCAGGGATTCTGCTCAGCAGCCTACAGATGCCGCATACAACAGATAATTATCCTGCCCTAAATGTCTACCGTGCTGAGGTTAAGGACTCTGTGCTACAGACAAAGAGCCCAGTAGACTCTTAAATTATTTAGCCATTTGGTTAAATAATATATTCATATCATTCCAGTATTAAAATGCATAAAAAAGCATCCAAGGACAATTTTAACATCTAGTCCTGTCCCTCAGATACCCAGGTCCTACTTTCCCTCATAAGGGACCACATTTTTTAAAAGTTGACTGTATCTTCTTCCAGGATTTCTTTATGTGAATATAAGCAAATAGGAATTTATGTTCTTACTACACTCCTCCCTTAGCATGAAAGATAGCACATGCCCCCGCTCCCCACTGCTTTATACCTTGCTTTCCTAATTTTAATGATTGCCTTGGGAGGTTTACCAAATCGATACATAGAGATTGTTTGCATCCTTTCCGAAAATGGCTATGTGATGTTCCAGATTGTTCATTTATTTAACAAACCACTTACTTACATCGTGCTCTGTGTGAGGCTTTAGAGTAACCCAGGGGACCTCCGACTACAATCAGAGGACCGAATCTGTCCACAGCATGTTTTTTACAAATAAAGTTTTATTGGCACACAGCCACACACATTCATTTATGCACTGTCTACAGCTGATTTCTAGCTACGACTATAGAGTTGAGTAGTTACATCAGAGACTGTCTGGCCTGAGGAGCTGAAGGTATTTACTCTCTAGACCTTTGTAGAAAAAGCTCACTGATCCCTGGTCTAAATGCTTTCAATACCTTAACTCAGTTAACTCAGTTAATTCCCACAAGAACCTATGAGGTGGATACTATTGTTATCCTGATTTTTCATATGGGAAAACTGAGGCACATGGACGTTAAATTATTTGCTCTGGGACACTGTTGGGGATTTGAACCCAGGCAGCCTGGCCCCAGGCTCCTCACTCTTAACAATTACTCTAAACTGCCTCTATTTCAGTGCATGGCTGGGGGTCATTTATTTTATTCACCCCCCCTACCCCCCACCCCTCAATGGATGCCTGGCTTTTGTCATTACAAGCTTACTGCAATCAGTAACTTTGTCCGTGAATCATTTTTGAGCTCCAGTACTGTGTGACCTTGGGCATGTTACTTAACCTCTCTGTGCTTCAGTTTCGTCATCTGTAGAAGGGGAATGATACATCTCCATTTTGAAGCATTGTTGTGAGGGATAAATGAGTTACTATAAAGAAGCTAGAAAAGTGCCGGGCTACAGGTAAATGTTACTCTTGCTACCTCACATAAGGACAAGCATATCCAAGGGATAAATTCTCAGAAGAGTTTGCTGCTCAAGGAGAATGAGGGTGTATTTTGGATATGGGGAAATTGTGCTCTATATGGGATCGTCCCCAGGTGGATTGTCCCGGTTACCCTACCGCTAGCAATGCGTGAGAGGGCTTGTGCTCCATTGCCTTGCCGACGACAGATTGTTCTGTCGCCAAGCTGTTGGGGGATAAAGGGAGCTCGTTATGTTTCAATTTCTGTTGTTCTTTTCCTGAGTAAGGTAGATCCTCTTCTCCTATGTTTAAGAGCTATTTTTACTTTCTCTCAGTGAAAACTTTTTATACTACTTGCCAATTATTTTTTTCCTTCTAGTACTCTTGGCCTTTTTATTCTTATTGATTTTCTGGCGTTGTTATGTATTGGGCTATTTTGAATTTCAGGTCGGGTACTTAATAGTGTTGTGACCTTGGAGAGAAAAATTATTTAACCTATCTGAGCTGATTATCTTATCTACAAAATGGGGACGTGGATAGCATCTTTACCTCTGGGTTCTGTGAGCGCTAAATGTGGAAGGTAAGTTAAACTCCTGCCATGGAGATGGATGCGTAGCAAGTGCTAAACTAAGGGATCTAAGCTGGCTGTAGGATGTGGCGCAGTCAGGGTATGTGATGCTAGTCCTGCGACAAACTGCATTGCATCAGTGATGATGAGAATTTACCTTTTGCTCCCTTCACAATCCCGTTAGGGTCAGCTGGGGGAGCGAGAGGACAACCCTTCTTTATAGTTCCTCTAGGACCCTGGCTCCTCCTGTCTCTTGGCCCCACACTCCCCATTCATCCAGAGGGCCAGGAAGGAGGGTGAGAAAGGAAACCATGGGAGGCCACTCTGTCTCAGAAGTGGTGCCATCACCTCCATTCTTGTTCCATTGGCTAGAACTCGGTCACACGGTCCCATTCAACTGCAAGAGAGGCTGGGAATGTAGTTTAGCAGGAAGCCAAGGCGGATGAGGAAATGGGTTGGTTGGATATAGAGAAGTTAATGCCCCCAAGAACCCCAGGGTGAGGGCTTTGCAGATGCAGGTCTGGAGGGAGCTGGTTTGGAGGAAGCTTTGGTGGGATGAGGGCTGAGGAGGACCTGAAGAAAGCCACGCGGACTGGGTTTAGTTGGGGGTGGAGGGCCCGGGTACAAGCAGATGGAAGTGGGTGGGGCTGTGTTGGTTGGAAGACTTCATCTCAACATGTCTGCTGGGATGGGCGGGGACGGACGCCTGGGAGGGACCACACTGGCACTGTTTCTTCCTTTTCATTCTTTTCTGCTCTGTTCACTGACCTCCTCCTGGGCCCAGGATTGGGAGATGTCACTCTTCAGGGGTTTCACAGAGGATCCTAGAAAACCCTGTCCCTCCTCTGCTCCCTTCCTCCCATGGCTCCCCATGGCCCTTGGAGCCAAATACGGAGTTCTCACCAGGGCCCCAGAAGATTCGGCCTCTGTTGACCTCTCAGCTCTCATCTCCCTCCCTCCCTCCCTCCCTCCGTCTCACTCACTCTACTCCAGCCTTACAGGCCTCCTCTCTGTTCCTAGAACCCTCCAGGTGCAGTCTAGCCTCAGGGCCTTTGCACATGCTATTCTGTCTCCGTGGATCCCCACATATACACTGTGATTGTTCTCTTGCCTCCAGGGTCCTTGTCAGAGAGCTCTTCCCTGGTTTCAATATCTAAAATTGCACCCTTTTCCTCCCTGCACACGTGCAATTTTCATTCTCTTCCCTGTTTAAGTTTTCTCCATAGCACTTAGCACCCCCTGCCCTCCCGCAGTTTTGTTTGCTTATTATGTGCCTTCCCCACTGCAATGTCAGGGCAGGGCTTTTTGTCTGCTTGGTTCACAAACTGTATCTCCAGTGCCCCGTACTACGTAGGCGCTCAGTAAGTATTTATTAAATATTCACTTCGTTCATTGATCATTCATCATTCATTTAATACATGGGTCAGCATACTCTGACTCACAAGCTGGCTGCCTCTTTTCGTAAACAAAATTTAGTTGACACATGGTCAGCCCCACCTGCTGACATACTGTCCATAGGCCCACCCTATGACCTGCAAAGCCAGAAAAATGACTGTCTAGATTTTTACAGAAAGAGTTTGCTGATTGAACCCCGATGCAATAGGCATTTGTTGAGTGCTCACTGATTATTGGTTAGTGGTAGTTGAGTATGGATTGCCTAGGATCAATCTCTCCTCTACGAGTTCCTAGTTATGTGATTTTCAGCAAGGGTCTCCTCTATAAAATGGGGGAAATTGTGAAATAATAGTAAAAATAACAACAACAATAATAATAATAAAAAAAATGATAATACCACCCACCTCATAGATATTTCTCCGTATCAGGCTCTGCTGTGGGTGATGGAGAATCCCACGATAAATGAAACACAGATTGTCATGCAGCCTATGAAAATAAACGAGGAAATAGGCAGTCACAACACATTCAGTGATGGGTGGGTGGAGCCCAGGACACTGTGGGAGCAGAGGGGAGGGAACCCCCAGAAGAAATCAGAGTAGGCTTCCTGGAGGAGGTGACATGCTAATTGAGTGTGAGACGTTGGGGCATATTTAAGGAGCCAAAAGGAGTTCTGTTTGCCTCCCTTGCTAGTACTAATGGTGCCAGGAAGGGAGCAGGACCCAAATTAGGTGTTGGATGAGCATAGCTGACCTTCTGAGGATCTTACCACATTGCAGAAGTGAACTATTCCCCTTTGATGTCAGGGATGGTGCTTTGTGGCCTGGGTTGTAGGAAGAACTTTAGAGTCAGGTCCCTTGGGCATCAGTGGAAGAAATAAAGGATGTTCAGTTGGAGAAGTTTAAGGTTGGAGGAAATTCTGAGCTTGGTCTGCAGAAGTTTTAACCAAATATCTTAGATCTTGTGACAAGAATACCCAAATCAAACTGGCTTAATATAGGCTCATATAACTAAAAATATTGGGAGAAAAATGCCTTCAGGTCCGGCTGGATCCCGGGGGCCCAGACATTATTATATCAGGAAAATTGCCCCCTTCTCTCCTTGCCCCGCCCCTCATTTCTTCACTTGACCCCTGTGGGTGCTTTTCTCCTTTCTCCGTCATTCTTTCCCCTAATGGGGTCAGATGAGGGTGCTCAGCTGCTGCAGATTTGTATTCCCACAATTCTATGTCTAATGGAAAATGGGAAGGTCGATTTAAAGGCTTCTCAAGCCAAGATCTATTTTTGGTTGGACATAATTTTTTGGGGTGGAGTCACATGACCTTTTCTGAACCAATTGCTGTGCTTAGGAGAATATGATGCTCTCATTGGTCAGGCCCTAGGTCACCTGCCCATTCCCAGAGTTGGAGGCCGACTGGACTCTACCCAGAATTAGACTGAGTGAGGAGGAGGGGCAGTTACAAAGGGGAAACTGAGGAACTGTTAGCCGAAGCAAGGGTCATGGATGTGAGGAGGAACTGATGTTTATATTAGCATTAAGTACCAAATTTAGTCCAGAGTTCCTCCGTGTCATCACCGCTGACATTGGGGGCCGGATCCTTCCCTGTCTTGGGAGAGACATTGTAGGATGTTGAACAACATCCCTGGCCTCTCCTCACTCCATGCTGTGGCACTCTGCCCTCCAGAGTTGTGACAACAAAATGTTCCCAGACATTGCCAAATGTCACCCCGGGGAGCGGAATCACCCCTGGGTGAGAGAAACCCTGTTTTGGAGGAGTGAGTTCCCTATCTCAGCGGCACCCGGAGAAATATAAACACTTACTAACTGGTGACCGTCAAGAAGAGATTGGATGCTTCTTGGAGTATGAGGGTTCATTTATGTTATTATCAGCCACAGGCACTGTGCTGGCTGCTAGGCATGGGAAAGAACACCAGAGATTAACTCTCCACTGCCCTGAGTTCATGGCCTTGCAGGAGGCAGGGGGAGTGTACTTGTTTCCTGCGGCTGCTGTAACAAAGTACCACACACTGGGGAGCTTAAAGCAACAGAAATGTGTCGTCTCAGTTCTGGAGGCCAGAGGACTGAAATCGAAATGTTGGCAGGGCCGTTCTCCATCAGGAAGCTCTAGGGGAGAGTCCATTCTTTGCCTCTTTAAGGTCCTGGTGACTCCGGGCACCCCTAGCTTGTGGCTGTGTCACAGAAACCTCTGTCTCTGTCTTCGCATGGTTGTTTCCTCTGTGTCTGTCCCTCTGTACCTGTCTGTGTCACTTATAAAAACACGTCTCAGTGGGTTTAGGGACCACCTGGGTAATCCAGAATGATCTCTTCACCTTGGAACCCTTAACTTAATTATTAATTACATCTTGCAAAGCCCTTTTATTTAAAATAATAGCACATTCACAGGTTCTAGGGATTCGATGTGGACATATCTTTTGGGGGGGGGCAGGGCAGGCACTCAATCCATGACAGACAGTAAACAGGCAAATCAATGAAACATTGTAATAAATACTGCAGACAAAAACCAGGGGTCAAGGAGAAGAAAAACAGAAGGGGCATGCTTTCTCAAGGGTGGTCAAGGAAGTCTGAGGGCTGAAGGAGGAGGAGCTACCTCTGGGAAGGATGGGACCTGGAGGACAAGGGCCATGCCAAGGCCCTGTGGTAGGGAGGGTCTGAGTGAGGGGTCTGCCGATGGATGGTGAGTGAGTGAAGGGAGAGCGATGGGGAATGAGGGTTGGGAGTAGCTGTGGGGTGTATGCAGACTTTCTGTGTGATGGGACATCCTCGGCGGTGCAAGCAGGTTGGTGGTTTAAAGAGGTCCCCCCAGCTACTCTATGGGGACTGCACTTTAAGGGCGGTGGAGGTGGTGTCCCGAGAAGAAGTGGCGGTGGCCTGTACCAGGAGCTGGAAACAGTGGGTCCGGCTCACATTTCGGTGGTTGAGCTGATCCGATTTGCTGACAGATTGGATGAGGGAGAGGGTGGGGCAAGTGAAAGGAGACAAGATGGTGTCTAATTTGGGGCTTAGGGACCTACATGAGTGGGGTATCATTTGCTGATGGAAGGCTGGGGGAGGAACAAGTTTTGGAAAGTTCTGATCGGCCATGTTACACTGGAGAAGGAAGGCAGCTCAGAATAGTCCTTAGCGCAGTGGTTCCCAGGATGGGGGTGGGGAGGGGGGTGGAGAGAGACATTGCCTTTCTAGGGGACATTTGACAATGCCTGGAGACATTTTTTGTTGTCACCACTGGAGGGAGAGATGTGCCACTGGCATCTAGTGGGTAAGGAACCAGGGATGCTGCTAAATGCTCTATAGTGCCCAGGACAGCCCTCCCTATGTCAGTAGTTCTGAGGCTGAGACATCTGATTTCAGGGACAGGGAATCCAGTCACACAGGTGTCTAGGTTCCAGTCCTGACTGTGGGGATCTTGGATGAGTTACTGAAGCTCTCTGTAACTCAGTTTCCCTGACTTTCAAACGGGGGCACAGATGGACATCCTCCTGTTCCTTATCGGGCTGTTATAAGAATGTAAGGAGTCAATAGTTGTGACGTTGTAAAGCACCGCGGGCAGGACCTGTTAGTTTTGGGAAACACATTCTCAGAAGCTAATAAGCTCATTTTGGGCAGGAGGCAAAGAGAGGGGACAGGGGCTTGAGGGTCGAGCCCTAGGGAGCAGCAGCATCGCGTGGTGAGGGAGAGAAGGAAGGAGAAGCAGGAAGCCAGAGGAGGAGCCAGTGACTTAAGGGTAAAGCCAGAAGGGTGTCGTGTCAAGAGGCCCAAAGAGGAAAGTGTGTCCACGTCGAGGACGGGAATCAGTTCAGAGAGTATAAATGAATAACAACAAACACAGGTTCCACTTACTGATCACTTACTCTGTGCAAGTGCTCTAAGTACTTACTGACTCATTTCATTTTCATGGCAGACCTGTGCAGTAGGGGCTATTATGTCTCAGTTTCCTGTTAAAGTTGTCCCCCCTTATCTGCAAGATCTGTGTTCCAAGATCCTCAGTGAATGCTTCAAACTGTGGAGAGTACTGAATTCTATTTATGTTTCTCATACACATACACACCTATGATAAAATTTAATTTATAAGTTAGACACAGTCAGAGATGAACAACAATAACTAATAATAAAATAGAACAATTATAACAGTGTACTGTAATAAAAGTTAAGTGAATGTGGTCTCTCTTTCTCTCAAAGTATCTTTTGTACTGTATGTACAGTGTGGATATGCTAGACCAAAGGATGATTCATGTCCCAGGTGGGATGGAGCAAGATGGCATGAGATTTCATCGCATAACAGACTGGCATGTGATTTAAAACTTAGGAGTTGTAGCCCTGGCTGGTGTGGCCCAGTGGATTGAGTGCCGGCCTGTGAACCAAAGGGTCATTAGTTCAATTCCCAGTCAGGGCACATGCCTGGGTTGTGGGCCAGGTCTCCAGTAGGGGGCGTGCCAGAGGCAACCACACATGGATGTTTCTCTCCCTCTCTTTCTCCCTCCCTTGCCCTCTCTAAAAATAAATAAAATCTTTAAAAAAACTTAGGAATTGTTCCAATTGATATTTTTGACTGTGATCGGCCACGGGTAACTGAAACCACGTAAAGTGAAACCGTGGATGAAGGGAACTTCTGTACAGTGAAACAAACTGCCCCAGACGTAGTGTTATCAGGCAAAACTGTTCTGTAATTCTGGCAGATTCTGGCAGGGATTCCGACAGGGTGTGGTGATGACGGTTGGTCGGCTCTGTAATGAGAAACCTCGAGTCGGTCTGGGAGCTGGGACCCTCTGGAGAACTGCTCCCTGGCACGGTGGGTGCCTGGGCTGGGCTGCTGACTACAGCATGGGCATGTGGCCTCTCTGTGTGGCTTGGGCTTCCTCACAATGTGGTGATTGGGTTTTGAGGAGGAACGTGGAGAGTGTACTTGTTTCTCAAAAGACCAGGACAGAAGCTGCAAGGTTTCTTCTGACCTACCTGGAGATCATGCAGTGTTACTTTGTTGCATTCTTAGTGACTAAGCAGGCCAGCAAGACCAGTCTAGATTCAAGGGGAGGAGAGTCAGACTGCACCTCCGGATGGGAGTCTCGGGCAGCGTGCTGGGTGGCTGATGCTTTTGTGACCATCTTTGGGCAGTACAACCTGTTACATGTTATTATCCTAATTTTGCAGATGAGAACATGGAAACGTGGCAAGTTTAAGTAAATTGCCTGAGTGAATAAGTAGCTATGCTAGGATTCGAACCCAAGTGCCCAGGCCCCTCAAATTTGTGGCCATACACACTATCTGAATTTTGCCTCTTTGAGGGGGCATATGGGCCTTTCAGGTGGCTAGGGAGGTAGTCTCAGATTCAGATTTCTGGTTTCGTCAGGATTCAGCCAATAAGGCAGAACAACCTCAGGTCTCTCAAACAGAGAATTTAACTCTGATAATCGGCTGTCGAGTGAGGGGGAAGCTGGGAAGGCAGATGGGGCATACTGAGAGAGGAGCCAGTGCGCTGGTGGGACCATAGAAGGAAGTGGCATGAGCAGGGCCCAGCGCCATTCAATGAGCTAGAACCTGGGGCAGCCGCTGTCCTCAGGGAACAGAGACCATGGAATAGCCACATTTGCTGCTGGAAGATGCAGAGAAAGAGAGGGATAAATAACCTGACTGCACTCCTTTTTGTCCTCTGGTCTCCTGAAACGGCCTTCCATTGGCTGAACCTACCTGGAAGCCAAGATGCAAAGGAGCCTGGGAAATGTAGTCCCCTCCGCTACAGAGCCGAGCAGAGGAAGGGTGTGGCGTGGAGCTCAAGAGCAAGCAGGCTACTGACCCTTGTAGACCTTGAGCTAGTGACTGCTTCTTTGAGCTCAGTGTGTTACCTCAATGAAAGGGCACTGCTGTTGCCGCTGTTTGCCTGAAAACTGAGGGTACGCAATGGTTTTACTTCCCGTGACAGGGCCCTCCTTAGCTTTACTGGCTCTGTTGGTTTTGAAGTTTAGCTCACTCTTATATCAAACCCAGATCTTCCTTAGGACTCTCCTTGTCATGGGCCACCAACACACAGCTAATCAGCCTTCTGCTATACAGCCCAGCAGAGATCTGCTGACCATGAGTATGTCCCAGGCTTCCCCCAAGTCACCCCTACAGCAAGCTGAACACCTGCAGCCCTTCACGACTCCTCAGTGGACAGTGTTTCCAGAACTCCACCTTGGGGTGGGTGTCTTGTGCCTTTCTGCCCTGGGGATGTAGAATGACCCCCCAGGTGGACACAGCATCCAAGCACCCCAAGAGATGTGGGGCTGTTGCATTCAATCTGACCTATGATTAGCATGTCACTGGGGGAATTGGAGAAAATGCTCCCAAAGGCGTTGACCGTTTGCTCTTCCCTTGGGAGATATGGCAGAATGGTGGGGTGTTTAGGCCTCCGGATCACATGACCTGTTCTGATAAATACACACCTGAGACCACCCTTGATTCACTCCTTCCCACTCCCTCTTTCTCACTCCGGCCTCCAACCTCTTCCTCGATCACACCAGGCAGGGTCCAGCCTCAGGACCTTTGCACTGACTGTTCCCTCTGCCTGGGATGCTTGTTCCTCCAGATGTGCACCTGGATCATTCCTTCCTTTAAGCCTTTACTCAATGTCACTCTTCCAACGAGGCTTCTTGGACCTCCTTACTTAGAATGGCTCCCCCTTATGGCACTCCCCACCCCCTCCCCCTACTTATTTTTGTCCCTTAACACCACCTTCTAACAAGCTGTATTCATATCCATGTAAGACTCCATTTGCCTCCTTCTGCCAGAATGGCGGCCTCACCAGGGCAGGGACGGGTACGTCTTCCGCTCACAGCTGTGTCCGCAGCACTTGGACCAGTGCCTGGAGCACGGCAGATACTCTGTGACTATTGATTGAACCCAGAGGGGGTTGGGTGCTCAGAGCCCCACGGCATGCTGTTCCCGCTGCCTAGGACGTTTTCTCTCCTCCCACTCCAGGATTTATTCAGATGAAGACCACATATTTGTCTCTCATTCAGACCAAAGAGATGGCAACGTGACAGGAGAGCATCTTTTGCATTACTGACCGATGATGGTTTCCATCATTCTTTCTCCCCCCCCCCCACCATCCTCTAAAAGCTCCCCTGAAGCTCTTAGTTTTAGGGGAAAGACACAACAGGTATCTGCTCTCCCACTGGCTTAAAATAAACAGCTTTATTAACATACAATCAACGACATAGTTAAAATACACAATTTGATAAATCGTGACCTACGTGTGAAACCGACCCCATAATCGAGAGTGAATATATCACCCCCAAAAGTTTCCTCCTACCCTTTTGCGGTTTCTTCCTCCCAACCCTCTGCGTCCCTCCACCTGCCATCCCAGGCCACTCCCAATCCTCTTTGGGTCGCTGTGGCTGCGGTGCATCTTCTAGAGTTTTATGTAAATGGAATCATACAGCGTTAATGCTTTAAAAGTCTAGTTTGTTCACTTGGCTTCATTCTTTTGCAGTTCATTGTACTGCACTGTGTATCAGTCCCTCACTCCTTATTTGCTCTGCGTAGTCGTCCGTTCTGCGGACGTACACAGTTTGCCCTCTCCGTGCCCGCCACCTCCCAACAAGCTATAGTTATACGCATGTAACAGGCTGTTTGTGTCCTTTCAGGTACCAGCCTCGCAGGGGCAGAGATCTCTGCCTGTTTTGCTCACAACTGTATCCACAGCACTTGGACCACTGCCTGGAGCATAGTAGATACTCATTGTTTATTGAATCCATGAAGGGGTGGCTGGGAGACCAGAGTCCTCTCATGTGCTGTTCCCTTGGCCTGGAGCACTCCCCTTTCCGTTGATGGACACTTGGGTTGCTCCCACGTGTTGGCTGTCACAGTAAAGTGGCGGGAACATCTGTGTGCAGGTCTCCATGTGAATGCTCACTTTCATTTCTCTTGGGTACGTGCCTGGAGATGGACCAGGTGGCAGGGTAGTGCATGTGTAACTTTTTAAGAAACTGCCGAACCGTTTTTCCAGAGTGCTTGCACCATCTGGTGTCCCCTCCAGGAGCGTGTGAGGAGGGTTGCCTGGAGTGCTCCTCTGCTTTGCTTCACTGTCTCTCAATCTTTGGCTTTATCAGTCACAGCTCCCTCTGACCCAGTCTCACGCACTCTGTGCTTTACCCACACTTCCTCACCACTGGTAAAACCTGCTCCGTATCTGTCTCCTCACTAGGCTGTGTAAGCTCTGTGAGGACAGAGTTCTGTCCCAGCCACTGCCAGGGCCAGGCTTTGGCACACAGTAGGCACATGTTTGCTGAATGATTGTATAACCCTGCCTAGAGGCCCAGGTGCTAGAGGGGAAATTCATTTGATTGGTATTTTCATTCCCAATGTGAAGGTGAGGAAACTGGGCACCAGAAGGTACAGAGATCTATCCAAGGTCCCTCAACCTGCAGTGGCTGGGCCGGGCCAGGAGTCTGTCTGGAGGCCCTCAATTGACACTGAGGTGCTGGGTGTGTGCTTGGGTGGGGAGACGGGCGAAGAGAGGCTGGTGCAGTGAGGCTGTAGAAGGCCGGGATGAGTAGTTTATGCTTTGCACCTCTGCTTACAGGCTTTGCAAAGGGTTCATTTCATAGCACACCCACTCTCTGGTCTGCACGATGAAGTCTTGCAGCCTCAAGATTAAGGGGCTGCAAAGGCTGAAGGCAGAGGGCCCCCCTTTCTCTGTCTCCCCGTCAAACCCTGGTAACAGGCATTTCCTGTTTCCGGCCACTCCCTGGGGCTGGGGTGGGGGTGGGGGAGCTGATTAGAGCAGTGTGCTCAGCTGTGGGTCCCCTCTCCTGCTCTCCACCTGCCTGCAGTAGCCACCAAAAGGGATTTGTCCCTGCCCACTTGTACCCCGGAAAAGGGCAGTGAATAGCTAACCATTCCAGCTCTTTCTTTGTCTGGGGCAGGGGCTGTGCTGATGGGGGACCTGCAGGCAAAGGGGAAGTGCCAGGGTGCTGATTTGCATGTGGGTAAGATGCCAGCTGAACTCTGATACTCTGGTTGAAGAAAGAGGGGAGCTGAAGGGGTTGTCCCCCCAACAAGGAGGAAATGTCCTTTGATACCCTGCCTATGTTTGTTTAAAGGGCCTCCTGTCCTTTTCCACCTTCTCCCATGCCATAGGCTACCTGGAAGTTCTTCTAGTGGTCTAACCTCTGTCACTCTTGCTGTCTGAGGTAGTCCCTTTCTTCAGCTGGCTGCACTTCAGCCTAGAGGGCTGATGAGTCATACCCCTTTCCCCCATTTGCGGTGTCACATGACTGGGGGGAAAGAGTCTCAAGGCTCAGCTGATCTCCCTGAGGTCTGGAAGGAACTTCCTCCCACAGGCCAGATGAGGCCATCTGTTCTTTTGCCCTTGGTGATCTACAAGCCCTGTCCGGAATCAGTCCAAGATCCCACAAAGACAGCTGTGCTGGAGAGTGGTACATGTGGTTCTTGTCACATGCCGAACCCCCCATCGTGGTCCTGCATGGCACAGGGGGGAGGCCTGACTGGTTCAAAGAGAGGATGTCACAGTGGTTAGGGCCATGGTCTCTGAGGCCAGAGAGCTGGTGTGTGGCTCCTCATTCCTACCTCTGTGGCTCAGGCAGGTGATGTCTCCCCTATGAACCTCAGCTGTCTCATCTGTCAAAAGGAGGTTCATTCATCCATTCACCAGCTTTTACTGAGCAACTACTATGTGCAAGTCATGGTACTAAGTGCTGAGGTCACAGCAGTGAACGAAATACAAGGCGAATCCTACCCTGTGGAGCTGGTGCTCTAGTGTGTAGTGGGTGGCGGACAGACAGATAATGACAAAAGGAGTGAGTGGCATGTATAGTGCTCCAGACAGTGAGTTGCAGGAGGGGAAGAATGAAGCAGAAGAGGAAGATGGGGGTGCTGTGTGAGCACGCGTGCATGCGTGCACATGTTGCGGTTTTAGAGTGGTGGGGAAGGTCTCACTGAGAAGTGACTTTTCATCCAAGGTGCGAAAGAGGCAAGGAAGGGAGGCATCAGGTGAATTGTGGGACCGATGGTCTGAGCAGAAGGGAACAGCTAGTGCCAAGATCCTGAGGCTGAATCGTGCTTGACATGTTCTAGGAAGAGCGGGGACACCCATGTGGCTGGAGCAGAGTCGGTGAGGTGAAGGGAGGGAGGGGGTGGGGCTGGCTGGGCAGTACCTGTGGGCTGCGGGGAGAACTTGGGGTTGCATCTGGGTGGGATGAGAGTCCTGGGAGGGTTGTTATAATATTACTGTGGCTGCTGCATTTGAAATAAATTTAGGGGTTCAGGGGCAGGAGCAAGGAGTCCAGTGAGGAGATCATTACAATAACCTGGGTGAGCAATGATGGTGGCTTGAACCAAGGGGGGGCAGTGAGGTGGAGAGGGGGGTGGGATTCTGGGTATGTTTTGAAGGCGGAACCAGCAGGGCTTGCTGATGGACTGGAAGTGGAGTGAGAGAGAGACAGAATAGCGAAGGTGACTCCAGAGTTTTGGGTCCAAATAACGGGAAGGACAGATCTCAATAGACCTTGATGTGGCACCTCCGTTGGGAGAGTCGGACGCAGTCTGTCCACCAGGCTCTTTGCATATGGCTTGGAAAAGGCTAAGTTCTCAGTACACAGGGCCTCCTTCCCAGGGCCGGGGTGGTCACAATGGCGAAACTGCAGGCGATGGCGGCCCTGATGTGACGATGATGAAGATGAGACAGTAACGGTGCTAATCCCGATGGTGACGGTGATGATGGTGATGACTATGGTGGTATTGATAACGGTCATTTTCAGATATTGAGGACTCACACCACGCCAGCCCTTTACCTGTGATATTGTGTTGAATCATAGCAACAGAGCACAGTAGGCGTTTTGACCCATTAGTAGGTGAGAAAGCAAGTTGAGAGAGGGCAGGTGATGTGTCCCAAGACACACAGGAGGTAGGAGGATCTTCCTGTCTCCTTTTGGATTAGGAGCCTGTTGGGGTTTGTTCTCTGCCCTGTTCTCTACCTTCTCACCCTAGGACCTGTCCTGACTCCAGGCGCTGAGGAGAAGGGGTTGGAGAGAAAGCTCTGAAACTTAGTGGGGGTCACACCAAAGGGGTGGTGACCCTGGTCAGGAGTGCAGTTGCTGACCGGAGAGTGTTCGGGCCTCCTTCCACCTTCAGCACCTCGCTGCTGCCCTGTCCCAACCCCTCTGGGAAGGTTTCCTGATCCCGAAAGTCTCACCCCATATTTCTCACTTAGGCTCTTTGGGAAATCCCAGTTTCTTCGAGCATTTGTGTAGCAGTCATTCTTTTTTTTTTTTAAATCCTCACCTGAGGACATTTTTTTAAAAATTGGTTTTAGAGAGAGAGGAAGGTGGGCCAGGGGATGGGAGGGAGGGAGAGAGAGAGAGAGAAAGAGAAACATCATTGTGAGAAACATCGATCAGTTGCCTCCTGTATGCGCCCCGACTGGGCATTGAACTGGCAACCTAGGTAGGTGCCCTGAATGGGCGTCAAACCTGCAACCCTTTGGTGCAGGGACGAGGCTCCAACCAACTGAGCCACCTGGCCAGGGCTGCGGCAGTCATCCTTACAGGGAACAGAATAGGAAGCTCTGGAAGATGAGAGGGTAGGGGCAGACAAAGGAGAATTGTTCAGGACTCTAGCAGGTGGTATGGGTGCCCCACCCATTTCTAAGCCTTCCCTGCAGTCACCCACAGAGGGTTCTTGACGGCTCCCTGCGTCTCTCTGACTGAGAATGTCCTCTGGTCGTAAGAAGATCCTTAGCCTGGAAGTTACCCTTCGAGGCACCCACAGTTGGTGCTGGACGGGGTGCTGAGGGATCAATACCCGGTGTTCTTATTTCCCAGATGGATTGGTTCTGGGCTATGTCAACCTCATCCACCAGAGACCCCTGAGGGGCGAGCCCCAGTTGAGGTCAGCAGGTCCTAACAGACACCTCCTGGGTTGATTTGTCCTCCCTGTCCCACCTCCCTGCTGCCTGAGTCCTTCCCGGATCACCTCTCAGATATACTGCATGTACCCCAAATTCTTCTTTCAGAGGCTTCTTCCAGGGACCCAAACTAGAATAGGGATGCAACCTTAGCATGCTGCTAAATCTGTAGCATAAGTATTGTGACACCCCCAGACAACTGTAATGCATTGTACAAAGAACAAACCTAAGGGTAATGTAAGCGATTTTAATCCCCCCGGTGGCCCCAGTCACTCCAGGGGGCACCTGGGATGATCAGGCAGACCGTGGACGCCCTGCGTCATCACTCACAGTGGGGAAGACCACTCTCCCTGGAGGCTTTCTCGGCCCTTCTCGTTTCACCATGGAGAGTCGCAGTTCAGCTCTATTGTCACATATTCTTAATGTGAAATCTGTCACATATGTTGCCCTGGCTGGTGTGGCTCAGTGGATTGAGTGCTGGCCTGCAAACTGAAAGGTTACCAGTTCAATTCCCAGTCAAGGCAAATGCCTGGGTTGCGGGCCAGGCCCCCAGTTGGGGGTGTGTGAGAAGCAACTGATCCATGTTTCTCTCACACAGCAATGTTTCTCTCCCTCTCTTTCTCCCTCCCTTCCCCTCTCTCTACAATAAATAAATAAACAAACAAACAAATAAATAAAGTCTTAAAAAATCTATCACATATGCATGAGGATGTGGAAGGCCTATGGGACATGTTTAAAGGATAATAAAATGAGCAGTCTACCCATCGCTCTGGTGACGAGCTAGAACTTAGCATTTCTTGGGAATCCTTGAAACAATGTTTCTCAAGCCTTTTTTTTTTGACTCTAACTATTGTAAGAAATGCATTTTCCCCCATGATTCCCCAGCCCACCACCACAAGAGCACATGCAGCTGAAATGAAAGTTTTCACCCCTAATCTTTTCTACATTGAAAACATTGCATGTATTTTCTTCTGCTCTAGTGGAATCTGCTCAGCTCCTTCTGTGCCCTGCTACTGGTTCACGGTTTGGAAAACAGCCTACAAGTCTGTTTGCCCTTCCTTGACTACAGGCCCCTCCCTTCCCTTCCCCAACTCCCCAAAAGTAGTCACTATCTTGAACTTTTGGGCAATAAGTTCCTTGATATTTTTTGTTTTGCTTTATATGTATTCCTAAACATTTTAACTGCTTAATTCTGCCAATGTCTGTACTTGATATAAATGGAATTATAATATATGTATGAGAATTGCTTTTTTATTTAACATTATGCTTTTGAAGTTATCCATGTTTATGTCTATGGCTGTGGTTAATTCTTTCGTAACATGGTATAGTATTTTACTATGTGAATTACCCCCATTTATTTATTCATTCTACTCTTGATGGATATTAAGGGTGTTTCCATTACAGGGCCTGTATTAGTTAGCTATAGCTGTGTAACAAATTACCCCAAGATTCAAGAACAAAGAAAGATTTATTGTCTCTTACCATTTCTAAAGGTCAAGAATCTAGAAACAGGGGAAAGGCTCTGCAAAGGAACACTGGCCTGGGCCAGCGCTTCTGTCTGGGAGAAAGGTGCCCGTCCAGCCCCTGCCTTGAAGCTGGACTCTTCAGGCCTCCCTGTAAGTCCCTTGTGCCTTTTGGGGTACCGCCCCAGTGCTGGAGCTCAAAGTAAGCGAGTCCATCAGCAAGTAAGTCTCTGTGCGGACCCTTTAAGAGAAGTGCCTGGGACTCCAGAAGCCCTCTGTCTCATTCCGCCACAGTCTTCACTGGTTTCCACAGCCAGAAGTTATGAGGACTTCTCTCCCTGGCAGGGCTGGGACCCCTCCCTCCTCAGCAGGGACCGCTGTAGCTGAGACATCCCTCCTGATTTTTATCCCCCCACATGTGGCTGTGGGACCAGCCCGTTGGTGTTTCCACCCCTCCTACCCATTTGGACCTGACTTCTTCTTTACATTCATCGTTAGTTACCGGACCTCTCTGTTCAGCTAGTCTTCAGGCACTTCTGAATGATGATTGTTCTGTAGTTTAGTTGTCATTCTGAACTGGTCACGGAGGAGGCAAGTACACCATTTCCCTACTCTGCCATCTTGATTGGAAGCCCTAAAATGACTTCTAAGTGTTAAAATTTCTCACCTGGATCTGAGAATCCCTTAGAAGGTCTAGCCCATTTCCCCCCCAGAGCCAATCATGCATCAGAATCATGTGTGGTGCCAGGTAAAATGAAGATTCCTGGCTTCCCCACCACTCCAACTGAATCAGCATCTCTCGGGTTTGGAATCCAGGAATCTGCATTTCAAACAAAAGCCCCCCCCCCCGCCCCCCCCGCCCCAGCAATTCTAGTGCACAGTATACTTTGGGACTGGCTAGCCTAGCCTCTGCCCCGAGATTGTAGCTAGGGTGGAGGATCAGGAGCATGGCTTTTAAATTCTCACGTGCTCACACATGCAGAAAACAAAGGACAGAAGACTTGCAGTCATTTTTAGATTCAGAATTTATAACCCTTCTTACCTGCTTTTACTAAATTCTTCCTAGAGTTTAGACTCTCCTTGTTTACTAGATTTTAGATTCTACCTGCTTTTACTTGTACCTACGGTTGCTCCCCTCCTGGCCTTTGATGTGGGGATTTCACAGACAGAAACATACAAGCCCTAAATTTAGACTCCTGGCTGCTTGTCCTTCCTTTCCTGCCCTCCATCCTTGAGCACATTTGGGTTGGTGGTGGTGGTTTTATTTTCATTTAGTTTAAAAATACCTCTACGTTTGAAGAGCTCTCTGTGTTAAGAACTTGAGCTACTCCTCCCCATGCTTCTACATCAAGTTCATAACCAGGGTTACTCATTCCAGGTATGAACACTTTGGGGGACAGGAGGTAGGACTGAAAAAAGAGAGAGAGAATCTGGGAACAGCTTTGATGGGTGGCGCTGGCTCAGGGCATCTCATGAGGTTCGTCAAGGTGTGGGTCTGGGCTGCCATTGTCAGTTTAGAGATGGGAGATTAGTTTCCGAGATGGCTTATTCTCCTTTAGGCAGGAGACCTCCGTGCCGTGCCGTGTGGGCCTCTCCACACAGCTGCTCACAACGTGGCTTCACCCAGAGTAGGAAGAGAGAGAGGCCACACTGCCCTGGGGAACCTTTGAGTCCCACACTGTCATTCCCATCTTATTCTATTTATTAGAAGCAAGTCACAGTCCTGCCCACACTGGACTGGAAGCAGACATGCAAGCGCGTGAATATCAGGAGGTGGGGACCCCTGGGGCCGTCTTGAAAGCTGGCTGCTGAGGGATTGACTCTTACAGCATCCTCGTTCTGGAAGCCCTGGTGCCCATCGCTTGGCGCATACCCAAGTATTTCTTTATGATTTAAACCTAGGAAGGAATCTTGGGGTCAACGGGTAGATGATGCCAAACTATTTTCCAAAGTTTTTAAATCATTTCACGCTCCAAGAAGTAGTGTATGTTTCTGGGGTCCTGCCTCTTTGCCAATACGTGGTATTTGCCTGACTTAAAAATATTTTGCATATTGGGTGGGGAGGAGATCGTATTTGCGATTTTAATTAGCATTTTTTTTGGATGACTTCTGAGGTCGATCATCTCTTCATGGGTTTGGGGGCAGTTGCAATTCTTCAGTGAAACACCTATTCACATCTTGCCCGTTTTCTCATGGAATTGTCTCTTTAGTGAGTCACTAGGGGTTCTTGATATATTTTGGATACAAATGTGTAATAAATGTCACTATCACTTTATAGTTGTCTTTTCCTTCCCTTCATGATACTTTCTGATGATTAGAACTTGATTTTCATGCAGCCGAATCTTTTCCTTTATGATTTATTGCCTCAGAACCACTCCCAATTCCTACAGCTATTCTCCTCAATTGTCTTCTGAAAGTCTTGCCTTGAGCAGCAAAGCCTTTAATCCATCTGGGATTGATTTTGAGTGGGGTACGAGGTAGGATTTTGATTTAATTTTCTTGCTCTTAGGGATAACCAGTTGGACCACCCACGATTACAAAGTAGTAGTAACCTCTTTTTATCATGCATCTGCAATACCTGCTCAGCCAGAAATGCATTTTCGTTTTGTGGGGTATATATCTGGGCCCTCTAGTGAGGGTTATTGTCTTTACCTCTATTACTTCCCTATTGCTGAGTAACGACATACTCCAAAACTCAGTCACGTAGACTGACCACGCCGCTCCCCAGTGATCTGCGTCAGGATTCCTGACGCCTGCAGTCCATGTTGAGAGGGGGCTGGCGGGCCACTTCCCAGGGGGCTCAGTCAGGCAGGACCTCGGTTCCTCTCCCCGTGGGCCACTGCCTGGGACCGACTGAGCAGCCTCGCAAGGCGGCAGCCAGGGAGCAACTCAAGAGGCCAACGTGGAAGCTGCCGTGCCTTTTAGTCCTTGGCCTTGTCACATGTCAAAAATAGTCACATGTTATTTCTCCCGTCCTCTGTTAGCAGTCAGCTCACAGAGGCAGCCTTGGGTTGGTGCGAGGGGGCTTATGAACAGGGCAGGCTGTGGCCCGCTAGGGGTCGTCTTGGAGGCAGACTACTGTGATGACGGTGTCCTAATTTCCTAATTGCTGTAGATTTGTCAGTTGAATCTGGTGCGACTAGTCCTCCCAGTTTACTCTTTTCTTGATAGAATTGTCTTGGCCAGTGGTTTTCCACACAAATTTTAACATTCATGCGTCAAATTTGTTGAAAAACCCGATACACTTAGTAAATAATAAAAACAACAGAACAAACAAAATCCTTAACCTTCAAAATGAAAATATGATCTGGCTTAGAACAAATCTTATTTAAAAAAAAAACAACACAACATTTTGGGATTTTAATTGAAATAGCTTTGAATCTACAGCTCGGTTTTGGAGAGGGTTAAAAATTTTTTCAATATTGAGTCTTTCCAGGTAAGAATTAGTATGCGCCTCACTCTATTTATTTAGATTCTCTTTTCTGTCTTTCAATAGCAGTTTATAATTTTCTCCATAAAGGATTTGCACTTCTTTTTGTTAGGTTTGTTAGAGATTACCGGCTTTTTAAAATTTATTTGTCTTACACTTTTAAGGTCAGGGTGAGTGGTATCCTTTTAAAATTGAAGCCCCACGTCCGTACAGCGAAATGCTCAAGTCTGCAGTGTTCCGCCAATCAGTTCCAGCACTTGTTTACCCTGGTGCAACCCACACCCTTATCAAGACACAGAACGTTTTCATCACTTGTGGGATTTCTCAGTCAATCTCCACCGCCCTCCCCACCCCAGGGGCGACCGCCATCTGATTTCTATCACTGTAGGTTGGTTTTGCTTATTCTAGGATTTCGCAAATGTTATCTTAAAAAAAATGTTCTGATTCATTATTGCTGATGTACCAACACACAGTAAACTTCATATACTGATATTGTATTCAGTCACATTGCCAAATTATTTTATTTAATTTTTTTTTAAATTAAAAAATTTTCAATTACTGCTGGCATATGATACTGTATTAGTTTCAGGTATACGGCAGAGCGGTTAGAGATTTATATAACCTACGTCGTAATCACCACAGTAAGTCTTGAGCCCACCCGGCAGCACACATACTCACTGTGGTATATTGACGGTATTCCGCGTTCTCCCTTTGCATCTCCATGACTGCCTTGTAGCTGCCCGTCTGTGCTTCTCTGTCCCTTCGCCTTTTTCACCCAGCCCCCGAGCCCCTTGCCTCCAGCAGCCGTCAGTCTGTTCTCTGTGTTTATGAGTTTGTTTCTGTTTTGTTCATTTATTTTGTTTTTTAGATTCCACAGATAAGTGAAACCATGTGGTGTTTGCCTTTCTCTGACTTCCTTCACTTAGCATAATAGCAAAATTATTTTACTAATGACAGTGATTTATCTGTACATTCTTTGGGGCTTTTTATGTTGACAGTTGGCAATATCATCTGCAAAAAATGACCATTGTATTTCTTTCTCTTCTTTCTCTGTCCTGCCCTGCAGTGCAGGTGAAGATCTTCGACACACAGATGACTAGAGATGGTAACAGTGGGCAACCTTCACGTGGTTCTGATTTCGCAGGCAGTCTTTTTAACATTTTACTCTTAAGTATCATATTTCACTTTTTATTTAAAACAAAGGCTCGAGGTTTTTTGAAGATGCTTTATATCAGTTTCAGATGTTCCTTCCCATTCCTACTCTGTCAAGAGTGGTTTTTCTCTCTTTGTTTACGAGGAATGGAGGTTGAATTGCTGCAGAGTCTTTCAGGTGTGTCTCACGGTGGCCAGTCTCTCGCTGACGGAGAGAGAACAGGATCCAGCTAGAATGTAGTAGCACCGTCCATGTCACATTTATTTTACACGGGCTTTGTTTACAGCGAATGGTCCTGGTTTCCTTGGCTAGTAGGATGCAAAGTTCTCTCTTAAGTACATCTGTTGATGTGAAAGGTAATTCAAAGTCCGTGCCCCGCAGAGAATGGGGTAGGCAGACTGGATGTGGCAGTGATCAGGAAGATACAGTCCAGGGGGAGAGGGTGATGCTTGGCACAAGAAACGGCATGTGCTGAGTGCTTCATACGTGCTGGTGGGCCCAGTGCTTGCAGTCACACTGCCCGGGCTTGCATCCTGGCTGCCTGGTTCTGCCTCAGTTTCCTTATCTGTAAACGAGGATGAGAGTAGTACTTACCTTGCAGGATTCCATGTCATCTGTCAGTGGATGGATAGAGGCCAGCAGACAGACTCAGAAGCAGAGAGTAGAAAGGTGGTTGCCAGGGGCAGGGTGGTGGAGGAACTGAGGAGATATGAGAAGATACACACTGGCAGTGATGGAGGGTGAGGCAGCCTAGCAATGTAAGGTGCAGGCATGATGCCCGCCCTCAGAAACGCTACTGGTAATGCTGGGCACAGGCTGAGCGCACCGGTTTCAGGGGCACGAACACACATGGAACCCAGTGACTGCGTGAGCTGGTGTGTGAATTAGCTCGATTGTCGCCATCTCTCTAGGAATATCCAGTCGTCATGTTGTACACCTTCAATATACAAGACAGTTTCTATTTTGAAGTATATAAATGTTAAAGATACATAGAGTGCTGGGGGTTGAGCACATGCATGCCGGTGCTCATTGCAAGGCAGTGACATGCTGTGGTCCAGGAAGTCGGCTAGAGATTCACAGCGCCCTGGAGTTTAATTCCAGCTCTTCCACGGTTTTCCTCTTGGGCAGCTTTCCCCCCCTCTCGGAACCTACTTCCTCATAGGGAAAATGGGCATTAAAAACTCACAGGGCTGTCATGGGAACAGAATAAACCGAGTGCCCAACCATAGGTGGCAGGCAGCTAAAAATGCAAATGTTGTTATTGTAGAGTCACAGGGTGGGGTTAGCAGACCCAGGAGTCACCTGGAGAGCTTGCTGAAAGGCAATCTTCCAGGCCTCGTGGACAAATACTTTGTGTGGGTCTGCTGCACTTTCTAGGTGCTAGACATCCACCAAGGAATAGAGCAGTGGCCCTACCCTCCTAAAAGTGACTTTTTATTTGGGGGAGGTAGAGAGAATAGAAAATGTCAGAGTTGGGGGAGGGGTTGCTATGTTAAATAAAGTGCTCAGAGGGGGCCTCATGGCGAAGGTGACCTTTGAGCAAAGACCTGAAGAAGGTGGCAAGGAACCTTGTGGACATCGGGGTGTCTGAGTTTGCCAGGGCTGCCATTGCAAAGTCCCACAGACTCAGGGCTTCAACAGAAATTTATGTCTTACACTTTTGGAGGCTGGTAGTCCAAATTGAGGCGTAAGTGGGTTTGGTTTCTTCCGAGGCCTCTCTCCGTAACTTGCGGATGGCCACCTTCTCCCTGTGTCCTGACATCTTTCCTCCGTGCTTGTCTGTGTCCTAATCTCCTCCTGTAAGGACATCAATCATATTGGATTAGAGCCACCTCATTTTACCCCAGTTACCTGTTTTAAGGCCCTATCTCCAAATACAGTCCCATTCCAATGTCCTGGGGGTTAGGACTTCAACATACGGATTTTGGGAGGGACACAATTCACCCACAACACAGGGAAAAGTGCTTTGTAAGAAGCGAGTGTAACTAGCACAAAGGCCCCGGGGCAGGACGGTGCCTGGAGTGTTGGAAAAGAATGGGGAGGCCCATGTGGCTGGAGAGGAGTGAGCAAGGGGGAGAGAAGGAGGAGGTGAGGGCAGGGAGGTGATGGGGGCAGGTTGAGCAGGGCCTTGTGGGCCTCAGGGAGGACTTGGGCTTTTATCCTGAGGGAGGTGGGAGCTCTGGGGGGCTGTGGGCAGAGGAGGGACTGGACCTAACTCCAGTGTCTACAGACCAAGGCGGTTTGAGGGGGAAGGACCTGGAAGATGCATTTTTAAAAATTGAGGTATAATTCATAGACCATAAAATTGACCATTTTAAAGCATTCAATTCAGTGTTTTTTTCTGTTTAATTATATTGATTATGCTAATTACATTGTCCTGATTTTTCTCCCTTTGCGCCCCCTCCACCCAGCACCCCTCACTTGCTCAGGCAATCCCCCCACCACTGTTCATGTCCATGGGTCATTCTGATAAGTTCTTTGGCTACTCCATTTCCTGTGCTGCACTTCACATCCCCATGGCTGTTCTGTAACTGCCTATTTGTACTTCTTAATCCCCTCACCTCTTCGCCCATTCTCCCGCACCCCTCTCTCATCTGGCAACCTTCTGGTAACTAACTTCTTTCCTCTTGCCTCTTTTAAGATTCTCTCTTTATCTTTAACCTTTGGCATTTTAATTATGATGTGTCTTGGAGTGGGCCTCTTTGCACATATCTTGTTTGGGACTCTCTGTGCTTCCTGGACTTGTATGTCTATTTCCTTTACCAGGTTAGGGAAATTTTCTTTCACTATTTTTTCAAATAGATTTCCAATTTCTCGCTTTTTCTCTTCTTCTTCTGGCCCCTCTGTGTTGTGAATGTTGGACGTCTTGAATTTATCCTAGAGGCTGCTTATACTATCCTAATTTTTATTTTATTCTTTTTTTCTTGTTCTGATTGGTTATTTTTTGCTTCCTTATATTCTAAATCATTGATTTGATTCTCGGCTTTATCCACTCTACTGTTGTTTCCCTATAAATTGTTTTTCTATTTCAATTAGTGTGTCTTTCGTTTCTGACTGGATCTTTTTTATGCTGCTGTGGTCCTCACTAAGTTCCTTGAGCATCCTTATAACCAGCGTTTTGAACTCTGCATCTGACAGATCACTTATCTCCATTTCGTTTAGCTCTTTTTTTTTGTTTTGATCTGTTCTTTCATTTGGGCCGTGTTTCTTTGTCACTTCATTTTGGCAGCCTCCCTGTGTTTGTTTCTATGTATTAGGTAGAGCTGCTATGACTTCCTGTCTTGGTAGTGTGACCTAATGTAGTAGGTGTCTTGTAGGGTCCAGTAGCACAGCCTCCCCTATCACCCAAGCTGGGTACTTGAGGTGCGCTCTCCACGTGGGCTGAGTACACACTCCTCTTGTAGTTGAGCCTTGGCTGCTCTTGGCAGATCAATGGAAGGGATTTACCCAGGCCAGTCAGCTGCAAGGATTGGCTGTGACCACTTACTACCAACTTCTACTCTCCGTGGAGGATCAGGGGTGCAGGGGCAGGGTAGTGGTGCTCTGACTTGGTCTGTAGCCACCCACTGGGTGTGCTGGCCTTAGGATTTCCCTGGTGGTGTATGCCAAGGTCTGCCCCTACTTGTGTTTTGCTCAGGGCCACCCTTCCTGAGCTATAAAGCAATCTGAGATGGCTGCTACTTGTGCTGGGCTTGGAGATTCCCAGGCAAAGCCAAGCTGTGAATCTAGGCTGGCCACTGCTAGTGCTGGGCCTGGGGCTCACTGAGGCCGGCTGTTGCTTGTTTGAGAGGATTTAGGGAGTTGTGAAGCCTGGGCTATAACTGGCCATTCATGTGAAAAGCAGCTTGGGTGGGCCTGTAAGTTGGGTGGGGCAGAGTCTCTAGGGATCTCCAAGGAGGGTTAAACCGTGTTAGCCAGTTTGATGGAGTCTCAGATATGGCACCATCTTGCCAGCTCTGTGGCTCTGTTGGGGGAGGGCTTAGCAAAGGGATTATGGCTTCTGTGTGCCTTGATGCCAAACACTCCAATTTCTCCCCATATATGACATTGGTGCCCTTCAAGCTGCTACCCCAGTACTGGAGCTCAGAAGGAGTGAGTCTGAGTAGGTGAGCCTATGTGTGGGTTCTTTAAGAGGAACTGCTTGGGGATCCAGCAGCTTCTTCCACTGTATCAATCTCCACTGGTTTTTTGTAGCCAGAAGTTGTGGGAGCTTATCTTCCTGGCACTGGAACCCTGGGCTGAGGGGCCTGGTGTGGGACTGGGACTCCTCACTCGCAAGACATCCCTCCTGAATTTTCATCAACCACACGTGGGTGTGGAACCAGCCTACTCTGTGTCTTCTCCCTTCCTACCAGTTGGGTTGGATGTGGTTTCTTTAATTACATAGTTGTCAGACTTCCATTCAGCTCAATTTCTAATGGTTCTGAGTGATGGTTGTTCTATAGTTTAGTTGTAATTTTGATGTGGTTGTGTGAAGAATTGAGCCATGTCTGCCTATGCTGCCATCTTGACCGGAAGCTCAGTGGTTTTTAATTTATTCACAAAATTGTACAGCAGTCACTACTATCTAATTACAGAAACTTCATCCTCCCCCAAAGAAACCCCATGTCCATTAGCAGTCACCCTCAATTCTCCCCTCCCCAGCTCCTGGCAATCACTGACCTACTTCCTGTCTCTGGACTTGTCTGTTCTGGACATCTCACATAAATGGAAGCACACTGTGTGGCCTTTTGTGTCTGGCTTCTCTCACTGAGCGTCATGTGTTCAGGGTCCCTCCACGTTGTAGTGAGTGTCAGTGCTTCACCCCTCTTCACGCTGAGTGGTGCTCCAGCGCGTGGATTTGCCTGTTCTGGACATTTTGTATGAATGTGGCTTTGGGAGATGCATTTTAACCAGGTCTCCCGATGAGCCTGCTCCAGAAATCTTGGTCAGCATTGACTGTGTAGAGCGTGCTGGGGGCCATGGGAGAGGCCAGCTCTGTGTGCGGGGGGAGGCTGTTGGTTGGGAGGTTGGTTAGAATTCTTTATGATCTCAGGGACCTTAGAGAGAGCTGAGCTCATCGGGACATTTGAATGAGCTGATATGGGGCAAATGCGAGGATGCGAGGGCTTGTTCGTATCAGAGCCAAACACTGCCCAAACCCGCGCAACACCCTGTACGTCTGACTGCCGATGCCTTCTGGTTGCAAGTCACAGCAGCCTAGCCCAAACTGATTCAATCAGAAAGGAATGTGTTGGCTCATGCAATGGAGAAGTTCAGGGGTATTTTGTATAAATGGAAACATACAATATGTGATCATTTATGCCTGGCTTCTCTCAATATCATGGTTTTGAGGGTGTCCACTTTGTGTGTCAGTACTTTGCCCCTTTCGTGGCTGGACAATATCCCATCACATGGACATACCTCTTTCTGCTCATCCATTTATCAGTGGGTGGACATCAGTGAATTCATAGAGACAGAAAGCAAACTAATGGTTGCCAGGGGGAAGGGAGAAGAGCAGGAAATGGAAAGCAACCAGTTAATGGGTGTAGGGTTTCCTTTTGGGGTGATAGAAATGTCTTGGAACTAGATGGGGTGATAATTGCATACTGTTTCGAATGTACTAAATGTCACTGAAGTGTTCAACATGCTTACATTTTCTCATTTTGGTAAAATATATATAATTTATATATGTATAAGTAAAATGATATAAATATGTTTTTTTTAATTATTCTTTTTTAAAAATACTTTATTTATTTTTAGAGGAGGAGGGAGGGAAAAAGAAGGGAAAGTATCAATGTGTGGTTGCCTCTCGCCTGCCCCCTACTGGGGACCTGGCCCACAAACCTGGCATGTGCCTCGACTGGGAATCAAACTGGTGACCTTTCGATTTGCAGGTTGGTGCTCCATGTACTGAGCCACATCAGTCAGGGATATGTTTTATAAATATAAAAAAAATTTATATGAAGATATGTAAATGAAATGATCGCATTTATGGTTTAACCATTTGTAGTTAACCCCATTACATCAATGTAACCATTAATACATTCAGTGGTATTAAATACTTTGACATTGTTGTGTAACTGTCACCCCTGTATCCAAACCTGAAGTTTTTTATTCGACACGGAAGCACGCTTCTCATTAAACACTAAACTCCCCGTCCCCCCCAGACCTTGCCCCCCACCATCTCCTTCCTGCTCTGTGGATCTGACTCCTCCAGGGACCATGTCAGTGGGATCACGTAGAGTCTGTCCTTCTGTGTCTGGCTCATTTCACTGAGCATAATGTTCTCAAGGCTTATCCATGTTGTAGCATAAATCAAAATCTCATTCCTTTTTAATGGCTGAGTAACATTCCATTGCATGGATTATAGCACATTCGGTTACTGGCTAATGGTTAACTTTACGTTATGTGAATTCTACCTCAGTACAAAACTTGAGGTGTAGATCTGGCTTCAGGTACAGCTTTCTCTTTATCAAAAGAGGGAGTGTTTTACGGAGGGGGCTGTGCTTTACTCTCCCTTTGTGTGCCAGTCCCCAAGCGAGACTGCCAGGGCTCCGCCTCACCCCTGTCCCTTTACGTTTCGCCCTTATTTCTGTTCTATCCACAGTTCCTGTGCCTTAAGAACATCCGTACCTTCTTGTCTACCTGCTGTGAGAAGTTTGGCCTCAAGAGGAGTGAGCTCTTTGAGGCCTTTGACCTCTTCGATGTGCAGGATTTTGGGAAGGTGAGCTGGGCACATAGAGCCCAGAGATTGGTTTTCAATCTATTTCCATGAGTGTCTACACCAGACAGGCTAAGAGCTGTTAGGGGAAGGACTGATGTGCCACACCAGGCCGTCACCAAGTGCAAAGAGCCTGGCTTAGGATTCGAGGAATTGGGTTTGAGCCCCTGCTTCACCACTTGCTGTGTGACCTTAAACAGGTGGCCATGCCTCTCTGAGTCCTAGGGAATAATATCATCCCATTCTCTTCTAGTGGTTCTGAGGATTAAATAAGACAATAGGACTAAGTGGTGGGTGCTCAGTTAAGGGAACACAGTCATGCTGATGTGGGACGATGGGACGGTGAAGAAATCTTGAATTAGGCTCCCAGAGGCATGAGCGGATCTAACTTTAAGGTGCAGTCTCAGCACCTCGGAGTCCAAGGCTGTGTTCTGGCATTTGGGTGGGCAAGGAGCTTGCTGAGCAAAACACCGCCCTTGTCCCAGGTCATCTACACCCTGTCTGCCCTGTCCTGGACCCCGATTGCACAGAACAAGGGGATCATGTGAGTAACCACTGAGGTGACAGACAGCTTCGGGCTGATCCATCCTCCCCGTCCTTGAAGCCCCTCCCCTCCTGGCCCCCAAGCCTCTGGCTCACATCACCCTGGCCCCCTAGGCCCTTCCCCACTGAGGAGGAGAGTGTGGGGGACGAGGACATCTACAGTGGCCTGTCTGACCAGATTGAGTGAGTGTCTGGGGACGTAGCCCTGCCCTGGGGGCCTTAGGGGGCCATGACTATGCCCTGGGGGTCTGAGGGGACACAGCCTGGATCCGGGAGGGCTCTGAGGGTCCCCTGGCCAGGGGTTGCGGTGGCCCTGCCTGACCCCATGTGCTGCAGTGACACAGTGGAGGAAGACGAGGACCTGTATGACTGTGTGGAGAGCGAGGAGGCGGAAGGCGACGAGATCTATGAGGACCTCATGCGCTCGGAGCCTGTGCCCGTGCCGGTGTGTGGGGGCAAAGGCCGGGACCGGGGTGGGGGCACGGCGGGGGCAGCCCCGGGTGCCCCAACACCAGCTTCTCCTCCCTGATCTCAGCCCAAGATGACAGAGTATGACAAGCGGTGCTGCTGCCTACGAGAGATCCAGCAGACAGAGGAGAAGTACACGGACACGCTGGGCTCCATCCAACAGGTGCATGTCCACCTGCCCGCTGCCTGTGCGACCCTGCCTGAGAGGCCCCACTGCCCTTGCTTTGTGTTTCTTTTTCTCTCTTGCTCCCTGGTTTTCTGCGTCCTTCACCCAGTCTTGTTTCTCTCTGTCTGTCTGTGTCTTTTTCCCTGTGTGTCCTCTCCATGCAACTCTGCTATTGTCTTTGACTTTCTATTTTCTCTATTTCCTTTGTTTTTATTAACAGCGTGACTGAGATGTACTTACTCTGGCATACAGTTCACCCGTTTAACACATACAATTCACTGGCTCTCGGTCGATACTCAAGGTTGTGCCACCACCACATTTTAATTTTGGAGCATTTTCATCACCCCCAGAGAAACTCCATACTCTTTATCCATCACCCCTTCCTCGTCCATCATCCCTAGCTCCCGGCAACCACTAGTTTACTTTCTGTCTCTCTGACGTTGCCTATTTTGGATATTTCGTATATGGGATCACACACTATGCGGCCTTTGGCGTCTGGCTTCTCTCACTGAGCATGGTGTTTTCAAGGTCCTTCCATGTTGTAGTGAGTGTCAGAGCCTCCCCTTTTCACGGCTGAGTAATATTCCACGGTGTGGGTGGACCCCGTTTTGTTACCTTGGGTTGTTTCCACTTCTCGGCCGTTGTGAGTAATGCTGCTGTGAACGGTCATGCGCAGGTTTGCTTGTGGACATTCTCTCTCTGTCTCTCCTTTCCTGCCTGTCTTTGTCTCTGTCTTTCTCTCTTTTCTCTCCATACCTCTGTCTCTTTTTCTCTTGGACTCTCTGTTGTTTGCCTCTTTCCGTCTCTGTCTCCCTGCCCGTCTCTCTGGGCCTGGGCCGGAGGAAAGGGCCTTACCTTCCTCCGTCCTCTCCCCTCCCTGCAGCACTTCATGAAGCCCCTGCAACGGTTCCTCAAACCCAATGATATAGAGACCATCTTCGTAAACATTGAGGTGAGCCAGCCTGTCCCCAGCCCTCTCTCAGCTTGCTCTCCTGGTCTCTCTTCCACCCACCCCTGGGCTGCTGTCACGTGGGCACCATCTGCTGGGCCCATCTGTCCCTGGAGTGTGGCGATTGAGAGCTGGGCAACAGAGGATGAGTGGATGACCCTTCTCGCGAGCCCCAGGCTGCTGCCCTGCCCTCACTCCTCTCTCTGGCTAGGACCTGCTTCATGTGCACACTAACTTCCTGAAGGAGCTGAAGGAAGCCCTGGCCACCACCAGTGCACCAACGCTCTACCAGGTCTTCATCAAATACAAGGAGAGGTGAGACCCAGCTGGCCACCCTCCAGCTCTACACCCCAGGCTAGGCGTTTGAGAGGCCTTGCTCTTAGAGGCCATTAGACAGGAAGGGATTTTCCTTCTTTGCTCATGGGCAAGGGGCTACCCATCTCCCTAGCTTTGCCTTTTGCAAGCTGGGTGTGACTCTGGGAAGTCACTTAACCTCTCTGCGCTTCCGCTTCCATCTCTATAAAGTCGGTGTGGCACAGGAATGTACCTGCTGGGTTGTGGTGAGGACGGAATAAATTAATGCCTAAAGTTCTTAGCACAGGGCCTGGCACACAGCATGTGCTCAGTGAGTTTGTCAAGTAAATAGACATTGAACAGAGATGATACGCCAAGTGCTAGGAGCCTCTTGTGCGTTGTTGCATTTACTGTTATAATGACCCCTTGTGGGAAATGCTGTTGTTTTAACGACACACGGAGGCTCAGCATCACTCAGCTGCAAGGGGGTGGCACCGGACCGATGCCCAGAGTTGCCTGGTGGCCTGGCCTTGGTGCCAGCCACTGTTACCTGTCCGGCCACTGCTACCTCTCCTCTCCCACAGGTTCCTTGTCTACGGCCGCTACTGCAGCCAGGTGGAGTCGGCCAGCAAGCACCTGGACCGCGTGGCCAGCGCTCGGGAGGACGTGCAAATGAAACTAGAGGTTGGGGCCGGACCCCACCTGGGGGGCTCTTTTGCTCCTTCACAGGCCGCGGGGACGGCAGGGAGGACACTGAGTTAGAGATGGCATCGCTTTCCGCTTCAGCCCAGCCACGGCTCTGCCCATCGGAGGTTTGGGGAGGGAGGTACTGGAGCAGGAAGAAATGGGCCGAAGCCCTAGAGCCCTGACCCCCACTGAACCGTGGCTCTAGCTGAGCCCGATGCCAGGCTGAGGTCATGACCCTAAACTTAACTCTGACTCCAAACTGAATCTTAGCCCCGGGCTGAGCCCCAGTCCTGGCTGTGTTCCAAGTCTGGGCTGAGCTCCAGATTCTCACTGAGCCCGATCCTGGACTGAACCCCCACTGGGACCAGTGTGTCTAGTGGAAGCACAGATAGGGCAGTGATGATGAGGAGTCACCTGTGTGCACCGTACAACCAGCCTCTTTGTCTGCACGGTGGGGACCCTCCCTCCCTCTTTTCTCTCTCCAGCCCTACTCAGGCCGTCTTCCAGCTGGGTCTTCAACCGCCCCTTGCCGCCTGGCATTCTTCCTTCTTTATTTCCTCAGGGGAGATAGGATGCTTCTGGCTCTAGAAAAATCCATACCTGCCCCCACCTCACCGTGCTTACTTGTTCTCTGATCCCCCAGGAATGTTCTCAGCGAGCAAACAATGGGAGGTTCACCTTGCGGGACCTGCTGATGGTGCCGATGCAGAGGGTGCTCAAGTACCACCTTCTTCTCCAGGTGCATAAGGGGGGGGGCCTTCTGGGTTCATTGACTATGGTCTTGGCATACCCACCTCCTTGTGTCACAGGAGTAGGGGTGGGGCTGGCTTCTGGAGGGTTCACTGGGGCCATGCCCTGGCCTCAGGACAGCAGGAGGAAGACAGAGGAGCTGGTGGGTCAGGGTTGTTTGGAAGGACCCCCAGGAGGAAAAGACAGGCCTAGGTGATGTCTGTCTCCACGCGTCACGCAGGAGCTGGTGAAACACACGCAGGATGCAATGGAGAAGGAGAACCTACGGCTCGCCTTGGACGCAATGAGGGTGAGTGGTCACACACAGGGATGACAGTCACACACATTTGGGGTAGTGCTGCACACTGCCACCTGGACACGCAGTCACACCCATGGGCAACACCTCCCCCACCACAAGGTGAGATGCATCCCCCTTTAGGACAGTGACATGCTGTGGACACCTCTTTATGACTCTTGAAAGCCCCTGGCGGGGGCTGACTCCTACCCACGCCTGTTGGAGATTGGGCTGGGTTGGGGGGTGCCCAGGCTCACATCTGACCAACCCCCAGGACCTGGCACAGTGTGTGAATGAGGTCAAGAGGGATAATGAGACCCTGCGGCAGATCACCAACTTCCAGCTGTCTATTGAGAACCTGGTGAGGATGTGGGGCAGGGAGGGCCAGGGATGTAGCCATGTAGGGAGGGTGTTTGGTCTCCTTCTTGGTGGCCCCTTGCCAGATCCTCTGCCTACTTACTACCTAGGACCAGTCTCTGGCCCACTATGGCCGGCCCAAGATCGATGGGGAACTGAAGATCACCACTGTGGAGCGCCGCTCCAAGATGGACAGGTTGGGGGGAACCTGGGCGGAGGGGCAGGCCCAGGTTCTTAGATAGGCAGGTGGGTGGAGCCAACACAAATCTGGGCAGAGCCTTGGCATGGGTGGAGCCAGGTTTCTAAATAGACATGTGGTGGGGGGGCCACCCCGACCAGGAGGTGGAGTCTAGATGTACAGGACAAAGCCAGCGTGGTTGTGTGGGTGGAGCCAATATCCGCAGGTGGCAAGGTCAGCTTGGAACAATGGGCAAGGCCAAGATGGGCAGGTGGGCGTGGACACGTTGGCCAAGTGGGAAGAGAAGGTAGGAGTCCTGGATGGACAGCGGGGTGGACCCTGAAGGTGGAAGGAATCAGGCAGAGAGCTGGGAGGGACTGCTGGGAGGGGCCAGGCAGAGGCACCTCACCCAGCTGCTCCCAGGTATGCCTTCCTGCTGGACAAAGCTCTGTTCATCTGTAAGCGCCGAGGGGACTCCTACGAACTCAAGGACTTTGTGAACCTGCACAGCTTCCAGGTTCGAGATGACTCTTCGGGAGACCGTGACAACAAGAAGGTGGGGCCCTGAGGCTGGAACTGGGGACCCCACTGCTGGGAAGCCTCAGTGCTTGAGACATTCCACTTGGCCTTTGGAATGAATGCCTGTGTGTGTCTCAGACGTGAGTGCGTGTGTGGTTTTAGATTTATGGTTGTGTATTTGGTTGTCCTAGGCAGCCCTTTACAGTGGTGAGTGCATGACTCTCCTGGGGCAGAAGGGCTGTTACTGGCCCCACCCTTTTCTCTTTGCAAGGACAGGGGTTCAGGGCCATGTGGCCCCACCCTCTGCAGGGTGAGCACCTTCATTCTGAACCCTGCTTCTCTGCAGTGGACTCACATGTTTCTCCTGATTGAGGACCAAGGTGCTCAGGGCTATGAGCTGTTCTTCAAGACACGAGAGCTGAAGAAGAAGTGGATGGAGCAGTTCGAGATGGCCATGTGAGAGCCTCCTCCTCCATATTCATATTTTCAGAGGACTCTGTCGCATGGGTGCAGGGGCTGGGAGGCAGTTCTGTGCTCCAGTCTCACATCTGCTTTGACATTCTGTGGGACCACTCTGAACCTCAGTTTCATCATCTGGGAAATGGGAGAGACAGGCTTAAGGCTGTCTGCGTCACCAGAACGCCAAAGTTCTGTGCAAGCTTTGGTTACCAGGTAGAAGTTTTCCCTCCTCTTCCTCCACTTCCTCCTTTGTTTGGTTCTTCCCCTTGAAGTGAAATTCACATAACAAAAAATCAGCCAATTTAAAGTGTACATTTCAGTGGCATTTAGTACATCACCTTGTGCAACCATGACCTCTACTTCCAAAACACACTCACACCCGCCCCTGCACAAGGAGACCCTGTACCCATGAAGCAGTTTCTCCCCACTTCCCCCTCTCATGCCACTTACCTGCTTTCTGTCTCCTCTCCTGTCACATAGCAGCCCTGGCAAAAAGTAGTCACAACGGCCAAAAGGTGGCAGTGACCCAAACGGCCGTCAGTGGGTGAAAGGACACACACAGTTTGACATACCCATGCAGTGGAATGGGGTCAGCCATGAAAAGGAAGGAATTCCTGGTCCACCCAAGCTGCAGCATGTATGAGCACTCTATTCCTTTTTGCGGTCAAACACTAATCCATTGAGTGAACTTGTCTTCTGTCTCCAGCTCCAACATCTACCCTGAGAATGCCACGGCCAACGGGCATGACTTCCAGATGTTCTCCTTCGAGGAGACCACGTCCTGCAAGGCTTGCCAGATGCTGTTGAGGTGGGAGTCTAGGGGGATGGGCTCGGGTCTTGGGCTTGGTCAGCGCTTCCTCTTTCAATGGGCTCCTGTGGCGGGGAGGCGGGAGGCTGTCCTTTGATCTTAAGCCTCTCCATCTCCTCCCTGCTCTGAAGAGAACCCAGCCCTTCACATTGTGGGTAAATGATTGGCTGCGTCCATCTATGTCACTGACTCCTTTATCTCGCCCTCTGCATGCCAGAGGTACTTTCTATCAGGGCTACCGTTGTCACCGGTGTCGGGCGCCTGCACACAAAGAGTGTCTGGGGAGAGTCCCTCCATGTGGCCGCCATGGGCAAGGTACCATGGGAGAGACAGCAGAGGTGGGCTTGGTTCTGTGAGGGACATTTTTCATCCTAACTTTCTTTTTCCCTCCTATAGATTTTTCTGGAACCATGAAGAAGGTAAGACTCCATACTTCTTTCCGTGCCTGCAAATTATGGGGGGGTAATGATGAGAGGTCCTGGGGGACCCCCACAGGGGGCATGGCCCTTTGCTGGGTGCTCAGATAGGGGCTGAGGAGTGCCCAGGTTGGGCACAGGTAGCCATGCTGGCTTTCTTGGTGTCTCCCTCCAGGATAGGCCACATCGCCGGCCTCAGGACAAAAAGAGGAATGAGCTGGGTGAGTCAGCAGGGGGCGCTGTGTGGGGCAGGAGGAAATCTGGTCTTTGTTTCAGGGATGCTGGCCCAGGGACAGAGCTCAACGTTTATATCAATGACCACATAATGTCCTGCTGATAAAGCATTTGTGTCCATCCTAGAAACACGAACGGAATGTAAAAATAACGAACCCAAATTCTTTACCTGCTTTGTTCAAACACTGTGGAGGGAATGCATGGAACGTAGCAATCCTTGTTAAGATCTTCTTGCTGTGCCATCCACCTTTCTTATTCGCTGCCTCTTTTTTGTTTCTGGCTGACAAACTGCCATAGTCTTAGCTGACTAGCACACCTGGTATCGTTCTTTTCATCCCCTCTTCTACTGATTCTGTGCCACGAAATTGCGCTGTAGCACAGTGGTGTCAGCCAAGCGTCCTCCACCTGGAGGACGGGGGATGGAGACACAGTTTGGCCACGCCAGAATTCTTTCTAGTTCAATGACAGGGAGAAAAGGCTGGAGTCCTTCACAAGTCAATGGTTTTTGTGGAATCACAGCAGTGATGGGTGACTTTTATTCAGCCTCTGTTGGCCCACTCGGGACAGATATTACCTAAACAGTTGTGCTTCTCACCCTCCCAAATCCCAGGCTGGTGGAGGGATTAAGTTGTTACAGTTATGAGGGGTAAATTACAGGGTTTTCTGGAGCATAAAACTGGGGGACCTGACGAATCTGAACCTTCAGGGAGGGCTTCTCAGAGGAGGAGATGTTTAGGTGGACACTTGCGGGGCAAGAGGAGTTAGGCGGAGGGGAGGGCAGGGGCGTTCCAGGCACGGGGAGTGCACGTGCCAAGGCTCAGAGGCAGGAGGGCAAGGTGCTGTGGAAGACGTGGAGACGGCTTGGGGTGGCCGAGAGGGACAAACCCCCTGCTCACAGCCCTGGGGAGCAGTGTGGAGACTCAGATTTCACATCTGTCTACTGCTCGCATTGGCTCATCTCCATAGACATGAGTATGTGTGCGTGTCCATCATGCACACATACCCTCCACGCATGCTCATACACGTCAGTCACATATACACTCTTACTGAGATACACAGTATACACTGCAAGGTATACAAGGTGACTGATCTTAACTGTATGTGGATCAATGAATTTCCACCCAAGTGGCCAACAGTCAGATCAAGGTATAGAACATTACTATCACTCTGGAACTGCACTGTCCAATATAAATAGGAATTAATTTAAATAGCCTTAAAAATCCTTTTACTCAGTCACTCTAGCCACCTTTCAAGTACTCAGTGGCCAGTGGTCACAGCACAAATTACGGTTCATTTCCTTCATCACAGGAAGTTTGATGGGACAGCACTGGTACCCACCTAGTCCCAGAGGGAGCCACTGTCTGACTCTGTCACCACAGATTAGTTTTGCTTGTCCTTGAACTTCATAAAAGTGAAATCATACAGTATGGACTCTTACTGCATCTGGCTTCTTTAATTCCACACAGTGTTGGTGAGATTCATTGATGTGGTTGCTTGTAGTGATAGCCTGTTCTTTTTCATTGCTGTGTAGTATTCCACTGTGATTATCATCATACTCTGTGCATCCATTTTATTGAGGACATTTGGTTTGTTGCCAGTTTTTGGCTTTTGGGGACCAGGCTGCTGCGAACATTTTTGACTTTCAAAAAGTCAAAACATTTGAACATTTATGACTTTCAGTGGACATGTGTTTTCATTTCTCTTGGGAAACTGCTGGATCACCAGGGAGACATTCTGTTTAGTTTTAGTAGATTCTGCCCACCAGTTTTCCAAAGTGGATTCCCACCAGCAATGTGGGAGGGTCCCAGGTGCTCGCCAACCTGGCCACCGCTTGGCCTTGTCAGTCTCTTTAATTTTACTCTTCTGGTGGGTGGTGAGACTCAGGCTTTGAAATCCCTGGGTACCAGCCCACCGTGGAGATGGATGGCAGTTTTTCCTCCCCTCTAGGGCTGCCCAAGATGGAGGTCTGCCAGGAGTACTACGGGATCCCTCCTCCCCCGGGAGCCATTGGCCCTTTCCTACGGCTCAACCCCGGGGACATCGTGGAGCTCACCAAGGCCGAGGCGGAACAGAACTGGTGGGAGGTACAGGCTGGGGCCACGGGAGTGACGGAGAAGGACCCAAGTGTGGGGTCATGGCTATAGGTGACCCTGCGAAGTGGGGTTGTGGCCCCACTGGACCCTAGTGAGGGAAGGCTAGTCTGGAGGAGGCACCTGGGGAGGGGGCTGTAGGTGGACTTTTCTGGGGCTAGCCTGGCTCTTCTGAGCTGGCTGTCTCCCCAGGAAGGTGATGCTGCTTGGCACATCCTTGGGTCATCCAGGCCACAGAGACAGAGATGGCAGCCAGAGCGGCCATTAGGTGGAAAGGTGGACACATGCACGCGAGCAGATGCCTGTAACCTCTCTCTCCATGTTTGTCCCTCCCGGTTTTTAGGGCAGGAATACAGCTACCAATGAAGTTGGCTGGTTTCCCTGTAACAGGGTCAAGCCCTACGTGCATGTGAGTACCTCAAGTCTGGGAGCCCCGAGGGGCATCTGAGGGGGCAGGAAGGCTTAGGGAGGCCCCTGAGATAGGGAGGGGCTGCCGGTCATGGCAGGTCATTCTGAAACTCAAGGTTCTGATGACCTCTGCCCCCATTAAACACTGACTCCCCATCCCCCTCCCCCAGCCCCAGCACCCACCATCTACTTTCTGTCTCTGTGGTTCTGACTCCTAAGGGAGCCTTGTGTGAGTGGAATCACACAGCATCTGTCCCTTCTGGGTGTCTGGCTTCTTTCACTTAGTATGATGTTTTCAAGGTTCATCCATGCTGCAGCTGGTGTCAGAATTTCCTTCCTTTTTAAGGCTGATTAATATTCCCTGTCTGATTGACCACATTTTGTTTAACTGTTCATTCATGGATAGATACTTCGGTTGTTTCCACTTTTTTTAAAAAAGATTTTATTTACTTATTTTTAGACAGAGGGGAAGGGAGGGAGAAAGAGAGAGAGAGAAGCATCAATGTGTGGTTGCCTCTTGCATGCCCTCTACTGGGGACCTGGCCTGCAAACCAGGCATGTGTCCTGACTGGGAATCGAACTGGTGACCCTTTGGTTTGCAGGCCAGCACTCGATCCACTGAGCCACACCAGCCAGGGCTATTTCCACCTTTTGGCCACTGTGAATAATGCTGCTGTGTACATGGGTGTACAAATATCTATTTGAGTCCCTGTTTTCAATTATTTTGGGTCTATATACCCATGAGAGAAATTGCTTTATCATATGGTAATTCTATTTTTTATCTTTTTGAGGAACTGTCATCTGTTTTCCATAGAGGCTGTGCCATTTTCAAACTTGCCAGTAACGCAATTAGAGTTCCCATTTGTCCATATCCTCATGAACTCTGTCTGTCTGTCTCTTTCTTCTTCTTCCTTTCCCTCCCTCCTCCTTTCTTTCCTTCCTTCCTTTTTCTCTCTCTCTTTGTCCTCTCTTTCTCATTCTCCCCCTCATCGTCTCCTTCTTTCCTTGTCTCTCTCTCACTCGCGCTCCCTCTCACCGTCTCCCTCCCTCTCTCTCCCCTCTCATTGTGTCTCTCTCATTGTCTCTGTGGGGGCAGCCCTGCTCTGGGCCTGAGGTGGGAGAAGTGTACCCTTTCACACTTATTTAGGTCAGGGCCTGGCAAACTTTTCCTGTAAATAGGCAGTATACATTGTGAGCTTTGCGGGTGAGACACTCTTTTGCGATGATTCAACACCACACTAATGCCAGAGCGGCCAAAGGTGAGCTGTAAATGAGGGACATGACCATTTCCAATAAAGCCAAATTTAGGGCCCCTGCCTTATGAATTTCATGTTATCTTCACATTCTAGAAAGTATTAGTCTTTTAAATACTTTTGTCAACCATGAAAAAAATGTAAAAACCTTTCTTAGCTTGAGGGCCATGCTAAAACAAGAGTTTGGATAATCCCTGATTGGTTTGATCAGGGACCAGCCTCTCCCATGGATGCTGGGACTGCCTTCTCAGTGGACAGCCCAGTGCTTGGCACATGATAGGCACTCAGTAAATGACCGTGGAATGGATGGATGGATGGATGGATGGATGGATGGATGGATGGAGTGCCCTGCAGTCTGTTGCCAAGCTGGGCTCTGTGCCCTAAGTCTTTGTCTCTGTGTCCCCAGGGCCCTCCTCAGGACCTGTCTGTTCATCTCTGGTGAGTAGAGCTACCTTTCTTGCTTTCAAGTTGGGGTCCCTCTGGGGTGCGTACCTGCACTGGACTTGGGAGGGGCCTCCAAACCAATCAGTTATCTATCCTTTGAACCCTGGACATTGATGGCTGGTCCCAGCCCCACATCGGGGACTGCTGAGGAGGGAGCAGACAAAAGAGGGTCCCAAACTTTAGAAGATGTGGTCTCACTGGCAGGAGAATGATGGTGGCGATGGTAATGGTGGTCCCTATGCTTCCTGAGCACCTACTGCATATAGAGCAGTGAGGGGTGGAGGTTTACAGTGTTGCTTCTGGAGCTCACTGGCTTGGGTTCAAATGCTGCCTCCAACATTTCCCAGCTGTGTGACCTCGAGCTGGTAAGTCAGCTTCTCTGTGCTTCAGCGTTCCTCTCTGGAAAATGGATTAATAGCAATATTTACTGCAGGGTCGTCATGAAGCTTCGTAACTGGCACACAATAAGCACCCGATGATCTGTGGTTGTTACCATCAGCTATTCTGGTCACGTTTCATCAATTCGAAAGTATCCGTATCCTCTCCACACACATTTTAACATTGTTTACAATTGATAGAGTCTCCTTCTTTGCCTAATCTTATGGGTAATGGTTTGTATTTCGTAATGGCCCATAAAGGAACGGTGCATTTTACAACCGTTGGCATCATAGACTTGATGTAACGCAGTATTACATCAGCACATTTAATTCTCCCAATAGCCCTTTGAAGCAGGTGCTTTTCCCAGCTCCCTGTTTGCAGAGGAGGAAACGGAGGCTCAGAGAGGAGAAGTGATTTGTTTAGTGTCAGACAGTGAGGAAGCGAGAGAGGTGGGCACCAGCCCAAGTGGGCCTGACTCCACAGCCTGGCTGGGCGGCCTCGTGCAAGTCATGATAATACAGCAGGCATGTAACACCCTTGTGTTCGTTCATATGTGAGGTGCTTCAACTGCCTTGTCGCCATCTGTCAAATCCTTGTCACCCTCCTTTTAAAAGAGGACATTGGGGCTCAGAGTGGAAAAATCAGCTCTTGAGGTCACAGAGCAGCTAAGTGGAGAAGCCAGGATTCAAACCACATTGTGTCCGGGCTGTGCTTGCTCTGCCCTCCCCTGCCGGGAAGTGGTCACCCGCGCAGCAAGTGGGTGAGCAGAGAGAGGCGTGCGCCGTGGGTGCAAAACCTGGGGAGGTGCCAAAAAACTCAGGCATTGAGATTCACAGCATTTTAATGCAATATTTTAAAAGATCAAAAGCAAGGCAAAAAATATCCACAATGAGCAAAACATCAAAATTGTAAATAGACAAAATATGACAGAGCTGGGAGTAGGAACAGGTGAATTGTGTTGAGTTAACAAGTGCAGAATCAGATCTTGTCTTGATTTAAAATTTTTACATTTTCTTCATCATGGATATTTTTGTATTTTTATTTTTCATTCATTATTTTTCAAATATATTTTATTGATTATGCTATTACAGTTATCCCATTTTTTCCTCCCCTTTCCTCCCCTCCGCCCTGCACACCCCCTCCTACCTGCATTTCCCCCCTTTGTTGATGTCTGTGGGTCGTACATATGAGTTCTTTGGCTTCTCCATTTCCCATACTATTCTTAACCTCCCCCTGTCTATTTTGTCTATTTATTATTCCCTGTACCTTTTCCCCCTCTCTCCCTTCACTCCCTCCCCACTGATAACCCTCCATGTGATATTTATTTCTGTGATTCTGTTCTTGTTCTAGTTGTTTACTTAGTTTGTTTTTGCTTTTGTTTCTGTTTTTCTGGGTTTGGTTGTTGATAGTTGTGAGTTTGTTGTCATTTTATTGTTCATATTTTTGGTCTTCTTTTTCTTAGATAAATCCTTTTAACATTTCATATAATGAGGGCTTGTTGATGATGAACTCCTTGAACTTGACCTTATCTGGGAAGCACTTTATCTGCCCTTCCATTCTGAATGATAGCTTTTCTGGATAGAGTCATCTTGGATGTAGGTCCTTGGCTTTCATGACTTGGAATACTTCTTTCCAGCCCCTTCTTGCCTGTGAGGTTTCTTTTCAGAAATCAGCTGACAGTCTTATGGGCACTCCTTTGTACGTTACTGTCTCCTTTTCTCTTGCTGCTTTTAAGATTCTCTCTTTATCTTTCATCTTGGGTAATGTAATTATGATGTGCCTTGGTGTGTGCTTCCTTGGGTCCAACTTCTTTGGGACTCTCTGAGCATCTTGGACTTCCTGGAAGTCTCTTTCCTTTGCCAGATTGGGGAAGTTCTCCTTCATTATGTTGTCAAATAAGTTTTCAATTTCTTGATCTTCCTCTTCTCCTTCTGGCACCCCTATGATTTGGATATTGGAATGTTTAAAGACATCCTGGAGGTTCCTAAGCCTCTGTTCATTTTTTTGAATTCTTGTTTCTTCATTGTGTTCTGGTTGAATGTTTCTTTCTTCCTTCTGGTCCACACCATTGATTTGAGTCCTGGTTTTCTTCCCATCACTGTTGGCTCCCTGTACATTTTTCTTTATTTCACTTAGTGTAACCTTCATTTGTTCATCTAATTTGTGACCAAATTCAACCAGTTCTGTGAGCATCCTGATTACCAGTGTTTTGAACTGTGCATCTGATAGGTTGGCTATCTCTTTGTCACTTAATTGTATTTTTTCTGGAGCTTTGATCTGTTTTTTTCATTCAGGCCATATTTTTTTGTCTCAGAGCACCTGTTATACAGTAAGGGGCGGAGTCTTAGGTGTTCACCAGGACGGGGCAACCCACGTCGCTGCATTATGATGCTGTATGTGGGGGAGGGGTCCAAGAGGGAATAACTCCGCTTGCTTAGCTCTCTGACAGCTTTCAGGCAGTTCCGCCACTACCCACAGTCCAATTGGGCCCTTCTGGTGCTGATTCCCTGGTGGGTGGGTTTGTATTTGTTCTAGGACCTTGTTGGTCTCTCCAATGAACTCTCCTATGAGGCTGGGAGTTTCTCCTGCTGGCTCAATCTCCACAGGTGTTTTCAGTCAGAGGCTTTGAGGTTTTATTTCCCTGCACTGGAACCCTGGGTTGCTTGGTCTGTCTTTCTTCCCAGTTGTTCCTCCTGGTTTATCTGCATGCAAATGTGGGACTGCCCAGTCTGCCAGCTGCCACCTCTCCCACCCTGGTCCTCCAGCCACTGCCTTGCTGCGAGTCCTCTCTACCCTGGCTGCCCATCTCCGCTCCTCCTACCAGTCTGGATGAGTGTTTCTTCTTTAATTCTTTGGTTGTAGGACTTCCATACAGTTGGATTTTCTGGCAGTTCTGGTTGTTTTTTGTTTTTAAATTTGTTGTTGTCCTTCCTTCTTTTGGTTGTGTGAGGAGGCAAAGTGTATCTACCTATGCCTCCATCTTAGCTGGAAGTTATTTATTTTTATTTTTTTAAAGATTTTTATTTATTTATTTTTAGAGAGAGGGGAAGGGAGGGAGAGAGAGAAGGAGAGAAACATCAATGTGTGGTTGCTTCATGTGTACTCCCTACTGGGGACCTGACCCGCAACCCTGGCATGTGCCCTGACTGGGAATTGAACCGTGACCCTTTGGTTCGCAGGCTAGCACTCAATCCACTGAGCCACACCAGCCAGGGCGCATTCATTTTTTAAATTGAGGTGAAATTCACATAACAAAATTAACCATTTTAAGTGCAATTTATGTTAATATTTACATTTATATTGCATATTTATATATAATTTATAATTATATAATCTATAATTAATATATACTTATATTCACATTTATATATCATCTATAATTATATATCTGTAATTAACACTGATGTTACATATTCACATTTCTATCAGATATATTCATATTCACATGTATATATTATTTATAATTATATATAATCTATAATTAATTTATTTGTTACATATTTGCCTTTACAACATAAGTGTATTCATATTGGCAGTTATATTCAGTGGCATTTAATACATTCACGGTGATGTGCACCATTACTTGTGTCTTGCTCAAAAACACCTTCATCACCCAAAAAAGAAACCCCATCCCCACTAGCAGTCACCCCCATTCCCTGCCCCAGCCCCTGGCAACCACTAACCTGCTTCCTGTCTCTGGATGTGCCTGTCCTGGACATGTCACATGAGTGGAGTCACACCCTGTGTGGCTCCTGTCCCTCAGCACCAGGTGCCTGAGGCTCACCCATGCTGTGGGGGTGTCAGAGCTTCGCCCCTTTTCATGACTGCTTTTGTAGTCATCTTGATCTTTACAAACATTGCATTAAAATACTACTTTTTAAAATTAAATTTATTGGGGTGACCTTGGCTAATAAAATTAAGTTTTGTGTGTATAAGTCTGTGATGCATCATCTGTAATTGCATTGTGTGCTCACCACTGAGAGTGTGGCCTCCCTCTGTCACCATATGTCTCCCCCTTTACCTGCTCCAGCCTCCCCTCCCAACCCCTGGCCCCTCTGTAACCGCCACACTGTTGTCTGCGTCTGGGGCTTGGCTGGTTTCGTTTGCTCACTCGTTGCTTTCTGTTTCGTAGGCCACATATGAGTGAGTCACCTGGTTCTTGTCCTTTCCACCTGACTTATTTCCCTTAGCGTGATTACTCTCAGGATCCCTCCGTGTCACCGCAAATGGCAGCATTTCATCCTTTCTGTGGCTGTGTAGCATTCCGCTGTGTATGTGTCCCACATCTTCTTTATCCAGTCGTCCACTGAAGACAGTTCGGTTGTTTCTATGCCTTGGCCAGTGTGAATAGTACTTCAGTGAACACAGGGGTGCATATATCTTTACGAATAAGTGTCATCAAATTTTTTGAATAGACACCCAGAAGAGGGATTGCTGGGTCATGTGACAGTGATGTTCTCAGTTTTTTGAGGAGTTTTCGTACTGTTTCCATACTGGCTGCACCAGTTTACATTCCCTCCAGCAGTGTGCAAGGGTTCCCTTTTCTCCACACCCTCTCCAACACTTGGTATTTCTTGTCTTGTTGGTGAAAGCCCTTCTAACAGGTGTGAGGTGGTGCCCTATTGTGGTTTTGATGTGCATTTATTTCCCTTACAGCTGGTGAAGTTAAACAACTTTTCTGGGATCTGTTGGCCATTTGTATGTCTTCTTGGGAGAAATGTCTATTTAGGCCCTCTGCCCATTTTAAAAATAAGATTGTTTGTTCTTTGTTGTTGTTGAGTTGTAGGAATTCTCTATATGTTTTGCGTATTAGCTCCTTATCAGAGGTATCGTTTGCAAAAATCTCCCATTCGGTCGCTTGTCTTGTTCTTTTGATGGTGGTTTCTTTTGTGTGCAGAAACTTTTTAGCTTGATGTGGTCCCATTCATTTATTTTTGCTTTTACTTTCCTTTCCTTTAGAGTTAAGTTCATAAAATCTCTGAGACCAAGTTCCATTAAGTTCAGGACCTGTGTTTCCTTCTCTGTGCTTTCATGGTTTTAGGCTGTACATTTAAGTCTTCATCCCATCTAGAGTTACTTTTTGTGTGTGTTCTCAGACAGCCAAATTTCATTCTTTTGCCTGCAGTTTCCTCAGCACCATCACTGAAGTGGCTTACTTTTCTCTCTTATATGTTTTTGGCCCCTTTGTCAAACATTAGTTGCTCATATACATGTGGGTTTATTTCTGGGCTCTCAGTTTTGTTCCATTGCCTGTGTGTCTTTTTCTGCCAGAACCACACTGTTCTGATTATGATAGCTCTGTAGTATACTTCGAAGTCAGGGAGGCTGATACCTCTGGCTTTGTCCTTTTTTCTCAGGATCGCTTTGCCAGTTTGGGATCTTGTGGTTCTATATAAATCTGATAATTTTTTTGTTCTGTTTCTTTGAAAAAAATGCCATTGCGATTTTGATGAGGACTGCATTAAATCTGTATATTGCTTTAAGTAATATGGCCATTTTAACTATGCTGAGTCTTCCAATCCATGAACACGGAGTATCTTTCCATTTCTTTTGTGGCTTCTTCAATTTCTTTCAACAATGTGCAATACTACTTATTCGTTATTTATCTTGATGGCTGAGTTTTTGGCCCCCTGTTTAAATTGCCCATGTCTGGACTCTGTCATTGCCTCCTTGGGGCTTCTGTCGGTGTCTGAGTGCTGTTGACCCAGGTTCTTACCAACTTCAAAAAAGATCACAAGGCTTAGGAGAAAAAGCGGTTTCCATGTAGCCATATGTGTGGACCTCTCTCCTTGGTGTGTCTTGGCAGGTACGCGGGCCCCATGGAGCGGGCTGGAGCAGAAAGCATCCTCACCAACCGCTCGGACGGGACGTTCTTGGTGCGGCAGAGGGTGAAGGACGCGGCGGAATATGCCATCAGCATTAAGTAACTCCTCCTTCCCTGACCCGTCTGCCCTGTGACCTGTGTGACCGAGGTGCCTGGGAGAAAGGGGATGTAGTCATGAGAGCCGCCTTTAACCAGCCCCTGAGGTCCTGGGTGCTTAAAAAAATGATCTCCTGTGAGTGACCGACAGCCCATAGGAAAGAGAGGTTTCCTAGGGAGCCTCCGAAGGTGTTGCCCATCCGCTGGGAAGAGGCAGAACGCCACCGAACTGGAGTCCCGCAGCTCCCATCTCTCATGCTGCCCCATCTGCTGAGCGTAGCTTCCCTCTCGTGGTGCCTCATTTCCTCCCGGGTTTTCTGAGTTTGTCTGGCATCTCCAGTGGGGCTTCCCCTGTGGGAATCTTTTGCTGCCTGGGTCTCCAGAGTTTGCATTTGTTTCTGTGGGACTCACCAGGAGGTTCGTTTCTTTTTTAGTTAAAAAAAGTTTTAAGCTAACTCCTTAGTTTCCCACACCCCACAGGTGGTTTAAGTTCACACCTCTGATTATGGAAAAATAAAACGGAACAAGCACTGCTAAGAGGTGCAGTCAAAACAGCGTCGGGAGGCTCTGGGGAGGCAGGGCCTCTGCACCATGCGGGCTGACTCAGAGACTCAGAGCAGCTGCCGAGTCGCTGACCTGCCGCTCCACTCGGCTCCTGCCCAGCCGTAAACGGCCAGGAGCCACAGCTGCTACCTGCACACATGTGCACCTGACCTCCTCCTTGTGCTCCCCCTCAGGTGGCATAGTTAAACTCAGGAAGTCCTGGTATCCTAGCCCTGTCCCTCATTTACAGGAAAGAGAGAATTATGCTTTGGGGTTTTGCCTTTACAGACCCTGCCTTTTTTCGCTCTCCCCGGGGCACAATTTTTGGTCGATACCTGAATCACCTGTGTCTCCGGGGCTGCAACTTTTTGCCCAAACAAATGCCTTTTGTTCTTTATTACAGCCTGCGCCTCTCCTTGGTTGACACCCCAAACCCACATAAGGGCAGGCTGAGGTTATGAATTTGCAAGGGTGACTTTCTGTTTTGGGACAGATGAGCTTTTCATTGTCCCGGGCTGGGCTGACAGGAGGGTGGTCTTCTAGACCACCTCTTTTTCTGCAGGCTAGCTTTTTGGCAGCCCAGCCTCATTGGGTATGGGCAGGTCTCAGGCCAACTCTCCACCTTAGAGGCAACTCTTCTGACTCTGTGAACTTGGGGACAGAAGTTTCTCAGTTCCCAAGGTCGGCAGACTCCTTAGGGTGGCAGTTCAGACTTACTGCTTAGTTTTTAGTTTTGTCCTTATTTTTGGCGTCTGGGCATTTTCCTTCCTTTGTTTTTTGAGAACTCAGCACTTTTCTCCTCAGCATTTCCAGGGGTTTTCTGTAGCAGAAGGAGGGTTAGTTTTCTAGTTCTCCATCCTGGCAGAAGTGACTGTCTCTTCCCCATGCTTACGTCTCTGTGGCCCATGGTGTTGGTGACAGTGTGGGTGGGTCTCATCCTATCTACTCTAGAACAGCGATTTCCAGCCTTTTTCATCTCATGGTGAGCCCAAAATAATTACTAAAATTCTGCGTCACACCAAAAAATACATCTTTTGCCCATCTGACAAAAAATAGATATAATTTTGATTCATTCACATGGACAGCTGTTGTGTTGGCTGTCGTCATTTTTTTATTCAGCAGTTTAAGGGAAAAGAGGTCAGTGCCCCTGACTCAACAATCAGGTATCACGTGTTTTAAAAATTCTCGCAGCCCACCAGGGTGCCCCTTGTGGTTGAAAATTGCTGTTCTAGAACATCCCTTTCTTTACAAGGTCCCTCTGACTTCTCAACAACCCTGTGAGTCCAGAAAGATCATTCCTATTGTCTAAGAAGATCTGAAGCCTTAGAGGAAGGAATGAAGAAGTACAGGCTTAGAGCAGGAAAGGCACCAGGGAAGGGATCTCGCTGGGACAGGAGGGGGCAGCTTCAGTTCTTGGGCTCCGGCGGTCGGTCGCCCCCTCCCTGAAGTGGCCAAGATTGCTGTTCCTGTGGTTGGAGCGTGGCCTGGGGCTGAGGCTTGGCCGAGGGGGGCTGGGCCCCAGCCTCAGGGCTCAGTGACCACCTAAACCTCTCACCACTTCCAGGTGTAACGTCGAGGTCAAGCACATTAAAATCATGACAGCAGAAGGACTGTACCGGATCACAGAAAAGAAGGCTTTCCGCGGGCTGACGGTAAGGGCCAGTCTTCCCCTAACTCCAGCCCCCCAAAATTCAGGCAGGACCCTCCCTGAAGCATCGTCTTTGGACTGCTTCTTGCTTATCCATCCATATGATGCACAGGGGCCCATCCAAGGGCACTTTGGATCAATTGGCCCTGAATTCAGTCCCCTAATGATCAATGATGATGATGATGGTGGCGATAATAATAATAATAAGTAACAACAGAGAGCATTTACAGCGTACTTCCTGAGTGCCAGACCTGTAATTGATAAAATCCCAGTTAATCGCCTCAACTCACTCTCTGAGTTTCCATTTCACAGATGGGTGAAAACGATTTGTTTTCTTCTCTCTTTTTCTTCCCTTTCTCCCCTTTCTCCCCCTCCTCTCTCCCCCCCCCCCCCCCCCCCCCCCCCCCCCCCCCCCCCCCCCCACTTAGTTCATATCCATGGGTTGTACATGTAAGGTCTTTGGCTTCTCCATTTCCTGTACTCTCTTTAACCTCCCCCTATTTTGTACCTACTATTTATGCTTCTTATTCCCTGTACCTTTTCCCCCATTCTCCCCTACCCCTCCCCACAGACAACCCTCCATGTGATCTCCATTTCTGTGATTCTGTTCCTGTTCTAGTTGTTTGCTTAGTTTTTGTTTCTGTTTTTTTTTTTTAAGTTTGGTTGTTGATAGTTGTGAGTTTGTTGTCATTTTACTGTTTGTATTTTTGATCTTCTTTTTCTTAGATGAGTTCCTTTAACATTTCATGTAGTAGGGGCTTGGTGATGATGAACTCCTTGAACTTGACCTTCTCTTGGAAGCACTTTATCTGCCCTTCCATTCTAAATGATAGCTTTGCTGGATAGAGTCATCTTGGATGTAGGTCCTTGCCTTTGGGTGAAACAGGATTAAATCTCCTTTAGTGTCGCAGAAAGCAGAGCCCCTGCTTCTGTCGGACTTGAAGACTTAGCCCTTCCTAATCTGTTCAATGATCCTCTGAGAATTCCAGTGCCTTTCACGTGATTTTGTTTTTGTTTGGAGTCCTGCAGCTTTGGGCTGTCATTTAGGCATTTTAGCCCGTTGGTTTAAGGCACATGGATCTTACACATGTTCTGTGGACTCTCAAAATCAAGAAAATCCAAAATCAGGCAAGTGCCTGCCATTTTTTTGGAGAGGGGTATCTCAGATTTCATTTGATCCTTCCAGGGACTCCTCCCCAACCCCACCCCAGAGGGTTAGGGGGTGTTAATTTATTCCACAAATCTTTTTCTCCCTCTTTTTATTCTTAAAAATTCCCCCCACCTCCATTTTTTATTTCTGAGAAAATTTCTGGAAAGTGATTAGAAAAATGTAATGGACATCTGTAAACCTTTCACCTACATTTATTGTTAATATTCTGTTTTGCTTTCTCTTTCTACACACACACACACACACACACTCACACACACTCACATTTCTTCTGTACTTAAGAGTAACTTGCAGATATCAAGGTCCTTCACCCATAGATACTTTGGCACGAGTATCTGAAGGGCCAAGGCATGCTCATACCTCACCACATTATTGTTATCACACTCAGGAAGTTGAACGTTGAACTCATGAGTGCCTGAGTGCAATTGTTATCTACTATACAGTCCATGTTCCAAACTCGATTGCCCCGGTGTTGCTTTTTTTATAGCTGCTTTTTCCCCTAGGTTATAATCACAGATTACACACTGCTTTCAGTTTTTATCTCCTTAGTTTCTTTTAGTTTGCCATAGTTCCCCGGTCTTTTCTTTATTTTTGGTCTCTCGTGATACTGGCATCAACTGATGGTTCATGGTGGCAAGGCAACACCAACAGGAATAGTATGGCTAGGAAAACAGCATGGCTGTAAGGCATCCCTGGGACCAAGAGACCCTGACTAGGTCCCTCCCTGGCTCACAGTTCTGCTGGGCTCCAAGCCAATCTTCAGGGTTTCAGTTCAGCCCGAACAACAGAGCCATCAACCTTGCAGGAAAGGGAAAGTAGGTTCCCAGAAGCCCGGGGTGCAGGCTTATATAGACAAAAGCCCTTATCCCTGGTCCCTGATTGGTCTGTCCTCATGTAAATGAGGGCTCCCGATTCTCACAGTTTGATTGGTTCAAAAGGCACTGTCCTGATTGGTCAGGATAGAGCTGCTCTGGTTGGTCAGACCTGCACAGATCTGATTGGATGGGAAGAACCTCAGTCTTATGGGATGAAATAGGAGTCCAGGAACTCTTTTGTAAGGGCTGGTTCAGTTGGCAGAAACACCGTGTCCGCGGGCAGTTCAGTGCAGAGGCAGGTAGTTCAATGGGGGCTTCTCCCTGAGTGCAGTTTGCATGAGAGGCCGCTGTGTAGAAATGGTTGCTCAGCTCTTTTTTTTTTTTTTTTAATGTGAGCCCATTTAGCCACCAGGAACCCTTCTTAGGAGGTATCTGTGTTCTCAGGGTGCACACTGGCCAACTCAGAGTCTAAAACTCTAACATGCAAACATTTGTTTTACAGAATGTACCTTAGTTATGACTTGCTTGGTTGTTTACTTATTAGATTCAGCGTGAGTGTTTGGGTAATAAACACTCACGAGTGCAATGAATCTGGGACTGGAATTCAGATCAGTCGTATTTCAGAAACCAGCTCCTACTTGCTCTACTGCCTCTCCTGGGGCTGAACTCTGGGCCCTCCCTTTTATAGCCATGGGCCCCGGGGCGAGGAACTTGGCTTCTCTGTGACTCAGTTTCTCTGTTTATAAAATGAGGATACCATGACTGTGTTCACCTCTCAAAATTATTAGGAAATTTTGATGATGTGTGGTTGCATCCTGGCCAGCACAAATTAGGTGCTTCATAGCATTTATTATTATAATTAGTTATAAAAATAAGGCTTCTGGCACCCACGGGGGGGCAGGTAGGTTTGATTTTTGGTGAGCTGGCCATTAGGCAAGTAGATTATTGTATAAATTTATCATGAAGCAAATTGGTTATTAGAGGAACTAGCTTTAGGCAGTGTGGACTCTTCCCCATAAAATGGTCCTGTCTGTGCAAAAAGGGAATGAGCTTCCTATCATGAGGAGCATTCAAGGAATCTCTTGAGGGAGACCAGAACGGGGGGCCTGCTTGACATGAGGGAGGGATGTGGCTCCTACCAGGTCTGCCCTCTTGGGTCGGCCTGCTGGGATAGCATCTGTCCTGCTGTCTCCTGTCCAGGAGCTGGTGGAGTTTTACCAGCAGAATTCCCTAAAGGATTGCTTCAAGTCGCTGGACACCACCCTGCAGTTCCCCTTCAAGGAGCCTGAGAGGAGGGCCATCAGCAAACCAGCAGGTAGGATGCCTCAGAAGAGGAAGTCTGGCAATACCATGAGCATTGCTTTCAGTGGGCAGGCAGGGTCGTTCACATCTGTGAATCAGCAGGGACCCTTTCTACCCTCATGTGTCCCTTTGCTCGAGCGGTTTGCATACTCATTTGCTTGCATGGAAGGTGGGTCAGGGGTAACTTTTTTATATTTGGGAAGATGAGGACACTAGGGACCAGAACAATCCTCACCTGTAGGTTTTAAGCCTATATTTTTTAATAATTATCAAGGATTAATTACTATCTACAGCCTTCTCCTATAAAAAGGCAAGTCCTTTAATTCACTTTAACTTCCCCTTTCCTTTGTATCTCCCACCCACTGGATTTGGTGTAATTATCAGGAATGTTGAATATAGTTTGCTGTGAATTAAAATAATTATGACATATGTTTTAGGAATCCTTTCATATCAATTGCATTTAACTTGCCAATATAATATCAAGAATTATGTAGACTACATTTCTTGTCTCTATGCTTTTCTTTATTTTTGAAACTCCTTATTTTGATTGAAATTTCATTTTTCTGGTGTGCTTTCTAAAATACATTTTTCAGAAAAGTCACATGGGTTGTGTAGTGTCTGAATTTTTTATGTCCAAAAATTTTTTAAGAGGTATTAAAAATTAATTATTATTAAGCTGTTTTATTACTGAAAAAACAAAACCAACATAACATCAGGACTCCAATACGAAAATAGCTGCCAGTCACATCACCAAATTGAGTAAATGTTTCTATCTGCCTGCATGACGCTGATGTGCCCTGGCATAGATGTAGATGTTCAATCTTAGCATGTTTGCAGAAATACTACAAATGAATTAAAGGGTCACACTGTACTATGAAAAGTTTTCTTTATGTCTTTTTTCCCACTGCTTGTTGTCTTTCTTCCACTTCCTCTCTTTTTTCAAATCTTGGTCCTTCTTAAAATTATTAATATTTAGCAATTTAGAATGAATTTTTCCACATCATTCCTGTTTCTTTTACTATAAATATTACAAACCATTTTTAAAAAATTATAAATGGTGTTATATTCCAAATTTGGATCTGGTCAGGCTACAAGCAGGACTTGGGGAGCACAGCTGTGACGCCACAGAGCACAGGGTGCCCAGTGCTGTGCACGCAAAAGCACGGGCCCTTCATCCTGGTATCGCCCTCCTGAGAGTGTAGTCGTCCCGCTGCCCCTGCACGGTGGGCTGGCGTCCGCCCCAGGCCTCCCCACCACCTCTGCTCTCCCCTACACAGCAGGGAGCACCAAGTATTTCGGCACAGCCAAGGTGCGCTACGACTTCTGTGCCCGGGACCGATCGGAGCTGAACCTCAAGGAGGGTGACATTGTCAAGATCCTTAACAAGAAGGGGCAACAAGGCTGGTGGCGAGGGGAGATCTACGGCCGGGTGAGTCAGGGAGGAGGAGCTTGGCACCCCAAGCAACCTGGCCTTAGTAACGCCGCACTGGATTGTGGGCTGGAGGAGAGGGGAGTGGCTCACATGGAGGTCTTCCCTGGTTAAGGGGAGGGAGGGACATAGGGATTTCATCCATTGGTGCGACTTGCATTTATTGTTGGAGCACCTACTATGTGTCAGCCATTCTGCTGGGTGTCAAGGAGACAGAAATGAGCACAGTACAAGCACTGTTCTCCTGGCACCCAGTCTACTGAGGAGGACAAACCTGTAACCAAGCAGTCACAATGCTGAGTGGTCAAAATTGCGGTGGGGAATCCCAGGGCAGCATGAGAGCCCAAGGGGACCCCTGACACACCCTAGGAGCAGGTCAGGGCACCTTATTGGAGGGCAAGCTGATTGTTGAGGCTTTCGTGCCTATCTTATTCACTGTAGTATCACCAGTGCTTGGAGCAGGGCCTGGCACATAGTAGGTGCTCAATAGATATTGAATTCATGAAGAGGCAGAGCTGGGATTAACCACTTTTTCCTTTTATACTCTCGCCTGCTTGAATTCAGACTGTCAGAAGAGACCTCAAAATTTCTCAGAAATGTTTGTTTCTGCCTGATTTTTATTTTTGTCTTACAAAGGCAGAGAGTCTTCTTCTTTATTTCATCTGTTGATGAGTTCCTAGCCTGTAGAATACTGCCTCACTTGTAATGGTTTCTCAGAAATAATTCTTGAATAAAGACAAAGAAATGGGTTAAGAGCTTACTTTCTACTGAGGGGAAACACATGTGAAAAAGTGACCCAGGTAATTGCTTAGGTGAAGAGTTTTGTTAAGAACTGTGAAGGGTAAGCTTAGTGTGCATTAGAAGACCATTAGGTTTTGAGGGAGCCTTTTGGTGTGCTCAGGAGAGTCTGAACTGTAAAGCATCCATCCATCCATGCATTTATCCATGCATCTATCCCATCCATCCACCCACCCATCCATCAATCATTCCACCCATCCACCCATCCACCAGTCATTCCATCCACCCATCCATGTATCCATCCCATCCATCCATCTACCCATATATCCATCCGCCCACCCATCAATCAATCAATCCATCCATCCATCCATCCATCAATCATTCCATCCATCCATCTGTCCATCCACCCATCCATCAATCATTCCATGCATCCATTCATCATTTCATCCATTCATCCATCCATGCATCCTTTCAACAAATATTAAGTATCTGCTGTGTGTCAGGAACTATCCTAGGCTCTGGGCACTCAGTGGTGAATAAGACAAAAATCCCTGCCTTGTGGAGCTCATGTTATAATGTGTTTGTGCTTTGTGTGTGTGTGTGTGAGGCCGATAACAAGCCCATAAATAATAACCAGTGCCATCAAACAGATGGCAGTAAGTGTGTGGAGAAACTAAAGTAGAAAAAGGGCTAAGGAGTGTCGGGGTGAGAGGAGTTTGCAGTTTTAAAGGGGAGGCTGGGAGGTCCCTGCTGAGAAGGTGATATGTGAGTAGGAACCGGAGCAGTTGGGAGGTGGCAGCCGAGTGTATATCGGAGGGGGGCGTATTTTCGGGGTTGGAAGGCGCGGCAGGTGCAAAGGCCCTGAGGTGGGAGGAAACCTGTCCGGTCTGTCGGGGAACGGCATAGAGACGGCCCTCACTCCGCTCTCGTCCCTCTCCAGGTTGGCTGGTTCCCCTCGAACTACGTGGAGGAGGATTACTCGGAGTACTGCTGAGCTCTGGCACACTGACAGGGAGACAGGACTGCAGGCTGCGACCCCAGCACGGGCGGGCGGCGTGGCCAGGGACCGTGACAGGTCCCAGCAGGCTGAGAGGCTGAGATGGACTGTGGAGGCCTGCGTCCAGCCGCCCGGGCTCCTGGGGGGATGCCCTGCCATGGTTAATTTATAACACACTGCTTCCCCCTTGGGTCTCCTCGGGATGGCGGGGCTCGAGGCAGTGGCTTTGAATAAAATGATTGATGGGGGGACTGGTGTTGTTCAGAGGCGCTGGAAGGGGAGGTGGGGGGTGCCGGGGCACAGACAAACCCACCAGCAAAACCTGCTTTCCAGCTTTACCACCTTTCTCTGCCACTTAACATACAGAGAAGGAAATGGACCCCCAGGTAGCAGATTCTGGATCACAGAAACGTAACTCATTTGCTTTTTCATAATAGAACTCAGTTACCGGTCGGAGCCCCTCTAATTCTACTGAGTGGTAGACACTTCATCTGAGTTGACTCTGGGTGTCCTTTGTCACTTCTCCCCAGGATCATGTTGACATCCCAGGGACTTTGGACCTGGGGTGTTGGGGAGGCTGCTGAGACCTGGTGATATCTTCTGTGGCCCTGCCACCTGCAGAGATGTCGTTGCATCTGCCTCACCTGCGGTTCCTCTGTGTCTGCCACATCCCTCTGAGCATATCAAGACATCTGGCTGTTTCTTCCTTAATTATTGAGTGGGATGATCCTACATCCTGGCTCTTGCGCCGGTGTGGTTATCAATCACAATCCTTCTCATTCTCCAAAATGTCCGGTTGGGATGATAGGTTATATCGTTACTGTCTTAGGTTGGGCTTTTCCAGAGCAGAGCCTGAGACAAGGATTTGGGTTTGGAGGTTGGGGGGGGGGGTAAAGTGTATCTGGGAGGTGATCCCAGGAAACATCCAGAAGGGAGTGAAGCAGATGAGGAAGTGAAGGGGCCAATACAGGAGTATTGATGAGCAGGTGATGGCCATGGGCGAAGGGGGCTCAGTCCTGCTGGGGCCCCTGCGAGTTGGTGCAGCATGTGCCTGGGAGTCGAGGGCATGGGAGCTGGGGCCGTTCTTCCCCAGCCTCCATCAGTCATTGCTTAAGAGATGCTTATAGGCAGGCGGTGCCTTCCCTGGTGGCCGGAGAACCACCGGCATTTTTGGAGCCACTGACCTGCGTGGGTGTCCTCAGAGCTGGAGAGCTGCAAGTGGGTGCCGATAGGGTCTGCTACGCTCTCCCTAAGAATGGAGAGACTGCAGGCTCCCCCCTTTGCAGCCATTTCTCCACATCAGATGCCACCATGCGCAAGGTGTGGGGAAACCCTGGAGAGCTTGCTATAGCCTGGGATCCGCGGGCCCCATGAAACCCTCCTTCACATCACCCTGAAGCCAGCTAGACTGGGGGTGGGCTGGTAGGGTACAGGGATATACCCGTGTCTGAGTTTAACGTCCTTTTCCACCCAACTCTTCCCCTCCACCTGGGGGACCCTGACCTATTTTGTTAAGACTTGTTTTGGTTATGGCAAAAGACAAAATTTCTCACCCAACCAGCCATATGCATACGGTTCAGGGGTGTGACAAAGATTCACACTTGGGCCACCAATCTCCAGCAGGCACAGAAACACACCCAAAACAGTGCCACCTCCACACACAACGGGCACCTGCGACATAGATGGACAGGCAGACAGACACACCCTCCCCTTCCCTGAGGACCAACACACTCAGATGGTGACACCCACCTGTGAAATCGATGGACAGACTCACCGACAGGCAGACAGATTCCCACTGGAACAGACACGTTTATGAACATTGCAGATAGGATGCTGCAAAGCTGGTGGAAATTGCAAAGCAGGTAGCCCCAAATTAAAGCCAAAGCAGGCACTGCCTACCTGACCTTTGGCAGCAGTGCCCCTACCTCCTAGGCGGATACCTGCTTCTGTGCTTGGGAAGGGAGGAGGGGGGACAGAAAAAGTGGTGTGTGCTCGTGTGTAAGCGTACCTGCTCGAGCCCAGGTTTGGCCGCCAGAAAGTGGTCCTGATGCTTTTAACCTTGCCGTTGGCGCTATCGCCACACTGCCCAGATACCCCCTCCTTCACCCCAGATTACAAGAAGGACCACACAGAGGGATTGGCAGAGGCCTCATTCCAGAGTCTTGCCGGACACAAACACTCGTGGCCGGGCTCAGGAGGCCAGGGTTGTGTAGGGGAGAGCAGAGTTGGAGCGCAGAGAAGCAATTCCAACAGGTGTGCTGCCAGAGTTTTTCAAGCATGCAGTACCTGACTACTTAGTCGAGGGCCTGACCTCTCTTCCTTTAGACTCCAGTAAAACAGTGACAAGAGCCAGCACAACAATAGCCACCTGGTGTGACTGAATCAAAATTGTACTCTTTTTTGGTCAGATTGGCAAAAAGTATATTTCAGCGTGCTGCAGGATTTTAGTAATTAGTTCATGTGTGCCATGAGTTGAAAGGTTGAAAATTGGTGGTCTATGGGGCCACTTTGTTTTTTCAACGGGTGCAGATTTCCCTTGTGTGGAAGTCACATGAGTGATCGTTTGGTCCCCTGTGGATGGACAGACTGTTGTTTTGCCATTATAAACAGATTCATGGAACATGCCCGAGCTAGTCTGCGGCCTCCTTGCGGGCAGGTCAGACTGAGCAGGGCTGGGCGGGCACACAGACTTGAACAGGCCCCGCTCCGTGTTCCCCGAATGCCTAGCACGGTACTTCACTCGAGGGCTTGTTAGGAGTGGGGACAAGAGGAAGAAACAACCCAGAGGGAGGCGGGAGCTGGGAGCTGGGAGGGAGAGGAAGGGCGGAGCAGAACTGCAGTCCGGCAGGAACTGGAAACCACTCTGCACTGCCTCCTAGCTGCAAGACTGGGCAGTTCACCTGGCCTCACATTCCTCACACGGCAAATGCACGCACTCAGTTTCCACCTCATGGCCTTGTGAAGATTAAGTGACCGATATCTGCAAACGTGCATGGCTGGGCACACAGTAGGTTCTCAGGAAGTAGTGGGTAATGGAATTCTTGTTGGTGTTATTTCTACCAGTGTTGCTATTTCACCTGTATGAGCAGCTAGAGAGAAGTCCAAGGTTCCCATGTACAGGTAAAGAAGTTGAAGGAAAAGGCCACCAGTTGGGTCACGTCATCTCTAACCCGCATGTGGCAAACAGGAACTCGCTCGGGGATGCACCTGGCTCCCCAGCTTCCCCACCTTGGCCTCCCCCACGGCACCCTCCCTTGCCTTGAGGAGATAGCCCTAATACTCGGGATGAGGACTCCCAGCTTCCCCATGGGGAACCAGCATTCCGGTATCCAAAGAGCAGAGTCAGACTCTGCCCAGAGAAGTTAGCATCTGCAGGCACGACTGGACCGGTTCTACTCAGGGCAGTTGCGCCACCAGCTGGAGGCATGAGGAAGCAACAGAAACGAGCAGGAGCCCCGTGCCTGAGAGGCAAAGCGAGCGACCGACTGAGACCCGGACCCCTTGGAACTTGATCTCCTCCATGTGCACCGGATCAGGGAGGGCTTGAGGCGTGTGTAGCCCCAGAAGTGGTGTCCTTAACTTTTAACGTTGCCTTTTAACTTTGTTTATGACTTTTCACATGCAGAAGTTTTACAATTTAAAATATTTATTAACGTTTTCTCATTGCTTTGGCTCTGGCGTCATTTTTATATTATTTCAAAATATCTGTAGGTAAGGGCTCTGTGTATTTATCCCAGTGAAGCAAAGCACCTGTAACTTAGTGGCTTGAAAACACGACAATTGTTTATTCTGCTCACGCATCAGCAGTTTGGACGGGACTCTGTGGGGCCAGCTTGTCCCTGCTCCAGGCGGCTGCAGCTGAGGCCCCTCCCCTGGGGGTGGACGGGTCCACTTCTAAGACTCACGTGGCTGGCGTCTTGGTGCCAACTGTTGGCGAGGAGCTCAGCTGGGGCACTGGACTGAGGACTTTGGTTCCTCTGCATGTGTACCTCTTCAAGAGCTGCTTGGGCTTCCTCGTGGTATGGTGGCTGGGTTTCAAGAGTAGTTTTGAGACTTAGCCTCAGAAGGCACACTTTTGCTGTGCTCAGTAGGACCCAGGCAGGCAGAAAGGCCAACTGAAGTTCAAGGGGATGGGACTTAGAGTCCACCTCCTGATGGAGAAGTTGCAAAGTTCTAGAACAAATGACATGGGAAATATTGTTGCAACCATTTTGGGAAACTACACTTCCAAGTCTGCTCTCTGGCCACAGCTTACCTCCCTCTCAAAGGCAAAATACACCCCCTCAAGACCTCCCAAAAGTTTTATCCCATTACAGGATCAGGCTCCTATCAAAACTCAGGATGTTATTTAAATCAGGTCCATGTACAGATGAGGCTTCTCAGACACAATGCCTCGGATACAGCTCCTCGAGTGCTTTTCTTCTTGACCTGAAGACTTTTGAACTAAAGAGCAAGTAGTCTGCCTCTCACGTGCAACATACCCTAGGGAGACAGGCAGGACAGCTGATGCGGGCACTCCCCGTCCGAAGGAGGAGGCAATGGGAGCTGTGCAGCAGTCGGTCACTGACCCGCAGCAGTCACTGACCCGCGGCAGTTCGGAATCCAGCTGAACCAGAATCAGAAGGCGTTGCCAGTTTTCTTGGTGAGGAGCCAGTATTGCTCCCTGGATACGACTCTGAGCCATTGTTCTTTTCCTATTAAATACAGCCTGGCTGCCGTTGAGTGGTTTGCTCAGCTTGCTTCCTACCCTTAGGAGGTTGGGCACTCAAAGGCTCACTGCATTTACTGACATCTCTTTTCCTTTCAGTCCACCTGGCCCTGCTTTCACTGAACTGTTCTGTTAAAACTCGTGGGTTCTCTATGAATCTTATTGAGGTTCACACCATCAAAGTCAAAGTAATAAATCTCTTCAAGATAAGCCCTTCTCTGTCTTGGGCTCCTATTAAGGCTACAGTAGAGCAATGCCTTTCAGATTCTGAGAAGCCTTATTGTGTAATGGGAAGTATTTGTGAGGCATGGCTTTTAGATCCTTCTAAGGGGCTTTTGTCCCCTTGGTAGGTTCCATAAGGTACTGCCTCCCTCCCACTCATTCTTTCTTTCTAGATTTTATTTATTTGCTTTTAGAGAGAGGGGTAGGGAGGGAGAAAGAGGGCGAGAAACATCAATCAGTTGCTCCTTGAGCACTCCCCAGTGGGGAACCAGCCTGCCACCCAGGCAGGTGCCCTGACCAGGCATCAAACCACGACCTTTTGCTTTGTGGGGCAACACTCAGCCAACTGAGCCACACCGGTCAGGGCTTACTCTTTCTCCCCCTCTCCCTCCCTCCCTCCCTCCCTCCCTTCCATCCTCTCTCTCTCTCTCTCTCTTTCCCCTCACCTCTTCTTTTACTAAGTCAGATTTATTTAGGTACAGTTTATCGTAAAATTCACCCTTCTAGGGCCACAGTTCTATAAGTTCTAACAAATGCCTACAATTGTGTAACTACCACTATAATTTAAGTGTGGGATTTCTATCATCCCCCAAAGTTCTCTTGTGCCCCTTTGTAGTCACTTCCATCACCCACCGCAGCCCCTGAAATCCCTCTTTCATCTTCTGTCCTTCTAGCCCCGCCTTTTCCAGAGCGCCATGTAAGGGGATCACACAGCACACATGGCGGGTAGGAGGGCTCCAGTGCATGCCCGTCCATAGTGCGTGCACCCTTTCACCTGCTGATGGATGTTTGGCTGCTACAAAGAAAGCTACGGACATTGGCACAAAAGTCTTTGGATGGATATACGGGGTCTGGCACAGATAATGCCCTTTTATTACAAAATCTTTTATTTCATAAGCATGTAACATAACAATATCACACTCAAGGACACCATATGACATTTTAGGTGAAATGGTCAAATTAAAACTATAAATTATCACACCCCTGTTATCGCCCCGCCAACCACACGCAAGCAGGCCTCACTGCTGCTGGCCCTGTGTTCTATATTATCGTCCCGCAGTGGCTGTGCCGAACTGCCACCCCTGCAGCGACTCAGAACAACACAGACTTATCACATTATAGTTCCGGGGTCAGAAGTCCCCAAATGGCTCTCACTGGGCCAGAATCAAGCTGCCAGCACATCTGCATTCCTTTGGAGGCTGTGGGGGTGGGGGTTGGGGGTGTCCTGGCCTTTTCCAGCTTCTGGAAGCCCCCTGAGTTTTCTGGCTCAGGGCCCTTCCTCCGTCTTCAAAGGCGGCGATGGCCAGTCAGGTTTTCTCCTGTGGCCTTACTGTGACGCTCTTTTGCTCCTCTCTTCCACGGGCAGTGACCCCTGTAATTACATTAGGCCACCCAGATAACCCAGGACAGTCTCCCCATCTCAAGATCTGTAACTTAATCACACCTGCAAAGTCCCTTTTGCCATGCAATGTAACATGTTACAGGCTCTGGGGTGAGGGCGTGGACCTCTCTGGTGGGGGGGGAGGCATTATTCTCCTCACTGATCTCTTTTCCCTTGGGTCACTACCGAGGAGCAGGAGCGGAATGGCTGGATTATATGGCAGCTGTGTGTTTAACTTAAAAGTTTTTATTTTATTTTATTTTTTTCCATCCCCATTTAGTCCTCTCATACCTCCTCCCTGCCTCCTCCCTGCAATCACCACACTGTTGTCCGTGTCCTTTTTCTCTTTTGCTCAATCCCTCCACCCCTGACCTCCCCTCACCCCTTAGCTATCACCTGCTCTCCATCTATGAGTCTGTCTCTGTTTTCCTTGTTAGTTCAGTTCATTCATTAGATTCCACGTATGAGTGACATCGTGCTGGTATTTGATTTACCCTTTGCAACAATGTGTTCAACATTTTAGGAGACTGTCAGACTGTTTCCAATGGGGGTGCACTGCGTTAACCTCCGGTCAGCGCTGTGTAGGGGTCCAGCTGCTCCACAGCCTCGCCAGCGTTTGGAGTGGTCATCATGTCAGAATTTAAGGGCTGCACAAACACACTGCCCAGAGCTGAGCGGCTCAACTCGCATCAATGTATCACTCCCAGTTCTGGAGGCCGGAAGTCCACAACCAGGGTGTCAGCAGGCCTGGTTCCTTCGGAAGGCGTTCAGGGACAGTGCTCCCCTGCCTCTTCCAGTTTCTGGAGGCCCCAGACCTTCCTTGGCTGACAGATACATCACTCTGATCAGGCCTCTGTCTTCGCAGGGCACTTGCCTCTGTGTCTTCACAAGGCCTACCCCAATCCAGGAGGATTTGTGTTAACTAATTAACATCTGCAAAGACCTTATTTCCAAATAAGGTCACATTCTGAGGTTTCAGTAGGTAGGAATTTTTGACACTGTTCAACCCAGCACAGTCAGTCTTTGTCATTTAGTTATTTTTAATAGGTGTGTTGTGGTATCTCGCTGTGGCTTTAATCTGCGTTTCCTTGACGACGGTGGAGCATCTGTTCAGGTGTTTGTTTTCCATTTAGGTCTCATGTGGTGAAATGTCTGTTCAAATCACCTGCCCATTTTACAAGTTGAGTTGTTTGTTTTCTTAGTACTGAGTTTTGAGAGTTTTTCATACATTGTGGATACAAGTCCTTTATCAGACATTCAGGGTCTGGCAGAAGTAAGGCCTGCTTGCGTGTGGTTGGCAGGGTAATAACATGGGCATAATAATTTATAGTTTTAATTTGACCACATCACCTCAAATGTCCTACAGTGTGCTTGAGTGTGTATTGTTATGTTGCAGAATCACATGCTTATGATTTTATAATAAAAGAGTCTGTGACAAGACAGGGGCGCTATTTGTGCCAGGCCCTGTGTGACTCACAAATATTTTCTCCCAGTCTGTCGCTCGTGTTTTCCTTCTCTTAACAGTATCACTCAAAGAGCAGATGTTTTAAATCTTGACAAAGGTATGGGTCGAGGTTCTTTTGCTTTACTTACGGGTATCCAGTTGTTCCAGCCTAATTTGTTGAAAAAGACTATCCTTTCTCTATTGAATTGCCTTTATACCTTGGTTAAAAATCAACTGACTTTTACTGGACCTTCCTCTGTGCCTCGCACGGTGCTACTCACTTTACAGGCAGAGTATCAGGCTCCTCAGCTGTGAGCAAGAGGCACCCTTTGGGTAGATTTAAGCAGTTAAGGAATTGATGGCAGGACGTGAAGAAGCCACAGAATCGCTGGGAAGGAGGAGCAGAGTCAGGAAGGGGCAATAGACAAGGGGAGACTCTCCTCTCTGCAGCCCAACCAAAGTCACACCCCAGAGCCAGGCTGGTGAGGGCCCCCTGCTCTAACCCCCGACAGAGGCAGCGAGGACCATGGGACCTGGTACTGTTGGCCACTGCCCTCACCGCTGCCTTTGGGAGCTGACGTGGCTACCATTGCCGAGCCGCCCAGGAAGGTTCTTCTGCATTTGGGTCCTTCGTATCTCAGCTCCCAGTTCAAAGTCTGGGACCAGAGCACCTGAGTGGCTGAGCCTGGGTCACATGGCCGATGATATGCCACCTTAGCTGTAAGGGAGCCCAGCGGAGCAGCAATTTGGCTTCCAACTCCAAGAGAGGGACAAAGCCTCCTTCTGTCCACCCTCCATGACTGATACAGCAAGAATTCCAAAAATGGAGAAAGGACTTCAAATGCTAAGTGGCAAATGCCTTTTACATAGGTTCTTCAAGTCATTTGGTGAAGTAGGCGTTACCAGCAGCCCCTGCTAATAGCTGAGAAAACTGAGGCTAATCACAGGTAAATCACGGGTCCCTGGGTCCCAGAGCTCACCAGTTCTAAGCAGGATTCCAGCCAGGCATGTGACAACAGCACTATTTTTCCACGACGTTACCTGGAGCCGCAGCCCAGGGCCCCACTTACTCTGGATGCTGGAGCTAGCTCCCAGCCCCAGAAACCTGCCAGTTTCTGTTTGTTAGTTTGACGTTATGAATCAAAACACCTTGAAATTCAAGCAGGAAGTGTGTCATTTGAGGAAGTGAATTACACACCCAGTCTTTCCTGACTCGGCCGCTGTGGCTGGCAGCGGGAGCGCAGTCATAAAAGAACCCGTATAACGACTGTACTTGAACAACAATAAAAAACCAGACCAAAACAAACCAAAACCAGAGCCTGTACAATCACTTCCCGTTTTCCAGGTGTCTCTCAGTGTGAGAGAGCTCTCTCAAAACTTAGGGGCCGAACACAGCAACCATGACATTACATTAAATTGTGTGACGCTGTGGGTCAGCGACGTGGGCAGGACGTGGCTGGGTGATTCTTCTGTTCCACGTGGTGCTGACAGGGGTCTCCCAGGAGCATTTGGCTACCGGGTGTGTTGGTCCACGCTCACGAACGGTGCCTTGCTGCGGGTGCCTGGAAGGCTGAGCTCCCCAGAGGCCCCCCAGCTGAAGCTTCCACACGTGACCTCTTCAGCGTGGTCATCAGGCTAGTCAGGCTTCTTACGAGGTGGCTCAGGTCTCCAGGTCTGAGGGTTCCAGCAGAGAAAATGAGAGCTGATGAAGTTTCATGGCCCAGCCTCAGAAGTTAGTGTCACTTCCTCCAGACTCCACCGGGTGAAGCAGTCCCAGCCCGGGCAGATGAGACCAACCCTCCCTCCCTCCTCAATGGGAGAACTAAGAATTCCCAGGCTTGTTTTAAACCACCAATCTCCCATCGGGAGGGATCTGATCTGCCCCTTAGCCCATCCCTCTAATCAAGAAAGAGAGAAGTTTCTCACCTCTGTTGACAAAGGGGGAAAAGAATTGGAATCCGGGGTCTTACTCAGAGGACATGTTGCTCTGTGAGCTGCGCTCACCCCAGGCAGCAAGGGCCTCTTTGGCACAAGCCGGAGCTGGAAGCGCCCACGGGTGCCTGATCCTCACACTGGACATTGTTACAGCTGACTCTCCCCATCTCAGTCCCTGACCTTTTGACTTGGAGTCACCCACCCTTCCTCATGGTCTTTCCAACCCTGCTCCGCCCAAACCTCCCACTTTCTGTCTCAGGACCGAACAAACTCTCTTGCTTGAGGACAATGGAAGCCTTTGTCATCTTTTCCTTCCTTGGAGGGGTCACAGTCTGTATGAGAATCCAGGTAACTCACAGGCTGCACTGGTGATTACCTCTGAGCACCTCCTAGTGAGCTCTCCTGGTGGGCTGGGGCCCAAGAGGGCTGCACGTGGGAAAGAAGGCCATCACAGTGAACCAGGCCAGGCCGGGCTTGGCCGCACTGCAGAAAGTACATGTCACTTATGCAGAACACACCGAACTGAGAAGATCATGGGTTACTCAAACCCCTTCTCCTGTGTTTCTATCAGACTCAAGAGGGGCTGACCTATGACTTAGAGACGCCTCTTTCACATAGACCGAGGGCGCTTGGAGATAAGGAAGACCCTTGATTGCACCGTCACCGTGATGTTAACTCCATGACAAGGTGCCGCCACGTTCACTGCCAGCCCGTGGACACAGGGTGGACTTCCCATCGCTCTCAGGGAAAACCCCCGAGACTCAGGAAGTTTCCCCGCCAGACACGGGCAAGAGCTTTTTTTTTCTGAAGTCAGGATGCACTGAAGACCTCACGGTTCTACACAACGCTAACAAAAGAATTCAGCAGGCTTCAATTCCGTGTCCACCAGCCTCACGTGGCTGCTAGAATGAAAAGGAATGAAAATTTAACACATCATTTCTCGGTCCTGCCAGACACTTTCAAATGCTCAACAGCAGCAAGGGGGCTAGTGGCCCCCGTGCCGGACAGCACAGAGAGTGAAGTCTCCATCATTTCGGAAAGCTCCGTGGGACAGCGCCGCGCCTTTCAACAAGCTCACGGAGCCTCCTAGTTCTCATCTGGAAGAAATGGGAAAAGAAAGAGGTTGGCTCAGTATGATCTATCATCTCTACTGGGGGAAAAACAATGCCCTGCTTTGTTTCCAAATGACACTTGCTCGTGTTTCCTGCTCAGCTCCCACTCCCCTTCTTTTGGCAAAAGCACCATAATTTTCCCTGCGGGAGTCACCGCGCTCCTACTCACTACTCACGCACTGTCATGAGGTTCAGGTGGGGCTGATCCCCAGGCCCAGCCCCTGAGCACGACAAATCAGAATATTCCTTTCCCTTGGCCTTGGTGATTAGTTCAGTCATGTGGGCCCAATAGAAGTAAACTCTTGAACTTTGGCTGGAATTGGTGGGAAGGGGTGTCCTCTCCCTGCTGGGGTGCCAAGGAGGTAGGATATAGGACAGGAGCTGCTGGTGTGCGCTCCCCTGGAGAGAGTGGGCCTGCAGTGACCCCATTGCAGAAGAAAGCAGAGCAGGCAGAGGGGAGAGAGAGGCCCACTGACACTGTTGACTTCTTGGGTCCAGCTGTGTTTGTTGACAGATCAACCCCTGAACTTTCCAGTCACATGAAGCTATTACTATTAACACCTTGGTGCTAATGATTCTTCCAAACACTCCTGCGGAGACCTGTTTGAACTGGGTTTCTGTCACTTACAACCATAAGAATGCTGATTATTAGCATGGTATCCCAGCACACCAAGGTTGCAGGTTCAATCCCCAGTCAGGGCACATACAAGAATCAACCAACGAGGGCATAAATAAGTGGAACAACAAATTGATTTCTCTCTCTCTCTTTAAACATCAATAAATAACATATTTAAAAAAGAATGCTGATTAATCTATGTTCTCAGAATGTCAATCCATTTACACAGGAAAAGGAGGCTATTTTTTTTTCTGCCGACACATTTCTATGCTCAAACTATTGCATGTGATAGGAAGGTGTCAGTTCCAGATGGGCCTCCCTGCTCCTACCTGGGTCCTGAGCTCCCTGATCCCGGGGCCCATTCGCTCGGCCGAGACTACACCCAGCAGATTCCGTGTCTTGACAACCGAGATAGAGTTGAAACATGGACTGTTGCGCTGGTGATGGAGTCCTGTGAGGGGGACGTTAGACTGAATCACCACGCAGTTTGGGGCCCGAGAAGCCCAAAGCTGCTACCCTCTCACCCTGCCTGAGGCCCATGTCCTTTCAATAAACCACTTTTAATTTGAGCTAGCTCAGATATGCCTGGAGCAGGCAAATCTGTTTCTAGCTCCTGTCGGTACTTCTTTCCTTCCTTGGACTGAATAACGTCTTGTTGAATGGATACATCACCTTTTATTTGTTTGCCATCAGTTAATGGATTTGGGTTGTTCCCACCTGTTGGTGATTGTAGATAATGTTACAATGACCGCTGGCATACAAGTATCTGTTTGAGTTCCTGTTTTCAGTTCCTTGGGGTGTGTATCCAGAAGTGGAATTACTGGATCAGGACTTCGTTTTCCTTTCCACCTCCCTATTTTCAAGTGAGAACAGTATTGTTCGTGGAGCCCTGGCTACTTGCGGGTACTGTGCTGGGACCTGTCTGCATCAACTCGTCAGAGCCTCTGGCAACTTCCTGTCGCGTATGCATTTGTTCTCCGCTGTATGTTCCTTCTCTAGGTGGGGCGGAGCAGAATTTTAGTCATTAGCTTACGTGGGCCATGAGATGAAAAAGGCCAAAAATCACTGGCCTAGAGGGATGAGAGTTTTCCCCAGGGAGGAGGTTAGGTCTGGGTCTTTGAGGGGTCAGTTCATATTTATACTGTTGAGGGGCCTCTCCCCAGAGCCTTTTGCTGTGGTCTGAAGGCTCTTCCCACTTCTTTAATCCCTTCCCTGTAGGCTGTTGAGTCAGTACCCTGCATGTTCTGAAAGAGAAATAGCTGATCCAAAGGAGTGACTCTCTAAGTGTGGAATCTCAGTGAAGCCAGACATGGGACAGATGTTTTTCTTTTGAACACCAGTTTATTGAGGCATGACTGGCATACAAAACGCTCTTCACATCAAGTGTACACATCATGGTGAGTTACTTGTGACACCATCGCCACCATCAAGGCCATACACATGCCCATCGCTTCCCAAAGCTTCCTCCTGTGGCGGATTTTCACGTAGGACCACGTCACACTTGGTGGGGCCTAGTGACCCGAGGAAAGCCTGTCCTCCAGGACATAGCGGTGCTCTGTTTCCCTGGTGTTGGGAGACTGGGGGGCTCAGGTTCCCTGAGAACTTTCTGTGCTGTCTCCACAGCACCAAGCAGAAGCTGTATGCCGCCCTCTCGTGGCTGTTGCTGATTTGGCTTCAGCACCCAAAGCATTCTGGTTTTTAGGCTGTTCCTGAAAAGACTACTGGAGTGTGAGGGGAGGCTTGTAGTCAAGTTCTCAAGTTTGAGCTTTAAGGTGAAGGAGGTGGGAAGCCACGGAATCAGTGGATGTTGGCATAACATTCTCCAGATTCCGTGGTGTAAATACACCCACCGTGGCTGATCTAAAGTGATCAGGGCCATCACCACCTCTGTTGCCAGTCTCCCTCATTTTCACTTCACTTGGGAAAAGGGCAACCAACGTCAGACAGCCCAGGCCCGCCCCCTGCTGAAGCCTTAGGGGGCCCACAGGGCCTTGTATAATTTGCATCTCCCTTCCTGTCTTGGCCCCCGCTCCTAGCTCACCCCTGCCCCCATGCAGGAAAGGGCAGGAGTAAAAGCTGAGTGAAGATGCGGCCTCAGCTTGAGTTAACTCGGGGTCAGCTCCTTGGAGAAAGACAATGCAGAGTAGCAGGCTAGCGGGCGTCTTGATGGTGGAAGGTGGTCTTTTTCGACCGAGTGGCCAGGGAAACCCTCTCTGACCTGCATGAGGGGAGAGAACGCGCCAAGGGAGAACGGGGAGGCAAACTGTTTCAGCGGGAACAGCAAGCATTGCTCAGTCAGTGCCCTGCGTTTCCTAGAAGAGAAATGTATTTATCCAAAGGAATGACTCTATAATAGTGGAATTTTGGGCAATGAAGTCAGACATTGGACAGATTTCCTTTTCTATTTTTTTAAAACCACTTTTTGAGGCATGAACAACGAGTGTGGTGAGTTCAAGGAATAGTGAAGGGTCAGAGAGGCCGAAGGGCAGAGAGCAAGGAGAGAAGCAGTAAGTGCGATTGGCAGGAAGAGGCCCCGGTGAAAAATGATCATTTTCTAACCTTGGAGGGAAGGCGGTGCTTCTGCACGTAGCTGAGCTCTGTGCACAGTTGCGTTCTGGCTGAGGGGGAGGTGGGGACTGAGACTCACCCTGAGCTAGCCACACTCTTTGGAAGTGGGGCTGTACCTGTTGGGGGGACACCCTTTTCTCATTCTAACAAAGACTTTGTGTGGCTACCATAGGAAGCTATTGGAGGGTGTAAAAAGAACTTGTTTTTCTATTGTGGTAACATATATACAACATAAAGTTTACCCTGTTTGCTGCTTTTAAGTCTGCAGTCCAGCAGCATTAAGTACATTCACACTGTTGTGCAACCATCCCTAGCAGAGCCCCACCATTGGTCTCCAGAGCATTCTCACCTGCCCCCGTTACACACTGACCCCCTCCCCCCGTTTTCTGGCTCCCTACCTCTACTTCCTGTCTCTGTGGATCTGACTCCTCCAGGGGCCTCATATAGGGACTCATACAGTGTTTGTCCTTTGGTGACTGGCTTATTCCTCTGAGCGTACTGTCCTCGAAGTTCATCCATGTTGCAGCAGGTGTCAGGAACTTCCTTCCTTTTCAAGGCTGCATAGTATTCCTTTGCGTGAATGGACCACATTTTGTCTGTGTGTCTCTGGACGCTTGACTTGGGTTGTGGAAGCCTTTTGGCTATTGTGAATAATGCTGCTTTGACCATCGGTGTGCCGATTTCTGTTTGAATTCCTGTTCTCAATGCTTTTGGGTATGCACCCAGAAGTGGAATTTCTGGATCACACGATAACTCTGCATTTGATATTTTGAGGAACGGCCGCGCTGTTTTCCGCGGTGGCTGCACCATTTTACATTCCTGCCCGCAATGCACAGGGTTCCAGTTTCTCCACATCCTCGCCGATGCTTGTCATTGTCTAGTTGTTGCCGATGTTTTAATAACTGCCACCCTAATTGGTGTGAAGTGGCATCTCACTGTGGCTTTGATTTGTATTTCCCTAACACTTGATGGTGTTTAGCACCTTTTCATGGGTTAGAGGGCTTTGTGAAAAGATTCAGGTTCGAGTGGTGGTGGGAAAATGGGACAACTGTATTCGAATGTTAATTAAAAAAATTAAAAAAATAAACAAACACATTTCTCAGGAGCTTTAATTCACCTTGGGTCTCACTCCCTAGCGGCCCTTTGTTTGCAGTAAAAATAAAAAGTGAGAAACGGAATTGGAAAACTTTCACTTTCTCAGTTGTCTGCAGTTGACAGCAGTGGCTCCCCATGATGGGGCCCCCTTTTCTTCCTCTTGTGCTGAGAACCTAGGAAGGGCCCTGTTTTCTCCAGCAGTTCTTGTCAGTCCAGCTGGTCGTAGGCTCCGTTCTTTCTGAAGCCTCCTTCGGGGTTCCTGTCACTCCTATGTCCTGGTGCCATCATCCCCTGCTTCTCTCTACCTCCTGGCCAGTCTTTTCCAACCTATTTTGTGACCTTCTTGCTGGTCCTGTCTTCGTTTGTAAATGCTCTGTGTTAGAACTTCCTCTTTCTGCAGACGTTCTGGGTGTTTTATTTGGGATGGGTAGTGCTGGCTGCCCTAACAACCAAGTCTCCAACTCCCAAAGGCTGAAATGACTGACGTTCACTTATTCACTCAGTCGTCCAACATGGGTGTTCTTGGTTGGGTGGCTCTCCTGGGTGGCTTTCTCCCATTTCATGCCTCCCTCATCCCCCAGACCTCCCCAGATGTCTTCTCTGCAAAGAGAAGGTGGAAGTTTGGAAGACGGACAGCACGTTCCACGGTAGATGCTGGACACAGACCCACCACTTCGGCTTGCGTCCCCATTGGCCGGCTCTCAGCCGCGTGGCCACACCGAGCCTAGGAGCCGGGAAGTGCGCTGCCGCTGCGGAGCTGCGAGGAAGAGGGGGCAGTCCCAGAGCAGCTACAAGTCTCCGGGCCACTGATCCCCACCATGGCCACTCTCCACATTTTCCATCTCCAGAGCTTTTCTGAGTCTAGGTCTGAGGCAGATTAAAGAGGGCCGTCCACTGGCTGGGGAGAGAGGACTAAGTCCAGGAGCCCCGGCAGGAGAGAAGCTTAACCAGAGTTTGGGGAACAAGTATTGCTCTCCCTGGTCAGTGGAGACGAGCATCTTGGCAAAGCTGGGGGTTTGGGGTGTGTCTTGGACTTGTGGTGGGTGCACGAGGAGACATCTGTGAGTCTTAGATACATGGGGAACAGGGTTTACCGTTTTGACCATCGCAAAGCACACAGTTCAGTGGCATTTGGTACCTTCACCAGGTTGTACAACCTCCATCTCCGTCTTCTAGTTCCTGGACATTTCTGTCGTCGCAAAGAAAACCTCGTGCCCATTCACAGTCACTCCTGCTTTCCCCTCCCCTAGTCACAGAAAACCACCAAAATCAGCTTTCTGTCTATACAGATTTACCTATTCCGGGTGTTTTATGTAAGTAGAATTGTACAATATGTGGCCTTTTGTTTTTACCTTCTTCTCCGAGCAGCACATTTACGGTCCGTCGGCATTGCAGCGAGTATCGGTGGCTCACTCCTTTTCAGGGCTGAGTAATGTGCCATTGCATGCACGTGCTGCATTTTGTTTGTCCATGCATCCATCGCTGGATATTTGGGCTCTTTCTACTTATTAGCTATTGGGAATAGTGCTTCTATGAATGGTTTTTACATTTTTACATGGTGCAAGACCATGGAAAGAAGAAGAATATTTCATGGCAGGTAAAAAGCCTATGAAGTTCAAATTTCTGTGTCCACAGATCAAGTTTTGTGGGCTCACAGCCACTCCCACTCATATCATCTGTGGCTGCTTTCACGTTGTAACGATGGGGTTGCCACCACGACCCTGAGGTTGACAGAATCAAGGACATTTGCTTCTGGCCCTTTACAGGAGGAGCTGCTGACCCTGGAGCTAAGGAGTCGCAAGGCTGGTTTTCAGGCATCTCCTTGGCAAGCTGCTTGGGTGATGTGAGAAAGCTTTATTGTTGACCCTTACTGTTATATCCTCCCAGCTTTGGGGGCTGAGACCTAACTGAGAGAGAGCCCCACTGTAATATCCTGTGGAAATAATATATACATGTGTTTGTATGTACGTGTATGTAGTGCATCGTCATCAGGGTAGTGGCCACCTGTGGTTACCGGGCACTTGTCCCTCTGCCGAGCACTTTCCAGGTACTGCTTCATGTGGCCCTCATGATAACTATTTAAGTAAATACGTAGTTTTCAGTGAATGAGAAAACCGAGGACCCTAGAGGTGCTCCCATCCTAAGGTCACATATTAAGTGGTTGGAGCTGGACTGTGAATATTATGGGCTACACTGTATCCCCCCCGCCCAAATGCATGTGTTGAAGCCCTCACCCCCAGGACCTCAGGATGTGACTGTGTTTGGAGAACGGTTGCTAACGAGGCGGTCAAGGCACAATGAGGTCAGCAGGTGGCTCTAACCCAGTGTGACTGGTGTCCCTGAAGGGAAAGGAGACCAGGACACAGACACTCACAGAGGGACGGCCCGTGAGGACACTGGAGAAGATGGTGTCTGCACATCAGGGATCGAGGCCTCTGGAGAAAGCACATGGCTGACGCCTGGATCTGGGACTCAGCCTCCAGAACTGGGAGACAGCGGGCTCCTGTTGTCTGGGCCTCGGAGACGGTGGACTTTGTGTGGCCGCCCCAGCAAATAAACACAATGAAACCAGTACTGTCTGCCAGGAAAGCCAGCCCTCCAGGCTCACAGAGTAGTATATTGTCCCTTATTTAGACTCTATCCTACTGAGGTCCCTCTCCTTCCAGAACTTTCCTCCTTGTCAGAAGCTTAGGCATGAAAGCCCATTTTCTTTCTTCTCTAGATTCTTGGAGACCTACTTCCTTCCCCCAAATCTGGGCGCCTGCTACAGGGGCCCCTGTGTTTGGGGAGCAAATGTGATGATGAGTTCTTTTCCTCTGGAAGTTTCTGCACTTGCACATCCTCTTCTGGGTCTCTGCCCGAGGTCCAGGGGAACAGTTTCTGCAGCTGTTACTCCTGCCCCTTGTGAGATGCAGTGATGCTTAAAGCCATTCTGGGAACTGAGTTTCTGCAGACGTTCGCAGGGGGAGAGCACATGCGGCCCAGCCCGCACACGCGGGGAGCAAATCGATACACGGGGTTTGCAGGCTGCGCAGACTCAAAGGTCACGCCGGGCTCTGACCACAGAGGTGGAAGGATTTCCAAGAAATACTCCTCGTCTGTTGGGGGTGCAGTTGGGAAATGGTACCGGTTTTGTTATTTCATTTTTGTTTTTAAGGAAGTATCGGTTTAAGTGCTTTTCTTAGCTTTTAAAAAAGGTCACCGCAAAATGAGTTCGGCTCTCTATGATAACACATTTAAGAGACCACACGCACTCCGTGGAGACGCTCACAATGCCTGTAACTTGGTCCCTCTGTAGAGCGTGAAACCGTCTGGTCCCGGAAGGCCCAATGAAGTTGGCAGAACGGTGGGTACTCTTTGTTTTGGAGCCAAGCTCACCAACTTTGCCATTTTTGTACAGCACACCGCTTCCTTTCAGTGTAAAATTGATGAGGTTTTGATCACCCTTGCCCCAGTCAGGACACTGCCCGTTTCCATCATCCATCACTCGCCCTGAATTTCCTGGAGCCCTTTTGTAATCCAACCCCCACCCCCTCACCCTGGGTCCTGGGCAACCACTGGGACTTGTGTCCAGTTTCTTCTGGACTTCAACCCAGGCACCTCCACCGACTTTGTTGGAATGCTTTGTATTTTCTCATTGTAATAACTCGGAGCCGTGAGGACGACTCTATGCTGAGTTCTGTGAGTCCTCCTGGAGCATCCTTGCACCTGGGGTTGGCCCTATGGTACTGTACACAACCCCTTCTGCTTGCCTGGAGTCTTGGGACCCTGGCTGGGGTGACTGAATCCTCTGAGGAGGAAGCGGCCGGCCCCTCAGTAACTGACTCCCCAGGACCCCTGGCCCTTCTTCCCTGGAAGGAGGGCAGCTACCGCTCGATTCCATGCCCTCAAATCCCTGGTGTTCTTTCTTGATGCAGGGGAGGGTCAGTAGGTCAGAAAATTCATCAGTTTCTCTTTTTTCTTCTTCCTCATATTTTTTCGTTTTCTAGGATACAACAGCCAACAAAGTTCCTTCCCTGTCCTCAGGATGCTTCCAGTCTTTGGGGAGGAAACAAACATTTAGACTAGTAGAGATCATACTGGGTGTTGGTATGTGAGGAGCACAGAGGAGGGCCCTAGGCCTGGAGTGGGGGGTCAAGGAAGGCTTCCTGGTAGAGGTGATATTTACGCTGGAAGTCTTCCTCAAGGAGGTGATATTTACATGGGAAGGATGCATTGGATTTAAGGTGAGTAACCATGTCAGACTGGATGGGGGTCCAGAGACAGCTAAGTGTTTAATGGCCGGGAGAGGTTCTTGGGCCACACCCCTCTCTCTCCTGGCCATGAGGATTCTCGTGCATGGGGTGCTTAATTGAGGGAGGGTGCTTAGCAGAAAGGAATGAGGGAGGCAGGGCATGACAGAGGCAGGGGCTCAGCCTGACTGCATGGGCAGCCCTGGAGCCTGAATAGCATCATGGAGTTGATCTGCCCTTAGGGTAAGGGCTGGCCTTGTGGCCCTCCACGACTGTCACTGGCTGTGGGCCAGGTCTGAGGGCTGTGCAGCTCTTGGACTGGAGGACAGTTCTCTGGAGAAGGGAAAGTTCTGAGCTGTTAGCAGGTAACACTCACAGCTGCTGGGGGATGGGTGCTCCAGCTGCAATAGGTGGCTGGACAGGGCATCAGTGGTGCCCACAACAGGGGCTATGGTCAGTTTAGGATAGCTGGGTTACTTGGAAGGTGGAGGTTGGGAGCAAGGAAGCCAGAGGAGGTGACCAGTGTTAAGACTAGGCTGGGTCTTGAGTGCTGTGTTAATGAGCCTGGACTTCGTGTCAAAGTAATAGGGAGCCATGGGAGGACTTAGAATGTAGGGGGGGACATGGCCAAATTGGGAAGGGCTGCTCTGGAATTCCCCCAAGTTCAGTGTGAGGATGAACAATGTCTCTGGGCCTCCTGCAAGCTGACTTCTTCAATCTGGAGCGTCCCTAGATTTCCCCTTTGCTGGGAAAGTCACAAGGGGGTTAGGCTTCTACCAGCAATTGTGCATTTCCTCTGCTCCATTCTTCCCCTTCTTCTCCCCTGCAGCCTGCCCTTGTCCTAACAGGGTCTCTGCTGACTGGATATTATAGCCTCGGTGACCTCTTCTGGGTTTGAAGGGTAACTGACATCTGCATCCTCAGTCACTCACCAGGCCCCCAGGCCCCATCTGGGGTAGGGAAAATAATGAGGCTCCCACAGCCCAAGGTGTCCACATCCTAATCCCCAGAACTTGTGGAATATGTGACCTTACATGTGTAAAGGAACTTTGCAGATGAGATTAAGTTGAGGGGCTTGAGATGGAGAGATTATTCTGGACTATCCACGTGAGTCTAACATAATAATAAGGATGTTCTTAAGAAGCAGGCAGGAGAGAGAATGAGAGAGGGAGGGAGAGAGAGAGAATGAAAGAGAGAATGAGAAAAATTCATCGAGATATCTATCACCTATTTAATGAGACGGAGTGAGAGAGAGAGAGGGAGAGAGCCTGGAAGATGCTACACTGCTGACTTTGAAGATGTGGGAGGGGGCCTTGAGCCAAGGAACGGGGGTGCCTCTACAAGCTGGAAAGGACAAGGCACGGATTTCCCCCCCGGAGTCTCCCGATGGAAGGCAGCCTTGCTCACATCTCGACTGCAGCCCCTGAAGGCTCATGTAGGACTCTCGCCTCCAGATCTATAACATAATAGATTTGTGTTGTGTCAGACCTCTAAGTGGGTGGTTTCTCCTATGGGTAGCCATGGCCATTTAGCATAGCAGATAATAGCAATGACAATGACAACTGATATTTTTGAGCATTTAATTTGGGCCAGGCAGTGTTTTCTGACCTTTATCACATTAAGCCTCAAACCCCATGAAATGATTATTATCCTCAATTTACCGATGGGGAAAATTGCTTTTGGTGTATTGGTTATCTCTCGCTGTGTAACAATTCCTCTAAAAACTTAGCTTTAAAAAACGCACTTTTAATTTTCTTTCCTTTTTAATCCTCACCCAAGGATATGTTTATTGATTTGAGAGAGAGAGAGAAACATCGATTGGTTGCCTCTGGTATGTGCATCGACTGGGGATCGAACACGCAGCCTAGGCATGCACCCTGAACAGGAACCAAACCTGAAAACTTCTGATGTATGGGACGATGTGGTCAGGGCCATTTTTAATTTTCTTATAGTTTCTGAAGGTCAGACATCTGCAGGTGGCCCAGCTGGATGGCTGTGGACGGGGGTCTCCTGTGGGTCTCCACTCTCTGACCTGCGGGCTTCTCCACGGCATGGTGTCTTCACCCTGTGGTGACTGGCTCCCCACCCGCCCCTCTGTGAGCGATCCCAAAAAGAGACAGCAAGGAGGAAGCTACAATGTCTCTTATGAACTGAGATGTCCCAGATGCCACAGTCTCAAACATCACACAATGTCACATCCTCTTTATTCTGTTCATTAGAAGCAAGTCAGGAAGTCCAGCGCACACTCAGGGAGAGAGCATTTCGGCTCCCTCTCTCGAGGAGGGGAGGATCAAAGAATTTGTGGACATCTGCTAGAATTACCGCATTGTTCTGTCTGCATCGAGGTCCACACTCCTGGGGGCACTGAGCAAGGGTTATAGAAGACAGTACAAGCCCCAGTAGCCCCTCCCAGTTGGCAGTTATTGCCCGGTGTACTGTGTCCCCTCTACGATCATCCTCTGGAACAGAACTTATTGTTATCTGCGTTCTCCGGGAGCAGACACTGAAGCCCAGAGGCAGCTTGCCTCCCCATCCAGGTCCCCTTGGGAACACCTTGCAGAGTCAGGACTTAATCCCAGGTCTATCCGATCACAGCTGCTGGGGCCACACTAGCTAACATGTGGAGCTTTCCTGTGTGCCACACGCACCCATCCTCAGATGCTCATGTCAGCCTGGCGAAGTGCATCTCACTCTCATTGGGCCTATTTTACAGATGGGAAAGTTGAGGTGTAGAGAGAAGAAGAACTTGCCCAGGACCCCACGTGACTAGCAAACAGTGGAGATGGGATGTGAACCCCACCGCAGGGAGTGGGGGCAGTGATCTGCCTCCAGAGTCTGCGTTTATCCTCCTGTGCGTCTCTTAAACATCGCACAGCTCTGTTTATTCCCCTTCTGGGTACAGTTTGCTGTGTCTTCACCCTGGCTCTTAACTGCAGCTTCATGGGCACCACTGACACATCTTCTTCAGTGATCATAACTCTAAGACGGGGGTTTTGCCTTGCAGAGAAGAAAAGGAAGAAGGCAAGAACCCATGGCACTTTCCTCCTGGTGAACTTGGGGCAGGTCTTTGCAGCTCATTTTCAGCTCGTGGCAGATGCTCTTGGTGCCTCTCCACATCTCCACTCACACTAGTCTGGCCTCTGTCTCTGGAGCCCGTTCTGTCTGCCTGGAGCCCAGGCCCGAGGGGTCATGGGTGGACGCAAGGCCCAATGCATGATTAATAGTAGCTGGTGGACAAACACCCCAGTTCTCTCGCCCCTCAGTTGGGATAACTCTGAACAGTGGGCTCTATGCCTCCTTCAAGAGGTGCCCAATGAGGTCAAGCCCAGGTTTTCACCATGTACTTTGCCTGATGACTCACCCACTGTGGGCTCGTTCCTGGCCATGGCTCCCTCCCTCCCCAGCTAGAGTTTTCTGGGGTCACCTCCATGAGAAACTACTTTCACTAGAATCCCTGTCTCAGCATATGCTTCTGGGAGACCCTAATGAAGGCATTCCTAGCCCTCCATACGAATGAGGCTGTGCATGCGGGTATGTGGGGGTGCATGTTGGGATGGGGGCCGGGAAAGGGATGAGAGAGTTGCTACGCATGATGACAATGATGTGGTCAGATACAGTGGACAGCTGAGGGAAGATGAGATAGTTAAATCTCTAGACCTTGGTGGAGGGTCCTGGATTCAAATCTCAGGTCCTTCAAGGAAACTTGGACATATCTCTTCTCTCCTTTTTGGTTTTATTTTTGTAAAATAGGTGGGGGTAGAAACTCCTACTTTACAGTGTTTTTTAAAAATTTAAAAATATATTTTATTGATTATGCTCTTACAGTTGTCCCATTTCCCCCCCTTTATTCCCCTCCCACCCACATTCCCCCACCTTAGTTCATGTCCCTGGGCCATACATGTAAGTTCTTTGGCTTCAACATTTCCTATACTATTCTTAACCTCCCCCTGTCTATTTTCTACCTATAATTTATGCTACTTATTACCTGTACCTTTCTTAACTGCTTTCCCCCCTTACTTCCCCCTCCCCTTCCCTGCTGATAATCCCATGTGATCTCCATTTCTGTGATTCTGTTCCTGTTCTAGTTGTTTGCTTAGTTCATTTTTGTTTTTGTTTTTTAGGGTCGGTTGTTGATAGTTGTGAGTTTGTTGTCATTTTACTGTTCCTATTTTTGATCTTCTTTTTCTTAGATAAGTCCCTTTAACATTTCATACAATAAGATGTTGGTGATGATAAACTCCTTTAACTTGACCTTATCTGGGAAGCACTTTATCTGCCCTTCCATTCTAAATGATAGCTTTGCTGGATAGAGTCATCTTAGATGTAGGTCCTTGCCTTTCATGACTTGGAATACTTCTTTCCAGCCCTTTCTTGCCTGTAAGGTTTCTTTTCAGAAATCAGCTGGTAATCTTATGGGAACTCCTTTGTAGGTAACTGTCTCCTTTTCTTTGCTGCTTTTAAGATTCTCTCCTTATCTTTAACCTTAGGTAATGTAATTATGATGTGCCTTGGTGTGTGCTTCCTGGGGTCCAACTTCTTTGGGACTCTCTGAGCATCTTGGACTCCCTGGAAGTCTATTTCCTTTGTCAGGTTGGGGAAGTTCTCCTTCACTATGTTGTCAAATAAGTTTTCAATTTCTTTCTCTTCCTCTTCTCCTTCTGGCACCCCTATGATTCAGATGCTGGAACTTTTAAGGTTGTCCCAGAGGTTCCTAAGCCTCTGTTCATTTTTTTGAATTCTTGTTTCTTCATTGTGATCTGGTTGAATGTTTATTTCTTCCTTTTGTTCCAAATTGTTGATTTGAGTTCCGGTTTCCTTCATTTCACTGTTGGCTCCCTGTGCATTTTTCCTTTATTTCCCTTTTCATAGCCTTCACTTCTTTCTCTATTTTGAGACCATACTCAACCAATTCTGTGAGCATCCTGATTACCAGTGTTTTGAACTGTGTATCTGATAGATTGGCCATCTCTTCATTGCTTAGTTGGATTTTTCTGGAGCTTTGATCTGTTCTTTCATGTGGGCCATTTTTTTGATCTTGGAGAACCTGGTACATAATAAGGGGCGGAGCCTTGGTATTCTCGGGGCAGGGCAACCCACCTCACTGTGTTCTGGTGCTGTATGTGGGGGAGGGGTCTGAGAGGGAATAATGCCTCTTGTTTAGCTCTCTTCTGGCTTTCAGTCACTTCTGTTGTTACTCACAAGCAAATTGGGCCCTTCTGGTCCAATTTGGGCCCAGGTCAGTGGGTTTATGTATGTTCTAGGACCCTGTGGGTCTCTCCAACCAACTGTCCTGTGAGTCTGGGAGTTTCTCCTGCTGCCTCAACTCCCATAGGTTTTTTGATCAGAGGTTTTGAGGCTTTATTTCCCTGCACTGGAGCCCTGGGTTGCGTGGTCTGTCTTTCTCCCCGGTTGTTCCTCCCGGTTTACCTTCCTGCAAATACGGGACTGCTTGCTCTGCCAGCAGCCGCCTTGTTGTGAGTCCTCTCCGCCCGGCTGCCCATCTCCGCCTCTCCTACCTGTCTGGATGAGTGTTTCTTCTTTGACTCCTTGTCAGACTTCCGTACAGTTCAATTTTCTGGCAGTTTTGGTTATTTTTTGTTTTTAAATTTGTTGTTGTCCTTCCTTCTTTTGGTTGTGTGAGGAGGCACAGTGTGTCTACCTATGCCTCCATCTTGGCTGGAAGTCCTACTTTACAATGTTGACATGATAATGTAATTAGATTTTGTTAGCTATGTGTGATAACAGATATTTTTTTAAGCCCTCACCCAAGGGTATGTTTATTGATTTGAGAGAGAGAGAGACATTGATCAGTTGCATCCCATATGCACCCTGGTGGGGATTGAACCTGTAAACTTTTGGTGTATGGAATGACACTCCAGCCACCTGAGCCACTCGACCAGGGCAGGAGATGCTTGTTTTTATGGATCAGGCTGTGAAGAGGCCCTCGAGCTTGGGACTTGCTTCTTTGGGGGCAGGTGGTGGAAACTCATTTAGTATCAGCTGCAATAAAACAAGCTGATAAGAGATGGGGGACAGATGTTGGTTGGAAAGGAAAAAAGAATAGGTGGGTGGGAAGGAGAGAGAGGGAGAGTGAGACCATAGTGGCCCACCAGCCAGACCAACCTCTCTTCATTGTGGAGAAAGGAGAGAATTGGGAGTTTTGCCACACTGCCCTCATGAGTGGCAGCAACTCAGCACAAAGGTCTCTGGTGCCCTTGTAGCAATTGAGCAACTCTGGCTCCGCCCCCTCCTGTTCTGTTTTATTGGAAAGCCCGAGGATGCAGAAAAGGCTCTCCTCTGTGAGTGAGACGCACAGCACGATGTGGACCTTCAGCCTGCTCCTCTTCTTGGGTGAGTGTGAGTCAGTTTCTGCAGAACTCCGAGGTGTCCAGGGGAGGCTTGAGCCCACAGGGAGCCCTGGAGATCATGTTGCACCAGGAAGGTGACCTGCTCAGAGGGAAGGGGTCCAGGCTGCACCCCTGCCTCTGTCAGCTATTGCTTCTAGGCCGGTGAAACCACTGGGGGATGGCTGTGCCCACTCGGTGAAGTGGGTGGGGGGTGGTGCTGGGAGTGGCTACCAGCCCAGCCCCCCCAACCTGGTGAAGCGGAGAGAACTCTCGAGCGGATGTAGGTAGCTCTCCAGGAAGAGACTGCATTTCCCTCATCACTCGCCCATTCCTGCTTTCATCACTTGCCCCAGAATCATTGGCACTTAGGGAAATATGAGGACCGGGTGGATCTCAGAAGCATCTAATGACTTCTCTTTGCAGGTTGGCAGCACTGCTCAACACAGGCGAACTTCGGTAAGAGACACCTCCTGACTGAAGGCAGTTAGATCTTGGGCAGGTGCCTCTGCCTCTCAGTTTTGTCATCTGATTAATGGGTATTGTGATGGCCCCACCTAATGGGATGGTTGTCAGCGTTCAGCTCCATGTGGCATTGTTAAGAGGAGGCCTCTGGAGTCACACCTCCTGGGTCGGTATCTGGGTTCCGGTGCTCATTGCCGTGGGGACCTCCAGTATTTGAGTGAATTCCAGGGACTTCGATTTCCGGGAAAGTGAAGGTCAGAGGAGCTAATCCCACAGGGTTTTGATGAGGATGAAAGAAGGTAAGGCAGAGGCAGTGCTGAGAATTGTGCCTGGAATGCAGTTAAGTGCTCAGTTAGGTTAGCCCCTCCTGCCCTCCTCTCTCTCTCTCCTCCTCCTCAGATATATACAAATTTCTTGTTCTCATCAGCTGGGCTGCCGATGAACCAAAGCTGGTAGCTGGTGAGGGGCACAGCCAGCATCACAGCCAGGCTCCTGGATTCCCTCCCAGCATTAGTTCACTCCACTGCACGCTTGTCTTGCATTCTGACCTGTGGTGTGACCTGAGGCTTCTTGAAATGCTCTTGGGCATCCCTTTCCATGCCCATAAAATGTAGTCAATAGTGTGTACCTGTAGTAGGTTGACTGACTCTCCTGACTTGCCCCAGACTGTGAGTGGTGGTGGGTGGTTGGGAACCCAGGACGCTGGACTTTGAGTGCCAACACCAGGAAAGTCCTGGGCAAACCAGGATGGGTTGGCGACCTGACCTTGAGGTGTTGCTGTGGGGGCTGTAGAAAAGGTGTGGCAGGGACCTGTGAAATAGAAGTTGTAGTTATATGTAAACACTCACTTTGCCTCTCTGGACCTGGTTTTTTTTGCTTTTGTTAATTGAGTGACCATCTGTGAAATTGTTTTGCTCATGACTGAGCATCACGTGTGTGTCTCAGATGTACTGTTGAAGTGGCTTTTGGCCTGATCTCCGGGCCAAAGTGGCTAGATGGCACCTGTGAGCGCCTGAATTGGTCTTGTTCCTCCTTTACCCAGAGCCCTCCAGGGCTCCCACCTCCCTCAGGGTAGGAGCCAAAGTCCTTTCTGTGGCCCACAAGACCCTGTGTGGCTTGCCCAGTCCCCTCTCTGCCCCTCGCTCACTCTGTTACAGCCACATGGGCCTCCTTGCTGTGCTTCCTATACGCCAGGCACAGTCCTGCCCCAGGACTTTTGCACATGCTGGGCCTTTAGCCTGGAATGCTCTTGCCCTGCATAGACGCGTGGCTCCCTCCATCACCTCTGTTACGTTTCAGCTCATGTGTTGTCTTCTTAGGGACTACTCTATTTTCGAGACTGTCTCCCTCACCCTTACATCTTCAGATTGTCAGCTCTGTGAAGGCTGCTAATTTTGTGTGTCTTGTTCCACGGCTAAATCTACCATACCTGGAAGAGTCTTGCCATATGGTAGGTGTTTATATTAGGATTCTCTGGAGAAACAGAACAGATGCTATGGATACCTATCTATCTCTATGTATGTATTCATATACATAGGGATATATTATAAGGAGTTGATTCACGTAATTACAGAGGCTGGTAAATCCCAAGATCCGTAGGGTGAGGTGCAAAGGTTTTGAGACAGGAAAGGATTTGGGGAACTGAGCGAAGGTGAGCATTGCTGATGGGACAGGCCAGGAGATGCGCTGGAGAGGTCGACAGGTGCTCAGGCTCAGGGGACTGGGCTGTTGTTCTGGTTGGGAGTGGACTTGAGCTGGGGCAGATGGAGCTAGAGGAAGAAAGCACTGGGAAGCTTAGAGTGGGGAGACCGCAATGGTGATGGGCCGGAAGTCTGCAAAGAGAAAGATTGGCTCTGCAGATGAAAGAGGAAGCTGGAAATGAGAAGAAAGATACCATCTGAGTGCAGGAAGGGAAATAAGCAGACAGTCGTAGGAGTCAGAAAAGCCCGGCACTAAAGAGCCTGATCATGCTAATTCATCCCTTGTGCTCTTACGTTTCCCCACGGAGCCCCGTCCTGCCGGCTGATGCTGGCAATATCGCTGGCCCTTCTCTTTCACACCCTCTTCGGTCCTTTGGCAAATCCTGTCGGCGTTACCTCCAGAATAAATCCAGAGTCTCATGCTTTCCACTGCACTCACCTGGGTAGGGTCCACTGCCATCGCTCCCTGGGACAAGTGCAGACACCTCCGCTCCGCCATCTTCCTCTGGCCCTCTACAGTGCCTCTTTCCCACAGGTTGCCAGAGATCATGTAAAACCCGAGTCATGCTGTGCCCCTCCTCTGTGCTAAACCCTCCTATGGCTCCCGCCTCTCTCTGAAACAAGGCTGAAGCCTTGCAATGGTCGAGCAGCTCCTGCATGACCTGGCCGTGTCACCTGCTCTGATGCTTCCCTCAGCCACTCGGCTCCAACCACACCGTCTCCTCGTAATTCCATGAAATCACCAGGCATCGTCCTGCCTCAGCGCCTTTGCCTTTGCTGTTTCCTCTGCCTTAAGTAGCTTCCGAGCTCGCTCTCTCACCTCGCTCAGGCCTTTGCTCAGATGTGCCCTTTATGTCTGAGCAATGACTGGGTACTGTTCTATGCACTCAGGACATGGCAATAAATAAGACTGACACCAATCGCTGCCTTCTGGGGGCTCACAGTCCAACCAATTCTAATCGTTTCTCTATAGAATTACCTTAGAAACTGCATGAAAATTTGCTCCATTTCCAGTGAGACCCACCTCCTCTTGTGTAGCAGCAGTGAAGACCATGCACCTTGGGGTTTGGCAGGCCTGGCGCTGCCACTTACCAGCTGTGAGTCTGGGGGCCAGTCACTGAACTTCTCTGAGCCTGTTTCCCACATCCGTGCGACGGGAACTGTATCTGTTCCCTATTTGCTGCTGTAACACATGACTTCAAACTTGGTGGCTTGAAGCAAGAGAAACATTATCTTATGGTTCTGGAGATCAGAGTCCAAAATGAGTCTCCATGGGCTGAGAGTGTCAGTGGGGCTGTGTTCCCTTCTGGAGGTCCTGGGGGGGAATCTGGTTTCTTGCCTTTTCCAGCTGCTAGAGGTCACCTGTACCCCTGGGCGTGTGTCCTCGTCCTCTGTCTTTGCAGCCAGTGATGGCTGGTCAAGCCTTTCTCTCATTGTGTCACTTTGACTCTGGTGTCCCTGTCTTCATCTTTCACTTATAAAGACACTGATTACATTGGCTTCTCCTCAATAACCCAGGATGACCTGTCCATCCCAAGGTCAGAGGATCAGCAATCTGCATTCCATGTGCGACTTTAATTCCCCTTTTGTGCAGCGTAACATAGCCACCTGGTCCAGGGATTGGGACATCCTCCTCTGTGGAGGGGCCATTGTTCAGCTGATCATAGGAATGATAGTGTCAAATGAGTATCTTCCTTAGCACCTGGCACCTGCTCCTACCTGGGGCTTTGTCCAAAGGGAGCAGCACATGCAAAGGCCCTGTGGTGGAGAGGCTAGAAATAGAGGCTGACATGAGATGGGGCTTACAGACGTGTTGGTGTCTGGTCCCTGCAGGCTTTTTGGGTCATGTTAAGTAATTTGGATTTTAATTCTGACAGCTACAGCCAGGGTTATAGGGAGGGGTGGGGTGTGTGGTCAGACTTGCACACAGAGATGACTGCAGGGGACAGTGGGGGAAGTAGGACTGTCTGGACAACCCAGAGGAAGATCTTTACCAAGCACAGCTGTGGAGATGGGAGAAGCAGGTAAATGTAGGATGATATTTGGGAGGGAGAACCAATGGAGGAGGGACTCACTCACTGGATGTGGGGGTGGGGGCAAAACAGTGAAACTGAGGTACAGAGAGGTGAAATCACTTGTCCCAGGGCTGGATGAGCTGGGGTGTATCTCAGGCCCCTCCTCAGACCTGCTGCATCAACCTCTGACATTCCAGGCTCCCCTGGGGATCCCAGGTGGGCGAGGCTGCTGATCTGCAGACTGCATTTCAGCAGCAAGGGTCAGTGCACCTCACACTTTCACGGGCCCACAGATCACCTGAGGGTCTTGTTGAAATGCAGGTTCTGATTCAGCAGGTCTGGGGCAGGGTCTGAGATCTGCTCCCATCAGACTTCCTCCCTGTGCCACTAGCCCACGGACCTCAGTTTGAGACGAAGGGCGAAGGGTCTTGGGTCTTCATGAGCACCCTTGGTCGCTGTATCAGTTTCCCAGGGCTGTCAGAACAGAGCAGAGATGTACTGTCTCACAGTTCTGGAGGCCAGAAGTCCCGGATCCAGGTATGTACTTCTCCTGACAGCTCTGGGGGAGCGTCTGTTCCCTCCTCTCTCCCAGCTTCTGGCATTGCCAGTGTTCCTTGGCCTGTAGATGCATCCCTCCAATCTCTGCCTCCGTTGTCACGTGGTCCTTCTCCTCCACTTCTTCAAGGACATCACTCATGTCAGATTAAGGGACCATTCCTACTCCAGTATGATCTCATCTTAGTGACATCTGCAAACACCCTATTTCCAAGTAAGGTCACATTCTCAGGAACCAAGGTTTAGGACTTCAACGTGTCTTTACAGGGGAGACAATTCAACCCACAACAGTAACCTTCATGGTCTCACGCTGGCTCTCCTTACAGCCCCGCTCTGGTGCTCTAACCCAAGCTCTTCCTTCCACACTGCCTAGATGTGAATGAGTGTGCGGACACCACCACGTGCCCAGCTTATGCCACCTGCACCAACACGGTGGGAAGTTACCACTGCACTTGTAAACGAGGCTTCCTGTCCAGCAATGGACTGATGCAGTTCAGAGGCCCAGGAGTGGAATGCAAAGGTGAGTTCATGCCCCCCAACATCCTCCAGCATTCAGTAGAAAATTAGGTGGAAGCTGGTAGATGTAGGTACTTTGTTTCTTTTCCCCGAAAGTTTATTCCCTTCCTCCCTTCCTCCCTCCCTTCCTCCCTCCCTTCCTCCCTCCCTCCCTTCCTCCCTTCCTTCCTTCCTTCCTCCCTTCCTCCCTTCCTTCCTTCCTTCCTTCCTTCCTTCCTTCCTTCCTTCCTTCCTTCCTTCCCCATCTTCTCTTCCTGCCTTTCTCTTTCTATCATAAAAACGATTCCTAGTCACTAAAATTTCCAATGATTAGAGACTAGCATTATAATGAAAATAAAAATAAAGATCATGCTATTTATCAATATTCAGAAATAACCACTGATTTTATTCTGAGATCCTTCTCCTGCCTCTCCATGCAGATAAAAAGATTTTTAACATTTATCGAGTGCCAAGCTCTGTGTGAAGGGCTTTAGGTATGTTTTGCTGTGGAATCGAGTGTAGCAGTGGGATGCTTCTCCATTGGACAGATGGGGAAACCGAGGCTTGAAGAGCTGCAATGACTTGTGTAGGGTCATGTAGTCTAACTGGAATTCAAACCCAGGTCTTCCTGACTTTCATGGTGGTCTCTCAACCACATTACCTATTTGCCACACTCTAGTTGTGATGTGTTGGGAAAATGTATTTACTCTCTCTTAATCTCAATGTTTCTGTCTGTAAAATGGGTGTTTAAGAGCATCTATCTCCAAGGATAGCTGGGAATATTAAATGCAATAATATTTGCAGTGTGCTAGGCACATATCCAGTCCCAAGAGCTACTATTAACATAAATAATATAAACTCAAGTAATTCCCAGAATGAGCTAAGTTCTTTGTCTACATTTTTTATATTTAGGCCCCAGTTCTCCTCTTGACCGTACAGATGTGCCTGTGCTTTTGGATGAGATCGGGGGTCTGCAAACTTTTTCTGTCAGGGTCCAGATAGTAAATATTTTGGAGGTTGCAGGCTGCATGATCTCTGTCATGACTACTCAATATTCCAGCTGTATTGCAAAAACAGCTGTAAATAAGACACAAGCGAATGGAGGTGACTGTGTCCCAGTACAACTTTATTTACACAAACAAGTGGAGGGCTGGACTTGACCCACGGGCTGTAGTTGGCTGAGTAAGATAACTCATTCCTCTCATTGTAGCTCTTGGGGAGCTCCAAACACCCCTCTTTGAACTATAGTTTGTGGGCTATTCGGCGAGCTCAGTGCTGGTGGGCCCTGATTTTTAAATTTGAGGTGAAAGCAACATTCCTCACCTAGGACACAATGAGTACTACAGCCAGGAGTTTGTCCACTTTATGTCTTTGATCCCCAGAACAGTGCCTGGTACCTCATGGGAATTCAATAGAATTTTGTCAAATGAGAGACATGTTACTTCATCCTTTATGTTGCCTCCAGATATATCATCCTGTTACTAACCTAAGTACCTAAGGACACCTAAGTTGTTTCTAACGTTTTATTTATTTATCTTAAAGATTTTTATTTATTTATTTTTAGAGAAAGGGGAAGGGAAGGAGAAAGAGGGAGAGAAACATCAGTGTGTGGTTGCCTCTCATGTACCCCATACTGGGGGCCTGGCCAGCAACCCAGGCCTGTGCCCTGACTGGGAATCGAACCAGTGACCCTGTGGTTCGCAGGTCCATGCTCAGTCCACTGAGTTACACCAGCCAGGACTATTTCTAATGTTTTACAACTTCAAGCAAAGCTGGGATCCTTATCCTCATGGTTTTATCTTGGTGGACAGTAGAGCTCCAGATTTCTCTTTAGGTGAGGTACAATTAGCCAGGAGAGAGTTGTAGGAGACTCGCCTCAAAGTTTTATTTGCATGACAGGTACATAGCGAGTGTTTATTTAGGGTGGTTTGATGGAGCAGGGATGAAGAAGACTTGGAGTGGGCCACCCCATGGTACCATCTCTGCACAATTCTATAGGCGCTTCAATGAGTCAATTTCTAGAGGTGTCTTTGCAAGGTGTTCTTGACTGGGTAACAGATCACTGCAAACTTAGTGCATAAGGCAATAACAATCATTTGTTGTGTTCATGAATGGATCTACAGTTTGGGCTGGCTTTGGCGAGGACAGCTTGTCTCTGTTCCACATGGTGTCAGTCCTCATGTCTTAGGCAGTTAGAAGGTCCACTTTGAACAGGGTCTACTCACACGGCTGGCGAACGGCTGCTGGCTGTTGACGGGCTGCTCCACCAGGCCTGTGGGCTGGACCTCTTAGTTCCTCTCCACGTGGGCCGCTTTGTCGTGGCTGGCTGGGCTTCCTTATGGCATGGTGGCTGAGTTCTAAGAACGAGCATCTCCAGAGAACAGTGAGTGATTTTGTGTGACCTAGTGTCACTGCCAGCAGTCACGAGCATGCTCAGATTCAAGGGGAGGGAACACAGACCTGCTGCTCGGTGGGAGGAATACCAAGTTTACACTGAATGAAGGGCATAAGGAGTGGAAGACGTTACGACCATCTTTGGAAAATACAGTCTTTTATACAAGATGAGGCAGATTTGTAACTCTGATTCTTTCTCTGTCTAGATGTAGATGAATGTTCTCCAAGCCCCTCACCATGTGGTCCTAACTCAGTCTGCAAAAACCTGCCCGGGAGGTACAAGTGCAGCTGCTTGCCTGGTTTCTCTTCTCCCACTGGAGACAACTGGGTCCCGGCAAAGTCAGGTCATTTCTCCTGTGCAGGTAATGCTCCTGGGCTCTGCATGGGTTTTTGGTTGACAGCTGCCACTGAGTTGGGCACACGTGTTACTAACCTTACACAGCCAATCTTTTGTCTGCCCACTCTCCTCTACTGCTCCACAGACATCAATGAATGCCTCGACCATGGAACCTGCCCAGAGCATTCTGAGTGTGCCAACTCTTTGGGAAGCTACAGTTGCCACTGCCAAGATGGATTCATCTCTAACAACTCCCGCTGTGAAGGTATGGAGGACCTGCTCTTCTTCATTTACTACTTAATGAAGAATCACCTCACTTGATGATCTTATGAGATAGGGATGATGAGGAGCCCCATTTTAGGAATGAGAAAACTGAGGCTCAGAGAGGTGAAGTCACCTGCTCAAGAACACACAGCTATTGAAGTGGCAGAGCTGGGATTTGAACTCCTGTTAACTTCCTACTGTGAAGTAAGCAGTGAGGTCAGGAAGAACTTGTGAGCCCAGGGAGCTGTGTACCTAGTGTGATCTTTCTCTTAGAGGACATTGACCATGTCTGGAGACATTTTTGATCATCACAGTGGCTGGTGGTGGTGGGGTTGTGTGTGCTACTGCCATCTAGTGGGGAGAGGCAAGAGATGGTGCTAAACACACTACAAGGCACGGGTCACCTTCCCACAATCAAACATCATCTGAGGGTGGGCACAGGTGCACTGGCCACCATAATGAGACATTAACTTCAGACTGAAGAATGAAGCAGGTAACCCCACAGACTATAATGGAATTTATTATAGGGTTATTTACTTATGTGGACCCTGGGTCAGAGCAGAGCAGAGCAGAACAGACAGTCCAGCAGTCTGTGAAGACTATTCTCTGCCACCAGACCCCTGTGACTGTGCTTTTTCATAGTAATACTCAGGTGCTAATGATCAATAAGAGAAAAGGACAAAGAATGCAGTAGTGCCAGGGGCCACACCTCCTGGAGGTCTTGTAGTGGACGGTTGCCTGTAATCGAACCTATCACCAGTTTGATACTTACCATGGCTGTCCTGGCATTCTGGTCATTACTAACAAAAATATTTACGGTGCCCTGGCCGGGTGGCTCTGTTGGCTGAAGCACCGTCCTGTACAATAAAAGGCTGTGGGTTTGATCTCTGGTCAGGGCACGTATCTAGATTTTGGGTTCAATCTCCAGTTGAGGCATGTACAAGAGACAACCGATTGATGTTTCTCTCTCACATCGATGTCTCTCTCTCTAAAAAAAATCAATAAACATATCCTTGGATGAGGATTAAAAATATTTATGGCTATGTTTTAAGGAACACAGATAATTATCAGCTAGAAGGCTCTGATATGCTTGCTAAGACGCTGAGGTTGGTCACAGCATGCAAGGAGATCAGGACGCAAAGATGGAGTTGGTTGTGTTCACATCTACATCTATGCAGAAATGATCCCATTTCAAATGCCAGTAGTGCCAAGGTCAAGACATTCTGTCCTAGGGAGACCCAAACCACAGAACTTTCTCCTATAAGGTACTTGAATTAAGATCTGAGAGTTACCCTTGACCCTCCTTCTCCGTCCATATTAAATCATGTCCTAGGGAGTTGACCTGCCACATGGTCCTGAATCTCCCCTCTATTCCATCTTTGGTCCCAACATCATAATGACTGCAGCAATCTCTCCCCTCCTCCAGTCTTGCCTCTTTGAATTCACCCCACATTGCAGCCGGAATGTTTTCACCAAGAGGCGGGGCTCCATCTTTCTGAGTCTGGCACAGCCCATCTTCTCCACGCTCATTTATTCAGGGTGACTGTGTCCCGCAGGGCATGGAGTCATCAGACCTCATTGTATCCCCATGGCTTGGAGCCAGAGATATTGGAAGTCATCTCTGGTTTCTCTAGTCCATTGGTAGCGGGTCAGCTATTGTTGACTAACAGATCACCCTGAAAGTCACTGGCTAAAAACCACCACCATTGATTTAACTCTCAATTCCATGCCTTGGCAGTTGAAGATGGGTGTTGGGGCCAGTTCTTTGGGTCTCAGCTGGGCTTGTTTGTGAGTCTGCAGTCAGCTGGGGGTCAGCTGTGCTGATCTTGGTTGGTCTGTCCACATGTCTGAGGTGATCCATCTCTCTTCCACTTTGTCTTTTATTCTTCATTAGGACAGTCTCGGGCTTGTTCAGATGGTAGAAGCCCCAAGAATGAGCAGAAGCAAACAGCCCTCTAGAGGTCTAAGTTTGGAACTGGCACCATATCACTTTCGCTGCATTCTATTGGGCAATGCAAGTCACAGGGTCAGCTAGATTCAGGCAGGGGGAAACCGCTCTCCGTCTTAAACAGAGGAGTGATGCAGCCACTGCACACTCCACCTCCCAGGGTATTGATACGGCAGGAGTGAAAGGCCATCGACATCTCTACAGCTTATGATCATTACGTTTTGAAACTATTCGCCACCCTTTGTTCACACACTGCTGCCCAACACTTATTCTCCCTAGAAGATAGGAAGAAAGGGGAACACAGGTATTGGGGAGCAGCAGCACTGTCGCCCCAGTTAGGATCTCCTGTTTGCAGTCTCCTCTCCTCACTTCCTCACCTGCCTACACCTGGGTTTTCATTTCCGCTCAACAGAGGTGGATGAATGTGCCGAGCCCAGAGCTTGCCCGGAGCATGCAACCTGCCACAACAGTTTTGGAAGCTACTCCTGTGTCTGCAACCCAGGATTTGAATCCAGCAGTGGAAACATGAGTTTCCATGGCCCAGGAGGGACGTGTGAAGGTAGGTGAAGGGACCTCTTGCGGAGTCAGCTCCAAGCCTGTTGGCAAAGGCAGCAGTACTGGGGCAGGAATCAGGGTGGATCTTGGCTGAGTTCAAAGGCTCATCTGCAAAACTGAAGCCAATAATCATTCATTTACTCTTTGATTCATTCATGCACTCATTCAACAAATATCTCTGGAGCACCTACTATACGCGAGGCACTATTCTAGGGGTGGTGGATACAGTGGTGAAAAACATAGGCAAAGATATTTGTTCTCCTGTAATTTATAATCTAGTTGGGGGGGGGAGACAGATAACTTAGAAAGTAAGTGCATAAATGTGTTGTGTGTCAGGGATAGTTAAAGGCGATGAAGACAAATAAGGCAGGCAGGGCACACAGAGTGCTGGAGTGGGTCTCTAATTTTGATAGAGCAAAGGCCACATCAAGAAGCTGATATGTGAGAAAGATCTGTAGGAATCCAGGGGGTGAGAGATTGGGTGTCTGGGGGAGGGTGTTCCAGGGGGAGGGAACAGCAGGTACAAAGGCCTGGAGGCAGGATCTCAGCCAAGGCGCTAGGCTCTTCCGTATGTTGCTTCCTTTGGTCCTCCCCCAAACCTGGTATTATTGGGGATATTTTATAACCATTTTAAAGACGAGGAAACATAGCCTTCATTGTGGTGGAGCCACTGTCCCAAGGTCAAATAAACAGAGGTAGGAGAGGCAGCATCTGAACTGAGCCCAGGTGGGATGTCACACCCATGCTCCCAACCACCATGCCATCTGCCTCCAAGTCAGGCTGCGAACTCTGGCAACTCAGATGCGCGTGACATGGAGCAGACATCGAGTCTGTCCCCATGTTTCCAGACTCTGGGACCCAAGGCATCCCGGGAAGCTGTCATCTAAAAATTTCAGTGCTAGACGGAACCTGGATTTCAATCCTTGTGCCTTCCAGCAGCTCTGTGGTGCTGCACAATTGTGAGGCCTCAGTGTTCTTCTCTGAGAAATGGAAATAACACTGATATTCACCTCACATGGCTGCTCTGAGCATCCGCTGAGCCGATGCATGTAAAGGGTCCACTTCAGTGCCTGCCACAAAGAAAGCTCAACATCTTAGTTAATTTTTATTTTAGTTAATAAATACTTACCTAGTCCTCATGGGGTGGGTTCTGTTATTTCTCCCACTTGACAGAAATTGAGACACGCAGATAAATTCTCTTGTCCAGTGCATTGGCCAGCCCAGGCTACCATAACAAAATACTGCAGGCTGGGCCTTCAGCAACAGACATTACTTCTCACGATTCCGGACACTGGGCGTCTAGGTCAGGGTGCCAGTGTGGCCAGGCTCTGGTGAGGACTCTCTTTCTGGCTTGCAGATGATTGCCTTCTTGCTGTGTCCTCAAGTGGCAGAGAAAGAAAGAGCCTTGTGTCTCTTCCTCTTCTTATAAAGGCACTAACCTCATCACGAAGGCCTCACCCCCATGACCTCACCTAAACCTGATTATGTTCCAAAGGGTCATGTCCAAATACCATCCCGCTGAGGGTTAGTGCTTCAATGTATGCATTTGGGGGACATAATTCAGTCTGTAGCGCCCAGTAATACACAACTTGGGAGGGACTGAGCCAGTCTTTGAACCCAAGATGTCCATGCCCTCCAGCCCTTCACTCTGATATTTCTCAGTTGTTATTATTAATAAAATAGTGATTCCTTGGAGAGGAATTGACATTCCCCAGGGAAAGAAGGGAGTAAGTGAGTTTGAGGCTGCGGGGACGGACACAGGTGAGAATGAAGAGCCTTCATGAACCTGCAGGTAATCAACGAATCTGGATCACGCGTTATGTGGGGATTAGAAGCAGGAGATAAGGGAGGTGAGCTGAGCTGGGAGCAGACTCTCTGGGTCTTGCGTGTTCTAATGCAGAGTTTGGGCTTTACCCTGGGCCACGGGGAGCCTCTTCAGTTCGCATGGGTCATAGACAGGCCTCTTGATGCTTCCTCCCCATAGTGATGGAAGCGCGTGTAAGAAGGTGAGACGGGTCAGGGAAACCCCTTGGCTTTTGGCCCCGGGGGGCTGTGCACTGCTGTTAGAACCTCAGCATCGTCATCCTTATGACTTAGACCAATTTTCTGCTTAGATGTGGATGAATGTTCCAGAAACTTGACTCTCTGTGGTCCCAGCACTGTCTGCACCAACATCCCAGGAGAATACAGTTGCTCCTGCCTTCCCGGGTTCGTTTCGCTGGATGTTTGGACCCCCAAGCACCCGGAGGCTTTCAGATGTGCAGGTAATTCTCTCAGCCATGAGGAGGACTTCTCAATGGATGACTCTGAAACATCAAACAGCCTTTTGTTCCTGCTCGTGATTTTGCAGGTTGACCACGTGGGCGTTCTGGGGCACCAGGGTGGCTGGCAGGCCTGAAATGGCCTTGTTTATGTGACTGGTGGTTGGTGCTGGTCTCTGGCTGGGACCCCAAATTTTCACTGGGGGAGTTTCCACATGTGTGGTCAGACTTCCTCGTAGCTGGACAGCTGGTCTCCAAGAAGGAAAGTTTAAAGAGGAAGAAAGCAGAAACGCCAGTCTTCACGGACCTGTGCTTGGCAATCTTCTACCGTATTCTACCGGCCGCAGTCACAGGGCCCGTGTAGATTTGGAGGAAGGAGAAATAAACTCCCCGTCTCGCCGGGGAAGCGTGTGCGCACAGGAAGTGGATGGGTTGATGGAGACCATCCTCAGAGTTATCTACTGCATTGCAGAACTCATTTATGTTCCTCAGCCCCCAGCAGGGATCCATCCTTCATTTCATTAGAAATGGCTATTTCTTCTTATGATCTACACTCGCTGCTGGCATTGTTAGAAGCAGAACAAAGAGCAATACAGTTGAAAGGATCTTAGATCACGAACACAGCTCTAATGGCTTCAGGGAAGCTACTCAGAGTCCCCATCAAGGGCAAGAAAGCAAAACTATGGACTTCCACCCCTATTTCAGCCACACTGTCATCTCTTTCATTTGTCTTACCTACTCAGGTTTCACTGCACATGAACAAAGGTTTTCTTGGCCAAAAAGTTTTGAAAATCATGCACTTAGTCTAGCTCCCTATGCAAAATATGAATTCCATCTCTGCTATTTCTGACAAGTGCTTGCCTAATCAGTGCTTAAATATGTCTGGAAATGGGGAGCTCACTCCTTGGCAAGAGATGTTCTCTATGACACCAAGAGGAAACCACTTTCCCATGTCTTCCAGCCAGGGGCCGTTTTCATATCCTCTGATGATTCCAAGTTAGTCTACATTCATATCACGAGGACTTCCTGTCCCAACTGTCCATGGTAGTGCCCAGTGCAATGTACCAGGTACCTGCTTAAGTGACTAGTAGATGCTGCCTATTAGCTCTTCATGTTTTGTGAGTTGATAGAGAAATATGAAAGATTTTGTTGTTACCTCCCTCTTAATTATTTTTTCTAGGGCACTCGATTCCATATACAGCCTCTGTGGCTCAGAAACTGTCAGAGGGAGAGGTGACCCTGCATTGCCACCAGGACCTGACATCCCCCTGTATTTGTTAGGCTAGGGTTTCTCAACCCTTGCCCTACTGACATCTTGGACTTGATAGTTCTTGGTTTTGGGGGGCTGCCCTGTACATGGTAGGATGTTTGGCAGGGCCTTTGGCCTCTACCTACTAGGTTGTCAAAGCATCCCCTCCCCCAGTCAAAAGTGTCTCCTGACATTGCCCAGTGTTCCCTGGGGAGGCACTGTGCCCCCAGCTGAAAGCAGCAAGCTTAACATGTTAGAAATTTTTTACCCTCATAACAATCCAATGTGGATACACCTGGCTAATGGGCAGCGTCCTCCACAAGGTGATAATAGGGGTCTGGCCTCCTTGCATCCCTTGGTTCTTCTATCCCAAAAGACATTGGAATCCCTGGTCCCGGCTATTAGCAGGTCAAGAGAGAAGGCACACCCTCTTCTTGGCCACACTGGCCCAGAAGTGGCAAATGCCCTGCCCTTCCACATTACGTAAGTGAAGACTAGTCACGTTGATGCCAAACCCAGGTTCAGCTGCCTGCCACTCGAAAGCCAATAAACAAGAGACAAGGGTTGGTGAAAGGAAAGTAGGTGGCAGCCTGAGAAGATGATGGACTAATGTCACAAAGAGCATCTTAACAACTGGACGCAGGCAGGTGTTTTTATAAGGAGGGACGAGGAAGAAAAACAAACGGAACAAAGGAATTGGAAGGAGGGGTTGAGAGTTCTCCCCTGTGGGGACTATGGGCATCTGTCCGGGTAACTGGTTGGGCCCGAATGTCTGCAGGTTGGAGTCTGCTGCTTTTGAAGTTAGTTCCTAGCATTCTTAAGCAAACAGGCTGTTTATGTGCACTTAACATATTAGTTAACAAGTCATCATTTACAGAAACAATGTAAAGAATGGTGGGATGGGTTACAGCAGGGCCTGACCTAGATGGAGAGGGTTCTGGGAAATTAGTGCCTGGCTGGCCTGCCCTTGTTTAAATGACGACTCTGCTTCAGAAGGGGAAGCAAGACTTGCTGGTTCATTGGCCAGCTGCACCTCACGCCCACCCATTCTCTACGACACAGATATCGATGAATGCCTGGATATGTGCCCTTTCAACTCAACGTGCACTAATACCCTTGGGAGCTACTTTTGTGCCTGTCACCCTGGCTTTGCACCAAGCAGTGGAGGGCTGAACTTCACAGAGCAGGAGGTGGAATGTACAGGTGAATGGACAGCTGTCTGACATCCCTGGAAAAAAGTGTCTCCTTGTTCCTTCGGTTGTCTGATGGTCTCGAGTTCTTTGCAGATATCGACGAGTGTGTCCAAGATCCATCACCATGTGGCCCCAATTCTGTCTGCACCAATGCCCTGGGCTCCTACAGCTGTGGCTGCTCTGTGGGCTTTCGTCCCAATCCGGAAGGCTCATGGAAACACGGCAACTTCAGCTGCAAACGTAATGATCTCCTTGGGTGTCTTGGCAACGGAATCTGTGTCTTACTCACTCTACGCAGCCTGTAGATCCTTTTCTTACTTTTGCCTCATCTACATGTTCTTTCTTTCTTCATTCACGTACTCATTTAATCAATTATTTTAGGGACATCTATTGATTAGTTAATGAATCAAACAGGCCCCTGCTCTAGGTACTGAGAAGCCTGTCCTGGGTGTGGTGGACGTGAAGCTTGCCCTCATGTAGCCTGCAGTCTAGGGAAGGGAGTAGAGAGCACAGATGTTATCATTCAGTGATCACAATGAGCATGACCCCTGAATAATCTTAGCACGCTTTGGGTGACTAGAGGGATATTTAACATGCTCTGGGAAAACGACATTTAAGCTGGAGCTTGACGGAAGAGTAGGAAGTATCTAGTTGAAGGGCGGAGATTCCGTGCAAAGGCCCCGAGGCTGCCACAGAGATGGGTGAAGGGAAATGGCATCAGCTGCATCTGAGAAGGTGGGCAGAGGTCAGATTCTGCAGGACGTGAGCTGTGCAAAGAGTTTTGCGGTCTTTTTGCCAAGAACAATGGGGAACCATAAAGCCTTAAAAATGTTAAGTTATGGATTTTTTGAGATGTTAAAATACAGGCAATGTCGACGGAAGCAATGAAGCACAGCAATAAAATGAATTCCCCTGAGGTCCTTGCCAACATAAGAAGTAGAGCATCATCAGTACCCTTGTGTGTTCTACATGCTTCTTCCCTGTACCCCACCCCTGCCTCTGCCCCAGAGGGAGCCGCTTTGGACTTTTGTGTTTTTAATTACCCTACTTAAAAAGATACTCCTCCCTGCCCTGGCCAGGTGGCCCAGTCAGTTGGAGCATCATCCTGTACAGCAAAAGGCTGTGGGTTTGATTCCTGGTCAGGGCACATGCCTATGTTGTAGGTTTAATACCAGGTCGGGGCACATATGGGAGGCAACTGATTGATGTTTCTCTCTCCCCTCTTCCTCTCTCCCTAAAATCAATAAACATATCCCTGGGTGAACATTAAAAAAAATAAGAAAAAATGTTTCTTCCCTTATATGTATTTCCAAACAATACCTTACTTAGTTTTGTTTAATTTGGAGCTTTCTAAAACATCTCCGGGTCCCTGGTGTTGTAGTGTATAGTATGTTTATTTCCACGGTTGTATAATATGGCAATGGATGGATTTGAAGCCACAGGTGATGCAATCAGACTTGCCTTCAATCATATGTTGCTGTGGTTAAGTTTGATTTGGTTGCCTTTGTTTTCTTCCTAGGGGTTCCCTTCAAGTGTAAAGAAGATGTGATACCCAGCAATAAACAGGTCATGCTATGCCAAGAGGGAGCAGCAGTAGAGCCTGAACATGTAAGTATTTTTGAAGGTTCATAGCTGTTGAGGTTTTCTTAGAAGCCAGTTATGTAGGATATTGTTTGCACCTTTAGCAAAGGTAAAAATAACAGAGTCCTAAAACAGATAGCAGTTTATTTCTCTCTTTGTAACAGTCTGAATGTAAGCTTCCGAGAGCTGATATGAGGGCTCCATAATGCTCTGCCATCATTAACACAAGATGGTTGCTGCAGCTCCTGCCATTATGTCTGCATTCCAGCTGGTGGGCAGGGGAGAAGGGGAAGTAAAAGGCACTGTCTTTTCCTTTAAGACTATGGCACAGTATCACTTCTACTTCTACTTCATTGGCCAGAAAGTAGTGACACGGTCACACAGTCAAAAGGAAAGCTGAGAAGGGAAGACTTTTGCTTATTTAAAACTTGGGGATTCTTTTACTAAAAGAAGAAAAGATGTCGGAGTCTCCCTACCAGCGGCAGTGTTGGGGCTGCATGTGTGTGGTATCGGATGGGTGTTACACAGCCCCCAGGCCAGCCAGAGAGGGATGTGGATGTCCCGGTTCTGTAATGAGGTGCTTGTACTGAGACAAGTCTTCATGAGTGTCTTCAGGAATTGAGGTCACTATTTTAAATATAAGATTGGAAACCATCTTAGGAATTCCCATGTACTTTGGACCACGGTTGTTTTTTTAAACTGTGGTAAAACACACATACAAGATTCACTATTTAAATCTTTTTAAAGTGTGTAATTGTTAGACAAAATGATTCCTGGTACTTAACATGACCGTTGCTAGCTGACTAGCAATTTACCCTGGGCGGGTGGGTCTGTTTTGCCTGAAATGAATGTTCTTGCATAGATGAGAGGGCCCGTTAAGTTGTCTTCTGCTTGGGATTAAACAGTGTTTAACCAGCACGTGCCACAGGTTACCAGCCACCCGTGTTCTCGGAGGCCGCAGCATCAAACACCATCCCTTTTGGGGCTGAGATCTGCCATCTTGCTGCCACCCACAGGTGTTACTTCTGTCCATGTTTCCCTAATAGACTTGATGTTATTCTAGAGTTGTCAGCCTCTTGGCCCCAGGAATTTTCCCAGGAAATGGTGAGCCAGCCAGGAGACTGGGGAAATGGGAAAGAGAAAAGAATCTTCCTGGGGGTCATCCTGGGTTGGCCATCGGCCTCGGCCTCTTTGTAGGGAAGGGTGGCCCCTGTGTTGGACACTTGTGGCCACCACATGGGTAGAGGGCCCCTGAAAATGCTGGCTGGGCTGGATGGAGCCTTTGCTTGCTGAGCATCATCTGGCCCACTGTGGTAAGGAAGGGCCCTGTACAAGAAACTTGAACAATCAGAGAATACTCCTTAGTTGAATTGCTAGATATTGTGGCAAAATTTCAACAAAAGTAGCAAGAAAACTTTCAACTTGGATAGTGAGGCTTTGGGACACAGGAGCTGACAGGATCTCTCTCTCCTGGCCTGATGGAGGAAAAGTGAATAATATCACCAGTCGCCCAGCACTAAGGCAGCGTCTGCAGGGCCAGGGTGGCCATTCTTTAATGGCCTGGACGATAATGGGATGCAGGGAACCTGGCCAAACAAGGGAGACCTATCGGGACAAGCCGGTCCCTGGAAGCCCATTGTGGAAAGTAGTGAGACAGGCTGTCTATGCCCAGGTGTTTGAGGTGTCCACAGAGCTGTATTTACTGCTCGTAGGAACAACTGCCTTTTGCAGGCAGTCCCCCAAGAATGGTGTGGCCCTTTATCTTCCCCTTGAAGTCTGATAATCGGGCAAGGTGACTGATGTGGGGAATTTGATAGCAAATTTAGTTGAAACTGAATAGGGTCGAGACGGAGTCTGCCCTGTAACTGAAAAGGAGACTCAGGGGCGTCCGCACCCCAGTGAGTGAAGCGAAACATACAGGGCCCATCTGTCACACATGCAGACAGGTGGCATGATCTAGTAATGAGTGCAACGAGACAGACGGCCTGATACAGTTCTGGTGGAACTGTGGGAAGAGCTATGCCAGGACCAGCAATTTCTGCCTCTCCCCTTGGCCCTGGTCCACCACTGAACTTACCAGCTGGTTCCCCCAGTTGCCTGAGACTAGGAGTAGGGCCAAGGTTGCCCACAAGTAAGGACAATAGGGGGTGACCAGAGGCCTCACATAGAAATCACAATATATCTGTCCCCCTAAAACAAAGAGAACATTGCCTTTGTGGATGTGGATGCAGAGTGCACCCCCATACACAGCAACCTGGAAAAGTTTGGGGGACCCTGGGTTGCCATGGGTGGGTATGGGGGAAAGGCAGTATGAGTAAAAGTTTTATTATCCACCCAATAGGGTGCCTTCCCCTTGTTTAGTGTTCATTTCCCCACTCCAGGAAAATACTTTGGGAATGGATATCGTCCTGGGAAAAACGTTCCTGGGGAAATTTTGCCTCCAAGTGTAGGCTGTGAAGGCCACCCTGAGAGGCAAAGCCCGTTGGGAACCTGCCAGCCTCTTTCTTCAGTCTCTGGGATTTGGGAAGATTTTACAATTTAGGGGCATTTAATGCATGCGCAATGGTTGGCAACCGCCACTTATAGTTCCAAAACACTCATCACCTCGAGAGCCACGCTGTACTTGTTATCTTCCATTCCTTCCCCAGCTGTGGTAAACACTAACCTGTTTTCATCTGCACAGATGTGCCTGTCCTGGACATCCCACATACGTGGAATCACACACTGTGGCCTCCGTGTCTGGCGCCTCCCACTGAGCACCGCGTGCTCAGGGTCCGTCCGCGCCGTAGCGGGTGTCGGAGCTTGCTTCCTGTGTGGCCGAGGGGTTGCGTGCAGACGCCGATCTGTTTCGCACAGGTCCCCATCTTTTTGCCCCACTACGCAGTTGTGCTTTCATGTTCATGTTTTATGCACAGAAGAGAGAGATGCTGTGGTTGGTTCCAGTTTCGGTCACGTGGTGCGTTTTTATTTCCCCGAGAATTCTAGGGACTCACGACGCCTCAGGGACTGAGGGCCACCCCAACGGTGGGCTCGGTGGCCCAGGTGGTCCCTCGAATGCTTGGGGGACGGGTAGATCAATGCTCAGGCATGCTTCCTTCTGCACAGATGCCATTCTGCACGCTGATGAACACCGTCTTCCACGTCCTGGACAAGGCCTGCGCCAACAAGAGCGCTGCCGCGCCTGCGAAGGTAAGGACGGCGCCTCTGCAGTTTGTGTTTGGAACGTCTCGGGCCGCTGGGGGCGCAGAAAGTCCGCTTCATAGTTAACGAGTTGGGAGTTCACATTTAATTTATGAAAGCCGTGAGGTTTTAAAAATTAACAGACAGCACAGTTACCCTTTTCTGCACAATTTTACAAGTTTTAGCACTGCCTGAGTAGATTGGTGTAAGTACCACCACGATTGGAACACAGAACAGTTCTTTTTGCCCCTGATACTCCCCTGGGTGTCCCCTTATAGTCACAGACCCTGTCCTCCACTGGCCTCTGTAAATCCCTGATCTGTTCTGTCATTAGAGTTGTGTCTTTTACAAATGTGTAATGCAGTTCATTTAGCAGAATGCCTTTGGGAGTTGTCAGTGTTGTATCTGTCACACATGTTCTGCTTTGGTGACCTTTAGTGACATTTAGTACAGTCCCAATATGAGGCAACCGTCACCACTGTAGTTCCAGAACATTCTCACCACCCCTCAAAAAACTGCATAAGCATCTCTCCTCATTCCCCCCGCCCCACCCCACCTAGTCCCCGGCAACCACTAATCTACTTGCTGTGTCTTTGGACTTGTCTGCTCTGGACATTCCACATACCTGGAGCCGCACTCCGCGTGGCCTGCTGTGTCTGGCTCCTCTCACTGACCGTTGTGTGTCCAAGGTCCATCCACGGTGTAGTGGGTGTCAGAGCCTCGCTTCTTTCCATGGCTGAGTGATGTTCCCCTGTCTGGGTGGACCATAGACTGTTCATTCACTCATCGTTAAAGAATATTTGGATTGTTTCCACTGGGACGGCATCTCTTCATTTCCCTCCTGCCACCCTGGCGTTTAGTGATTATTAGGAGAGCTGCCATAAACGTTCACACCCGGTTTGTGTGTGTGCACCCGAATGGACGTTTCTCTGGCACATGTACCTACCAGGGGGATTTCTAGGTCATTACCATTGTAGATTTCAAAACTAATTGTTCTTAATCTCTCAGTTGGACTAATGGATGTTGTTATTTTATTTATAAATGTTTCTGCCCCAAAATAACACTTTCATTTGTAATTTGATTAATTTAAGAATCGTTTATTAGTATAACACACTTATTCCTTAAGTGCACATTCATTTATAGGGTCTTCAGATTAAACTTGTATAAGTAATTAACCGTTTTTACAAATTTAGTAAAATTCCTTCAAACATTTTATACTATGTTTACAAATATTCTTATTTCCCCCCAAATTTCAAGTATCTAATGAGGAAATTTACAACCTAAAAGGCAAGGTTACTATGTCCTTAAGGAATTCATAAATATAATCAAATGTCTAAATACAGTAATTGAAATTTTAAAAGTCTTAACACAGCTTATAAACAGCCACATTCTCTGAAATTGTTTATGTTAAAGTCACAAGTCTAATGTCTTTTTCAGTGAAATCATGTGGTGAGTTGGTTAGCTTCCAGGTGTGTCACATTGGTCCGGACTCTTCAAACAGTGGATTTCCTGATTGAGCCAAAGATGACAAAACCCTCTAACTTGAACACAAAAGTATCTCCAACATCAATTAAAGTTAAAAACTAAGCTAAATTAGTTTTACCCATTTTTTACTTTCCTGAGGATGCAAAATAAATGTCTTAGCTAAGAAGAATAGATTGAACCTTTCAGAGGGAGTTGGATGCGATTTCATCAGCCATGGAAGCGAGGGTCACTTTTTCCCAGGCTGACTCCAGGAAAGGTTTCATCTGCTGCGTAGGTTGGGCGGGGATTCCAAACTCCTGCCTTCAGTTGGGAAAGTTACAGAACTCAGTGCACCCTGCTTCTCCTGGACAGTCATCTCTCAAGTTTCATCCTGACCCAGTTTTTATTGAAAAATTTTTCACCTTTTTATTACCTAACTTGGATAAATAGAAATTAGTATTCCCGCTAAGATTTAGGTTAATTTCCTTCAACGCCTGACTGGGTTCAATCAGTTTCTTCCCTGCATTTAGTAGGTTGTGAATTCTTTATACATATTATATTTTTGTTATTGGAGTCAGAGTCACATTTTATAGTCCATTTATTGCCAATAATCAATCATAGGAATAGTATCAACATTATTATTATTACTGCTGGTCTTAACTCTGTTCCACAGACAATACCAGTGTGACATTTATGGGCTTATCTTCCACACCTTTTTACTTTGTGAGTGTGTCACAGACGTTGGGTTTTAGAGCAGTGATTGAGGGTTCAGCCTCTCATCCCAGACTTCCAAGGTTCGAATCTTGGTTCTGCCACCTACTCGATATGTGTCCTTGTTTCCTCCACAATGGAAATAATAGGAGCTCATACTTCATGGATCTCTTTCTAAAGTTAAATAAGTTAGCACGTGACACTTAGAACAATACCTGGCTCATTAAGTGTTATTTATTTTTGTTTTATGAGCCAGAAACATAAATACCATAAATATAAAACTTTAAAATAGTTTTTAAAACTAAATGAGGTAACACATGCATGTCATGCTGCAATGTGCTTTATTTAACAATAGCTGCGAATCTTTTTGCTGGTTAGATCATATTGATACACTGCATTATGCTTTTATTAGCAGCCACACCATGATTTGATTTTATTATTTCCTGAAACCAATCTGTTGGACGTTTAGACTCTCTGACTTGTGACCATCACAAACCACACTGAAGTGAGCATCACCGAATAAGATCCTTGCGTGATTTTAAAGTATTTCTGGAAGGATTAATTCCCAGACGGGAAGTGCCTGGGTCAAGGGGTGTGTGCAGCTTATGCTGTTACAGGGGGTGACTATTGCACACCAGAAAGGCTGCACCAATGTGTGGTCCCCGTGGAGCCTCTTGGATCGTGGAAAAAGAGGCTGAGTGGATGCTCTTTAATTCTTCACCAGCCTAAACTGTCAAACCACTCACTTGATGAGAGAGGGGACAGCTGCCTTTTCATCTGTTTCATGGTGTGAGAGACAGAGAGAGACAGAGAGAGAAAGAGGAGAGACAGAGACACAGCGATAGAGACAGAAGAGAGACAGAGAGAAGAGACACACAGACAGACAGACAGTGTGTGTGTGTGTGTGTGTGTGTGTGTGAGAGAGAGAGAGAGAGAGAGAGAGAGAGAGGGCGCAAACACCCCTTTCTGTGCAGAGCACAGCTGAGGACCTCATCTCGGTGGTTGAACAAGCACCCATGTGGTCCAACCTCACCAAGGACAAGGTGTCCGCCCTGGCCACGGTCTTGCTGGAGAGTGTGGAAAGCACCACGATGGCAGCTCTTCTGAAGTCCTCAGTGAACGGCAGCCAGACTCTTCAGACAGAGCACTTAGGTAGGACATATCCTTCATGGCAAGGTCACACCTGGGTGCTGATTTTGAGGAGTGACTTTGGCGATGTAATTCGCCATGAGTTTCTCATGTACCGTTTCCCCAAGTGTTTGAAACCTCTGAACTCACAGCAAAGCAAGTCCAGTCATATTAACATCTCTCCTGGACTGAGCGCTGGGCACTGTGCTAGGAGTGTGCTGCCAGGTACTGCAGTTGGACAAGGTTTTGTTGAGTGCTTACTCTATGTCAGGTGTTAAGGGATGTTAGTCACTCGCTAGGTTCAAATATTTCCAGCTCTGTCTTCTGGGCTCATGGTAGGATGGTATTTCCTGGCTTGACTAGTCCCTGTCAGTGGATTGTGAATGGAATAGCTGCTAGTGTAGGACCCTCCAGAGCTTTCTTTCCCACTGCCCTAGTGACAGGTCGTGTTTCAGATCACAGTTTCTCCACCTGTGCAGGTCTCAGGTAAGCACAGAATACAGAGAGCACAGTCTCAAGTCAATACGCTAATGGGAAATGATGATTATTTTTAATCCACTAAGATTTGGGGATGTTTGTTACTAAGGCATACCTGATCCTCTCCTGACTAATACACTGTGAACATGTGTGATCTGTGACCACTTGGGAACCCTGGGTGCTGTAGACCTTTTATGGTGGCGTCCCACTCCTAGTACTTGTTCTAGGATCAGTCACGTAGCCTTGGGAATTTCTATCATGATGGGTTCCCACAATGCCAAGATGTGGAAATAGAGTATCCTGTGGACTGCCACCAGTAGTAAACAAAGATAGCCTCATGGACCTCTTATTTCAGTGAGCTGAGCCAGACAACAGACATCTGGTATACCGGATAAAACTAGTGCTATTGAGAAAGGTGCAGCAGGATAAGGAGGCTAGAGAGGGGCAGGCTGAGAGGGACCACTGCTGCCTTGCACAGAGTGGTTAGGGAAAGTCTCACTGGGGCAAGGACCTGGGGGAAGGGAGCCGTGTAAATATTTGGAGAGAGAGCAAGTGCAGGAATGCTTGTTGAGTTCAGGGAACAGTAAGAAGGCCAGTGTGGCTCCGTGGGAAGGAGTCAGAAAAGAAAGGGAGAGGCACACTTTGAAGACAAATGAAGACACAGGATTTTGTTTGAAGTAAGCTGGGTGGGGGAGCAGAGGTGGAGAGTCTGAGAACAGGCATGACGTTGCTTATGTTTTAAAAGGATACTTCTGGTTCCATTATCCATTGTTTTTCACGAAGAGCTCCATACTTACGGCTGTTACAGGTGAGACATCTCAGGCTCAGAGAGGTTAAGACTGCTTAAGTTTGCACAGCTGGTGAGCAGCAGAGCTGGGCCTCCCAGTTAGCACCGTCTGACTGCCGAACCTGAGCCCTGGTCCACACGCTGGGCTTACCCCAGTCCCTTCTTATTTTCTTCAGCTTTGGAAAACTTGTCTAAATTTGGAGTAGCCAGAAGGCCACGACTGTGTAGCCTTCTGTCCCCGTTGTCTTCAACCCCACCTTGCCCCGATGCATCATCCCCTAAGGTGTGAGAGCGCACTTCTCGAGCCGCAGCCGAGAAGGGTTTCACCTTTGTTTGCTGCTCCCGTCCACCTATCATTCATGAAGGTGCTCAAGTTCACGCCCAGGATCAGCTGGCTTTTCTGTTCTTTCCTTGGCTTGCAACCAGGGTGCAAACCCGTGCCATTGGCCAGAAACCAAAATCAGGACCCACTTTCTAGGTGATGTCATGCAAAGCCTCCCTCTTTCCTTTTAGACGTTGAGAGCAGAGTCATCAAGGACGAATGCACTGAAGAGAACACGGCCTTTAACTTGAAAGCCAAAGGGGATGAGATGAAGATTGGCTGTTCCACAATTAAAGAATCTGAATCCACAGGTACAGACTTGCCTGTGAGAGTCAAGGAGGGTGGCGTGCTTGCATTCAGTCAGCAAGCGCCAGCTGACCCCCTCCCACGTGCCACGCCTGTGCTGGGCAGTGGGGGAATTGTGACAATGGAGGCAGAACTAGGCCATGGCCTCAGGGAGCTTTCCATCTGCCAGGGAAGTCACACGTTAAGCAAATACTCCCGCAATGCTGGAGTATCGAGACCTGCGCTCTCCAATACAGCAGCCACCGGCCACGTTTGGGCACCGAGCACTTGAAAGGGGGCAAGGCCATGAGCGTAAAATATACACCGATTCCAAAGGCTTGGTGGAAAAAAAAAAAGAATATAAACTATCTTATTGATACTTTTTATATTGATTGCATGCTGAAATGTTATTTTGCGTGTGAGTTAAAATTGTTTTAATACACTTTATGTTTTCCTTTTCTAAAATGTGACTGCTAGAGAATTTAAAATTACATGTGTGGCTCGTACTCTACTCCTAGTGGGCAGCCCTGCTCTGTACCAGGGGTGGCAGGCTTGCCTGAAGAGGGCTGGTTGGTATTCTCTTAGGCACCGAGGGCAATACAGATCTCCATACCAGTTATTCTGCTGTGCCGTCCGCGTGCAAGAGCATGCACGGACAATGCGTGAATGCATGCGTGTGGCTGTGCTGAATACAACTTTCATTTAGCAAATAAAAGCACCTAGGCAATGCTCGATTGGCCTGCCGGCCATTGTCAGCCGTGCCCTGATCTATGTGCTCTCTGGAGGGCCCAGGACACATCTCTGAAGACCACCAATATTGGAAGGGGAAGCCCACCCAAGAGACTGAATGAGAATAGCCAGAAATGTGAGACAGGAACCTAGTTCCCACTGCTGGGTCAAATTGTTCCTTAAAAATACAAATTCAAATGTATTTTTCAAGGTAGCCCAGATTTCTCCAGGTGATGGCACCTTGCGGTTTTCTCTTTATGGTTTTGCTGAGGGTCACCTGGAGGTCCGCTGGTGTGTCAGTCCTCAGGGTGGCCCAGTGAAGGTGCAGAGATGCACGGGGCATTAAAGCACATGTGTGTATGCATTTGCTGGGCCAGCTGTAATACCTAGTAAGCAAACAATTCTTTTTTTTTTTTCTACTTGGGGGACACGCAGGGACCACCGGGGTGGCTTTTGCCTCCTTTGCGGGTATGGAGTCTGTTCTAGATGAAAGCTTCTTCCAAGACCCTCTGACCCCCAACTCCAAGAGGAAGTTGAAGATGAACTCTCACGTCATTGGGGGCATGATGACCGGGGAGAAGAAAGACGGGTTCTCGGAACCAGTTATCTACACTCTGGAGAACATCGAGGTTTGTGAAGGGCCCCACCAAGCCCCTATCTACCTGTTCACAGGCCCGGCTCTCACTCCTCAAGGGAACCCATTTTCGGCAGTTCAGTGTCTACAGTTGCAGGTACCTCAAGCCAATTGTAAAAGAACGAGCTCTTCTATTTCTGTGTGACGTTCTTCCATCCTCGGCGAGGGAGATTTAGGTGAGATGATGCAGCGCTGTGCAGGAATGTGCCCATGGTTCTTACTACATTAGCTACGACCAAGCCGGCGATGGGGAAGGTGTGGCGTCCGAGACATTTCTTTTCATTGCTGCATGTTGGAATAGCAGCACCCCCACCCATTCCCTGCAGAATTCCCATACATACCTGCATCTTCTTGCCTCAGTGACTCTTGAGTGGTCACAGTGAGTCATTCAAGAGGGACTCTTCGGTGACCAGGGCCTTTGAATTTGCAGCCAAAGCAGAAGTTTGAGAGGCCCATCTGTGTTTCCTGGAGCACAGACGTGGGGGGCGGTCGGTGGACACCATCTGGCTGTGAGGTCCTCAAAGCCTCCGAGATGCACACCATCTGCAGCTGTGATCACATGGCGAACCTGGCCGTCATCATGGCTTCCGGGGAGCTCACGGTCAGTGCCTAACCTCTGTGCTCCAATCCCCATACCAGACTGAAAAGTGTCAACGAGACATCTGTGTGCCCCACATGGTGTCATGCGTTGTGTGAGGGAGTCATGGGGAAGGAAGGGGTGCTGCCCTGCTTCTGCCCGGGGAATACTCGTGGTCTGGTTGGGAAGCCGTGACATCCGTATATCAAATGAGAAATCACTCTAAATAGTGGCAGGTACAATACCAATCACAGGTCCTATTTAATGAGCACCTACTGTGTGCTGGACCCTTTATTGGAAGACGTGTTTTTTAGACCCATTTTATAGGATGGGACACACATTTTATAGGATAACTAAGCAGTCTGCCTAGTTATGAAGCTTGTAATTGGTGGAGGTGGGATTTGAACCCAGGACAGTTTGGTTCCAGAGGTCTCTTTCACTAAATCATACAAGTGGAGGGCACGGGGAGGCTGCAAGAGGCTGTGCTGTGGGAATTCAGAAGTCTTTCAGTGAGAGGTGGTGACAGAATCAGGAAGGAAACAGCATATGAAATGAAGCCGAGTGTGAAATGAGCCTTGGTGAGCGGATAGATCTGGAAGAGAGGACAGACACCCTCCTGAGTCCCGTGAGCATTCTTGCCTATCATGCCAGATCTGAGGTTCAGTCTTCTGCCAGGAGGGCCCTGAATGCTATTTAGAGGAACATAACGCTTAGGACTTAAGAGAATCAGATCCTGAGCAACAATGACCTAGTTCAAGTTCCATTTCTATCACTTCCTGGCTGTGTTTCCTTGGGCAAGCCACTCAGCCTCTCTGAGCTGAACTGAGTTCTTTCATCTCAAAAATGAGAACAGGGAAAAAAAATAATGGTGAAAACTAACACTCCTACAATATGTGATATGTTTGTGGCACAGTTGTGAGTAATTTAAGTATTTCCATTGAATGCTCCTAACATCCTAAAGTAACCCTACAGGGTGGTAACTGTCAGCCCCTCTTTGGAACAGGTGCAGAAACCGAGGCACAGAGCAGTTGAGCGTCTTGTCCAAGCTCGCGCAGTGACAGAACTGCAGTCGGTTTTTTATAAAACCCACTAGTCACAGTGTGCAGAGAGGAACTCATGAGACGGTGCCAGGCTTATCCTTACACAACTTTAACTCACAGAGAGCACTAAAAATGTTTAAAATCTGTGAAAAGTGATCAACAAATAACGATATACAGGAAGGACTCAGCTTGTCATTTCCACTCCCTGGGGCGTCTCTGAACACGCAGGTGTCAGTCCTGGTTCAGCGCAGGAACCAGGAACCGCTGTAGGTATTTTGGGCTGGAAGGGATTTAACACAGGGAACTGGGTGCTCCCGAAATTGCTGAAAGGGATGGAGGAGTCGAAGCCAGGGAGCTGCCACTTGGATTTCGGCTCCAAGGTCACCCCTCTGCGACGGTAATCAGAAGCTACAAATGCTGCTCTCAGGTGACTCTCCGTGCATGGAATTAAAGACTGGACTGCTGGGATGTGGCGTCCAGCCACAGCTCACTCCTGTCTGCAGAAAGCTGGTATCTGCCTCATTCTGCCCTCCCTAATGTCTATGCACACATCTCATTGGAGATCCTGAGTGATATCCATAACCTTAGCCCCAAGACATTCTGGGAAATGTAGTTTGTAGATGTGCTGCCCTCCTAATATGCAGGGTGGGGTATGGGACTCAGGAGGGAATGGGTGCTGGTGGGCGCCAATAGGTGCCAAAGAAAGATGACGGGCAACATGTGGTTTGCTTTGAGTGTCAGCAGAAGAAAAGCCCTCCAAGCTCTTTCTGCCCAAGTCAGGAGTCTGTATAGTTCTTTTTCCGGCCCAGGGGAATGTTTTCGCCGTCGGAGTGACACATCTCTTTCCTGGCAGATGGATTTCTCCTTGTACGTCATTAGCTACGTGGGCATGGTCATCTCCCTGGTGTGTCTCATCTTGGCTATCGCCACGTTCCTGCTGTGTCGTGCCATTCACAACCGCAACACCTACCTCCACCTGCACCTCTGCGTGTGCCTGTTCTTGGCCAAGGCCCTGTTCCTCGCCGGCATGGACAAGACTGACAGCCAGGTCTTACCTCCCTCAGGCTAGACCCCCATCTAGCCCAGGCATCCCCACATCTGCCCCTGCTCATTCCTACTCAACTCCCTCTATAGTCGTTCCCGCCGCAGGACCTTTGCACATGCTGTGCCCCCTTCATAATACTCATCCTCCAGCATCTCACCTGGCTGACTCTTTCTTGTGATTGGTCTCAGTTTAAAATCATCTCCCTGATCATGTTATATATTGTGGTGGCCCCTCTTCTTACTCTTTAAACCACTGGTTCTCACCCAGGATGATTCTGCCCCACTGGGGGACACTTAGCTGTCACCTCTGAGAGGGGCTGCTGCTGGCATCTAGTGGATAAAGGCCAGGGATACTGTTAAACATCCTACAGCACACAGGACAGCCCCCAGACAGAGAGTAATCTGGTAACAGTGTTACAACTGTCAGCACCCGCTCCAACTGCAGAACTCTGCTCACCGCTCCATTTCCATTCCTTCCCAGCACTCACTTGAAACCACAATGACGATTCCTGGCTTTACTGTGTATCCACTTTTGCCACTAGACTGCACGTCCTGGGAGGGCAAGAACTGTGGCCCATTTTCCCCCAGCACTGTGCCCGAAGCAAAGTGGGCTCTCCGGGTTTCCCCAAAAGGAGCACCGCTGACATTTGGGGTGGGTGACCATTCTCTGGGCAGAGCTACCCCTCGCACAGCAGGAGGTTTAGCTCCCCAGGCCCTTTGGGGACTGAATACCAGTAGTGCACCCTGCTCCCGGCGTCTGACCAGCACTGGGCAAACTTCTGCAAAGACACGGAGAGAGTGTTTTCAGCTTTAGGGATCCTACGACTTCTGTTGCCACTTCTCAACTCTGCTGTTTTAGTGTGAAACAGCCAGAGAACACATAGATGGAAGTGGCCGTGTGCCCGTGAAACATCATTCACAAAACAGGCCGCCAGTCCGATGCTGTGGTTTGCAGACCTCGTACCCCATCTCTTCAGTCATCTCCTAAAGTAGGGTGACCACCTACCCATTTCCACCCCCGATTCTCCCAGCTTTAGCCTGGGACACTCACCCGTCCTGGGAAAATTCAGTCCCAGGCAGACCAGGACAAGTGGTCACCCTACCAGAGGGATGGGACTGCCTGTGATGAAGAGTATCCCTATAAATATTTGTGCAATGAGTGAACGAATGGGCTGTGTTTGGGGAATGACCGCGGAAGTGGTCCATCTCCTGTCCTCTTCCTCGGAACTGGACCCTGGGGAGGGGAGGGGGGTCCTGACTGCACTTTCCTCTCCTCTGCAGACGGGCTGCTCCATCATCGCGGGCCTCCTGCACTACCTTTTCCTTGCCTGCTTCTTCTGGATGCTGGTGGAGGCCGTGATGCTCTTCCTCATGGTCAGGAACCTGAAGGTGGTGAATTACTTCAGCTCTCGCAACGTCAAGATGCTGTACCTCTGTGCCTTTGGCTACGGGCTCCCAGGGCTGGTGGTGGTTATCTCTGCCAGCGTGCGGCCACAGGGCTACGGGACGTACACTCAGTAAGTGACATCTCCCTCTCTCTGTGAAGACCATGTAATTACATGAAGTAGAAGAAGGGCAATAGCAGTATTAGGAGTGTGGCTACCATTATATTGAGGATGGGCTGTACCCAGGACACCAAGTGAACATTTCAGGAACATTGACCGGGAAGAAGGTTGGAAAGAGGATTTGCTAGGGTCCAAAGAAGACTGAAAGGTGACCTGCCCTATCATGAGAATTTTTATCCGTGTCTCAGCTCCCAGTTTCTTCCTCTGTTACGGCACTTGGAGGGGCTGGAGTAACCAACTGTAAGGCCAGGAGCCTGAGACAGGCACCAACTCCCCCTGTTTCTCTCTGCAGCTGCTGGCTGAGTACAGAGACAGGCTTCATCTGGAGTTTCCTGGGGCCAGTGTGCACCATCATCCTGGTAAGCAAGTGCTTGGGGCTGTGGGCTCTGGAGGAGGGCCCTGCCCTGAGGGACGAGGAGGTGCCAGTGGAAGTTGCCTTTCTGAGGTCACTTATTCCTCCAAACTCTCCCTTCTGATCCTTGATTCTTGAGATTTCCAAGTAGTGTCTTTGACTCCTGATTTTTTTTTAATGCAACACGCTGGTCCCCGGGGAGGGCCCACAATGTCCTTGTCCTTTGTGCTTCAGTAAAATGGGTCTATTCCTCTCTCCTGAGCAAAGATGTTGAATGAGAGGTAAGGTAGAGTTTTTTCAACTCTACTGAGGCATAATTGGCGTAAATATATAAAAATCATGTGTTTAAGGTGAACAACTTGATGTTTTGACATGTACACACTGTAACATGATCACTGTATCCAGCGAATTAATCTTTCTATCACTCCACATAGTTACTACCATTTTTCTTTTTTTTCTAGTTTAATTTTCTGAGGTGACATTGGTTGGTGGTATTATATACATCTCAGGTGTGCATTATTACAACATGACGTCTGTGTACTTGTGCTGTGTGCTCACCACCCAAAGTGTAGCTTCTCTTCCTCACCGTATATTTGACCCCCTTTACCCGATTTGCCCTCCCTTCCCCCTTCTTTCCCTCTGGTAACCGTTCTGTTGTCTCTGTGAGTTTGTTCTTGTTTTGTTTTGCTGGTTTCTTTTTTGTTTTATGTTTCACCTCTGAATGAAGTCATAGGGGTGTGCGTCCTTTTCCTTTTCTGTGTGACTTACTTTATTGGCCTAATACCCCCAAGATCCATCCACGCCACTGAAAATGGCAGGTAAAATTTGCTCTACCCTTTCAGCAAATTTTAAGAATATAATACAATATTGTTAACTATAGTCATCATCCGATAGATTAAATCTGGGCAATTCCTCACCTCGCATAAGTGAAGCTTTGGGCCTTAGACCAACGTCTCCCCATCCCCTCCCCACCCCTCCCCTCGCCCCCTCCCCGTCCACCCCACAAGTACCACCTACTCCCTGGGGACCCTGAGTGAGGCCTAGCGCCACCATCTCTTTGCCTCCTTGACCCCCGTCCCGATGCTGCAACAAGATGTTTCTTCTGGTGGTCACGGTCTCTCGTTTCCTTGTGTCGCTTTTAATTGTTAATCATGAGTTCATATTTGACCAATTTAATCTTGGGAATTCACTTTTTAAAAGACTTTATTTATTTTTAGAAAGAGGAGAAGGAAGGAGGGGGGAGAGAAAATCAATATGAGAGAGAGACATTGAGCGGTTGCCTCTTGTATGTGCCCCAACCCGGGACTGAACTTGCAACTCAGGCATGTGCTCTGACCAGGAATCGAACCCGCAACCTTTTGCTCTGCAGGACGACACCCAACCAACTGAGCCACACCAGTCAGTGTGGGAATTCTTGCAGTTGTATTTCTCCAGGGTTTTTTCTCTGAATTCTATCAGATTTTTGGGGACCATGTATTAGTTTTCTAGAGCCACCAGAACAAAATATCACAAAGTGGGTCACTTAGAACAACAGAATTTTATTATCTCAGACCCCTGGAATCAAGGGGTTGGCAGGGCCAAGCTCCGTCTTGAAGGCCCTGGGGGGAAGGATCTGGTCCAATCTCCTCTCCAGCTGCTGATAACCTCAGGCTTTCCTTGGCTTGTAGACGTCTGCCTGTCTGCTCCCTGTGTCCTCTCATGGTCATGCCTGTGCATGTCTGTCTGTGTCCCAATCTCCTCTCTTATAAGGATACCAGTCATATTGGACTAGGGCCCACCCTAATGACTGCATTTTAATTGGATCACCTCTGTAAAGACCACATCTCCAACTAAGATCGCACTCTGAGGTCCTGGGGGTGAGGACTTCAACACATCTTTGGGGGTGGGTGGGCACAGTCCCACCCACAACAGAGCATGTCTTCATTCTAACTTCCCAGATGCATCCAGTGGAAAGAAAGATCACCCAAACAGAATGAGCAAAGGCTGTTTATCCAGAGATTGCCATAGTAAGGGAGTCAGCCACCCTCCCTGGACTTGTTAGTTTCAAGAGCAGGCTGAGGATGGAAAGCTTTGTGGAGGGAAAAACAAGCTCCAGGTGTGCCCCCATCAGGGGCCGTAAGCATGGGGGTCCTGGAGGTGGGTCACTGAAAGCAGGGCTGCGATATGGTTGGCCATGGGCACGTACTGGCTTTCTCTTTTTGGGTCTTAGGTTAGAATCTTAGGTTGGAATCAGGGGCAGAAATTAGGGAAACTGTCAGTTATTAATCAGGTCAGTTGCTATAGGAGTTATTTTTGGGCTTCCTGAAGTAGTCACCAAAGATGTCCGTCAGAGTCTCATTTTTAAAGATGGTTTGGCCATTTCTGTTTTGCCAATCAAATTAATTTTAAGACTATGATAAAAAGTGAAAGGCATTTACTTGAGAAGTACGAAATCCAGCCCCATCAACCTAAATCGTGCTCCAAGGCAGGGTCGGTAAACAGGAAACCCCCAAAGTGGCTTTCTTTCCAGGCTTGGTTAGTTTCAATGAAAATAAGGGGATGGGGGGTAGTGGTGGTGAAAACTACAAGGAGAGGGCAAGTCCCTATGTTGTTCCAGGGCATCAATGGCTCAGCTGGAGCTGAGTGTGGCAACAGGTTAGCAACTTAGTAACAGCTGAGATGCAGGCCCAGGTCCAGCTGGGCCCCACTGCCTGAGAGCCTCCGGGCTATAGTTGTAAGTTTCTCAATTAGCAATGCTTGCTCCATTTCACTTTCTCTCTCCACAGTTTTTGTATACAACCCCTCAATTCCATCTGTTTGACTTTGTAGATCAATTCCACACTTCTGACTTGGACCCTGTACATCCTGAGGCAGAAGCTTTCCAGTGTCAATGCCGAAGTCTCAACTCTCAAAGACACCAGGTGCATTCCCTTCTCCTGTTTCTCTCCTGTTCCAGTCCCCTTTCTTTCTGCAAGCCACCACGTGGTCTTTGCCGGGTCCTCTACCCAAGAGAGAACATAGCACAGTGTCTAGATTTGGGGCCTCAAACTCCAGCTCTGCCACTTACAAGCTCTGTGACCTTAGGTGAGTTACATAACCTCTCTGAAACTCAATTTCCTCGTGGTGGAACAGGGGTATGATATTGCACACTTTATGGGGCTTATGAATCATTTGGCATGGTTATTAGGAAGAGTGTTTCATATATTGAACCTGTTACTACATTTCCGAATTCTGTGCATACTTACATGCATATTTACAAAAACAGAATACTATTTTATTTTTATTACCATTTTCTTTTAACATGTCATGACTAATTTTAAGTTTAATTAGAAATTCATGAAGTTTTTTTGCATAGTATTTTACTGTAATGACAAAGCATAACTTATTTAAAGAATCCCTTATTCATGAACATTTAAATTATTTTTCTACTAAAAACAATGCTGCCTTGCATATTCTTTTAAATAGATCTTTTTTCCACACCTGGGGTCATTTAGTCATAACCATAGGCGTGAAAGTGCTGGAGTCAAAGGGTAGGTTGGATTGTGACACTTTTACTATATATTGCAAATGGTTTTCCAGCAAGTCTGTCTCCATTTATCACAGTGCTTGTTTACCTGCAGTTTTACCAGCACTGGGATTTATCATTTTTTATTTGGTTTTGCAGCTGTAATAGGTGAGATACACCCTCATTACTTTAGCTTCATATGTGTGATTTTGTCCCGCAGATGTGAGACTTTCTCATGTTCTTACAGAAAATTTGGATCTGTGGCCCAATAAAGATCTGAGACTGTAAAACAATTTAAAAGTTTACAGGAGTCTTGCCCTGGCTGGTGTGGCTCAGCAGACTGAGTGACCACCTATGAACCAAAGGTCTCCAGTTTGATTCCCAGTCAGGGCACATGCCTGGGTTGCAGGCCAGGTCCCCAGTAGGGGGCGCACAAGAGGCAACCACACATTGATATTTCTCTTCCTCCCTTCCCCTTTCTCTAAAAAATAAATATAAATAAAATGTTTTAAAAAAGTTTGTAGGAGTCTTAAGAAGACTTGAGTCTGGGAGACACATTAAGGGGAGCATCTGAAATTGTGCTCTGGACAGAGCCGACAAAGGCAGGGTTTGTAAAGGCAAAAACTCCAAAGGGTAAGTCTTTTTTAAATGAATTTTTATGGTTTTTCAGGTACAGTCGTCTCCATTTTCCCCATCCCCTCCCCACCGCCTCACCCACCCCCACCCCCCTCTGGCCTCGTCTGTGGGGTACCCGGGTCATTTCCACATGTTCCTTGATGACCCTTCCCCTTCTTTTTCTGTTGTTCCCTGCCCCCCCTTCCCTCTGGTTACCATCAGTCTGCTCTTTATTTCAATGTCTTTATATTTTCCTTGCTTGTCTGTATGTATGTTGATCAGGTTCTGCTCATAGGTGATCATACGGTATTTGTCTTTCACCACCTGGCTTATTTTTGTAAATGAAGGACTGCTGGCTAGGTCACTAGGATTTGGCTAGTTTCCATATGAAGCCCAAGGGGTGAAAACTACAAGCAGGAGGGCAAGTCCCTATGTTGTTCCAGGAGGGTTATGGCTCAGCGGGAGCCCAGTGGAGCGGCAGGTCGGCGACTTGGCAGCCGCTCTGAGACGGGGTAGGGGGGGGCGGGGGCGGGGCGCGAGGTGCAGAGGCCCCGCCTCCCCGAGAGCCTCCCGACGCTGTTTTGAGTGAACCTCTTAGCAGCGCTTGTTCCGTTTTATTTTTCTGTTACCAGTTTGCATTTCCTAACTTCGTCGTGCAGCTAGTTTTTATTCTAAGAACTTACCGAGTCCAGACACCACGTAGGTTTTATGGTCAGCACCTGCTGCATCCTCTGCTCGCTTCCCTGTCAGTTTCCAGTCTCTCATCCATCTTGTTTCTTTCCTCAAAATTATTTTTAAAAAGTTAATGTAAAGAGCTCAAAGTTAATACTTGCAGTGGTAGGAAAAATTAAGCAGTGTAAAATATGCCAACCGACTGCCAACACCAACAGGAACCCCCCTTATTTGGTGCAAAACAGCGCAGCGGCGGCGTGGCATGGCCTGGGGCCTGGCCCCTCCCTGGCCGACCAGCTCTGCTCTGCGCGGGTCTGCTGCCCTCTGCTGTTGGGGATGGGACGCTCCTGGGTTCCAGCGCAGTCAGGCAGACACCGCCTTCAGGCTTTGATGGAAAGGAAGAAGTGCGATCTTTGAGCCAGAGGGGAGCACATTTAATGGACAGAAGTCCCTGCCCCTGGTCCCTGATTGGTCCATCTCATGCAAAGGAGTACTCCAAACCTCAGTTTGATTGCTCCAAAAGACAGTCCGGATTGGTCAGCATAGAGGCCACTCCCACCATCAGCAGCCATTATCATTCGGATTGAGCTTCCTTCCAGAATATTCTCTCCTTGCACACCCTCTGCCTTTTACATAAATGATAAGACACTCTACATACTGTTCAGCACCTTGCTTTTTCACGTAACATGCAGCTTATTTCATGTAATACTCAAGGGTAAAACCAACAGACACACTTGTTTTGTGCCGCACGGTTCTGCCCACTGGGAGGGTCTGCCGTCTCACCGACCCGCGGACCAGGCGGTGCCACTGCGTGGGCCCTGTGTTGCCTCCTCTGCGCCAGTTAGCGGGACCGAGGCACGGGGAAGTGCAGGCCTCAGTCAGAACTCCCTCGCAGGTAGTCTGGCCCAGAGCCTGGACTCCTTCTCATCCTTTAGTATGTTGCCACTCTCGTCTCATTTAAAAAATGATTCTATAATCTGCTTCCTGTCTCTGTGGATGTGCCTGTCCTGGACATGTCACATACATGGAATCACGCACTGTGTGGTCTTTTGTGGCTGGCTTCTCTCGCTGAGCACCATGTGTGCAAGGTCCAGCAGTGTTGCGGGTGTCAGAGCTTCACTCCTTTTCATGGCTGAGTAGTATTCCAGTGCTCAGAGGGGCCACAGTGTGTTGATTCATTCATCTGTTGAAGGCCATCTGGGTTGTTTCTGGTTGGGGGAGAGGGGAATGGAGGAGGCCTGCTTAATAAGTATGGGCGTCTCTTTCGGGTGGTAAAATGTCTTGGAACTGGATAACGGTGACTTCTGTACAGCATTGTGAATGGCTCAATGCCACTGAATCACACACTTTTTGGTAAAAATGGTGAATTTCATGTAATGAGAGTTTTACTTCCATAAAAAGGGCTTTATAGTATTTCGTAGTATGGCTTTACCATTGATTTAACATGTCCTAAATTCTTGGACATGTGGGTCCTTCTTGCTGCAGACACATGGCACCAAATACCTGCGTTCACACGTTTGTGTCCATGTGCATCTGTAGACGCACCGTGTTTCACATGCCTCGTGGATTCGATTTTCCTGCTTCTGGGTTGGAGACTCCGTCCCACATTTATTGCCACCCTGTTGGGTCGCAGAGTGGCAGCCTCAGACCGTTCCTGGGAGTCTGGCCCACAAGGACCACAGCCACCTCCCAGCCCCTTATCCTCTGCGAATCTTCCCTCCCAGGTTGCTGACATTCAAGGCCTTTGCCCAGCTCTTCATCTTGGGGTGCTCCTGGGTGTTGGGCATCTTCCAGATAGGACCCATGGCCAGTGTCATGGCCTACCTGTTCACTGTCATCAATAGCTTACAGGGGGCCTTCATCTTTCTCATCCACTGTCTGCTCAACTGCCAGGTATGTAGCCGCCGCCCTCCCCATCCCTTCCTCCCCTTCCTTCCGGGGGACATGTCTGAGAAACACACTTCCTGCACCCGGGAGTGACTCATCGCCCCATTGACTGTCTCCAACTCCAGGTACGAGAACAATACAGGAGATGGATCACGGGGAAGACCAAACCCAGCTCCCAGTCCCAGACCTCAGGGATCTTGCTGTCATCCATGCCCTCCGCTTCCAGAATGGTGAGGGCCTGTGTGTTTGATGCAGGTCTGGCTGAACGGAATGCCTGCTTCTCAGGGATACTAGGCGCTGCTGTGCGTTAGCACCTCCTGGGAGCTGAGCGTACCCATGTGTGTTAGCTCGCTGGCAGAGTGTGGGGTTCGGGAGCCCGGCTGCCTGGGTTTACATCCCAGCTCTGCCTCTTAGTGGCTTTGTAACCTAAAGAAGATAAAATCACGACTCCTACAGGTACGCAATGAGCATACATTAAGGATCTTAAATCTACTGATTAATCAGTGAGGGAACCAGACGATGTAACTGACTCAAAAGACAAAAGAGTAAGTACAGACATGCATGTGTATTATGTAACATACATTATGTGTATTTTACATACATTGTATATAGTTCATGTGTATTATGTATTCATGCGTCATACACATTATATGTGCATTCTGTAATATGCATTATGTATATGTTATATACACTGTATACATTACATATATATATATATGTCTTTTTTTGCATTCTCTTTTGAGCCAGTTATAACATCTGCCTGGTTCCCTTGTTGATAATTATACATAACATATAGTGCACCACATAATTATATATAACAGGACTCTAGGTATCTATACATATACATAAATTATAATTTACACATGTTACATATGCATGTGAGAATTATAATAATACGTATATAATTTCATAAATATCTAAATGAACGTGCAGGTGGAGGTAAATTTGACTTTTCCACAGAATTATTTTGCATTGCTTCAGGTATTTAGAATTCAGAGTTGTGAAATAGCTCCCACATGGGTGGCGCCCTCTGACGATGCCTCGTTTCCGCTGAAGCACACAGTCCTGTCTGCACGAGGGAGCTCACCCAGTCTCATGACTGTAAACACCATCTGTTGGCAGTGACCTCCCTTTTAAATAATGTGCACTCTAGACCTCTCCTTAATTCTGTACTCATACAGCAACCACCTGCCAGTGCCCCCACTTGGATGTCTAACAGACATCAGAAGTGTAACTTATTCCAAACTGAGCTTCTGATCCTCCCACCTCCCATTTTCAAGGAGGGTCCTCTGCCCCGTGTGGCTCAGCACGAAGCCATGGTGTTATCCTTGACTCTGCTTCCCACCCTCCATCTCCAGCCCATCAGCAAGTCCTCTGGACTCTTCCTCAAAATGCATACGGAATCTGTCTTCTTTTCCTCACTGTTTCTATTCCGGTCCAAGTTCTCTTGTCGCTAACCAGGATTATGGAAATAGCCTCAAAATGGGTCTTTCTACTTCTCCTGCCGCCTTTTCCTTGCCCCGCCTTAGGTATGTTCTCCCTGAAGCAGCCAGAGGGCACTCATGACCACCTGAGTGAGGTTCCCTCCCTTCTCTGCTTCCAACACTCCACGGCTACCACCTTACTCAGAGGAAAGGCCAGAGTCCTCCTGCTGGCCCACACAGCCCTTCCTAATCTGACTCCTTTTCTCCTTGACCTCATCTTCAGTTAATCTACCCCCCACGTCACTCTGTCCCACCCCTACTGGCCTGCTCTGGATTCTTCAAACATGCCAGGCTCACTTCTTCCTAGGGACTTTGAAGCAGAAGCTCACTGTCTTACATGTTCTCGTCCTGGTACCCACATGGCCACCTGCACCACTTCCCTCACCTCCTTCAAGTCTTTGCTTCAGTCATTTCTGTCAGTGGAGTTCCTCTGATAGCTGTTTGGTCCTGCCTCCTCTTCCACCCTGGCATCATGTTTCCCCTGTTCCTTTGTCCTTTCTTTTCATAGCAGCTTCCACTTTCCAACATACTGCAGCATCTTTATTTATTTTATTACTCATGGCCTTTCCTCCTCCCACTAGAAGAATGTCTTATTTTTTCATTGATATATTACAAGTACAAGTAACTAAGATCCAGTGGTTTAGTTAAATAGGTAATTATTTTTCTTACAAGGATCGTGAGGGGTTGCTGGTATCGGTTCTGTTGCTCGGTAGTATTGTAGGGGGTCTCAGCTCTCCCTAATTTGCCATTTCACTAGCAGCATGTTGGCTTTCCATCAAATTATTTTCATGGTTCCAACGAGGCTGCCAAAGCTCCAGCCATCACAACCATGTTCAAGGCAGGAAGAAGAGGGATGGAGCAGAGGTGCCAGACTCTCCTTTCAATCTTCTCCCTTTAAGAGGAACCAAAAGCTCTTCCAGAAGCTCCTCAGCAGATTTGCCTTCCGCCCAAATGGTCAGAACTGCATCATGTGACCACTCATAGTTAAAGGGGTCTGACAAATCATGCGTTTGGCTTTCTGTCTCTTCAGATGGGCGCTATCATTGATGAAGGGTTTGAGAGCGGCTCTTGGGTTTGCCAATGATGCCTGCCATGCCAGGGATAATCACTGTTAACATTTTAACATCTGCCCTCCAGGCTTTGTTGCCCTATTTACCCCTCCATGCCCCTTATAGATATGACCCCTGGAATTATATTTGTACTGAGCCTGCTGCTGATTGTGATTTCTCTCTTCACAGGATTAAAGCCCTTTCTTGCTTTTCAAATACATTATGGAGCGACATCTGAGGCAAGCAAGTGTCTGCAGGAGCCTATGCTGAAATCCTCTCTTCCTGGCTTAGTGCAGAAATGCAGGCTTCTGCCAGCCCCAGAAAACTCTGGGCAATCTGAAGCATGGACGGGTGGGGCAGCCTCCCCATGGTTTTGTGTGCTGGTGAGAAACAAGATTTCAGTTACAGAGAGCAGTTCATTTTCTGTGCTCTGCAACTCTCACTTTCCAGAGTTTTGTGGAAATAGCAGATCTCGGTGCCATGGCATGAGCCAGATGATCTGGTAATCATTTTGCTGCTGCTTATGTTTGTGGGTGTGTGTCTCTAAGTGTGCCTGTCCCATACCCATCACTTGCCTGACCGAGTACAATGCTCGGTAAATGATTTGTCCTCTGGCTGGCTTATCCTGTGACAAAGTCTGTCCCTGCTTCTAAAGAAATGGTCAGTAAAACTGTAACGACAGCCCCAGGAGGCAACTAAAGCGCATGGACACACGGGCGACTTTGGCACGAACACCTGAGCGTGAGGTGGCCAAGGAGCAGTGGCTGATGGAGCAGAACTCTTGCATTTCCTGAAGGGTGGAAGCATTTGATGATGTCGGCCTTTGGAGAGTGTTTTGGCTCCTGGGACCTTTCAGGGAACCAACATTTCCCTTCCTTCCAGGAACTTCTTAATGACTTGGCCAGGACTCACCCTGCTCACAGAGTTATTGCTCTCCCACCGTGCCGCCATCCCCCATAAAACCTTGAGTGCTGGGGAGAGGAGGAGAGGAAATGTGAAACGCAGAAGCCCTCCCTTCAGCGGCCTCACTGGCTCCTCCCCACTCAAAGCGTGGGTCAGCTTCCCCTGCTAGAAAAGTGGGCCCAGGTCCGCAGGACGGGAACTTGCATGTTAACAAGATCCCCAGGGAATTTGTGTGGTGCCCCTGAGTGAATGTTCTAGAATATGCTAGAATGGTCTGTTTGCCATGCTGATAGCCAGAAAAGAAACATCTTGAGTTTCCATATATGTCTAAGGTAATTGAATAAAGCTGAGACCTGACAATAGAGATTTTTCTTTCTATAACATCGCGCTGCACCGGCGTGTTCCTTCACCTGGGTGGTCTTTCATGCCTCCACCTGAGGGAGCAGAGACTCAGAATGGAAACCACGTGGTTCTTAAATTCTGTAAATATGAAATAAGATGACTTTGCCCTTTTATAATCCAAATAATTTACGGTGTCCAGAAATACAGGTCCGTTCTCTGAAGTGCTATTATCGACCACCTACAGCTGTGCCCTTTCCCCGAACATCATAATAGTTGAAAAAATTGAAAGACTGAAGAGTAAGGATATTAGAACCTAAAACATCATTCTACATTTAAAATCTTGATTTTATCTCCAAACCAGAATTCATTAAAATGTGACTTTCTTGGTTTGAAAGGAAGCAAAATCAATATTTTCAAAATCAAGTTCTAGAAAAGAATTATTAAAAATATATTTAAAAAGTGATTGTAAGCTCATGTGCTTTTGCCCCAGCATAGGACATCTTGGACTTGAATATTTTATTTGTCATGGATTTTCTTGCGTTGATCTTCATTTTTAAAATGTTGTGTTGACAGAGCATCTATGCAGATTACTTTGGTTTTGGTTCCCCCTTAAGTTTTGTGCCTCAGGTGAGTGCTGATTCTGTTCATGACCTTCTGGGGGAAGACCACAGCTTGCTTTTCGGGAAGTGGGACAGCCCTCTTGGCGCTCTTGCTGATAAACATTTGGTCATAGTAATGACCTTGGTCACGTAGGTCTGTCGGAGCAGGGAAAGCCGTGACAGGACAGTGCCAGGGGTCTCATGCCCACACAGGAGTTGTCCCGTGGGGTGCCCTGTGGCGGGCACGCCTGTGTTACCTGAAAGTCTTTATTTCTCCGACTGTCACACTGAGAACGTCTTTCCCGCTCACGATAGCTCTCAGAACTTCATTTTATTCCCGAGGGTTGCGTGCTGATCTCTGGTCCACGTGTGTCGTAAGGTGTTTATGAGTTCGCGTCATTACCCACTTTTCTGTAGACAAAATATTGTAACAACCATCTCTGAGATACGTTTTATTAAACATTCTTTTTAAATGCTTCTGATATTAACTAGTAGTTACCAGTGGGAGGAAGCTTACCTGTCTTACTGTCTGCTTAAAAAAACATAACCTTCACAAAAGCTGTCGAACTGCCAAACAGGTAAGCCGTGAGGAATGTAGCAAATTTGAAGATAACTGGAGGTTTGTCCACTCACAGAAAAGCTTTGCATTGTGGGTTCTCAGCATCGTTTCTGTCCCGTGGCACCTGCAGTTACCAGTCTCTCACGGCAGTACTCGGCGCAGGAGACTGTGCTCAGGAGTCCATGTGCTTTGTCCCCGGCTGTGCCATGAGTTCTATGACCGATGTGTCCTGCATGCCAAGGACCTAGCAGAGACTGGGTTCACTAATTAATAACATTGGTTAAGCGAAAGTGTCAAAGTCAGAGCAGGAGACTGCTCTGGTGTGCCAGCCCCTGAAGGACGGCTCTTGGTTTTGCAAGTGCAGCCCTTGGTCGCTCAGTGACCTGGATGCTTTCAGAGAAGGGCGCCGTTGGGCGGCTCTGTCACAGGAACACTCCCACTGACCCGGGTGCTCTGTGCCCGCTGTCCGTTGTACCCGTGTCCATAGCTGGCCCCCACACTGCGCTCATGCGGCGTGGGGCTGTTCTGGCTTGCTTCTGCAGAGTCACCCAAATACCCTTTTGTTTAAGTTCTCATTGACAACACTAGTAATTTCATTGCAAATGGTATTTCTAAAGTGACAATGGGCTTCTCAGCGCAGGTTCCCTGAAAGCAGAGCCCAAGACGAGGATTTTGGTGCCCGTGACTTACTGAAGGACTGCTCCGTGAAGAGGGAAGGTGACAGAGCAGAGTGGGGTCGGAGGAGGACCTGGGTCCTTCCCAGGCCCACGGCGAGCGCAGGAGCCTGAATTATACCTCAGCACCAGTCCCATGCTGAGGCGAGGGGACCGGCCTCTTCAGTTCTCCTGTCGGTCCGGTGTTGACTGTGCAGTGCTCTTGTACTTGGGAGGTGCTAGCCTCCTGTTCGGCTAAGGCCAAGTCTCTGGACAAGGGACCACTGGCCCCAGCAGGCAATTCAGGAAGGACATCAATAGTACCGACTACCTTGCCCCTTCTCCATAGCCATCAGATCCAAAAAAAATGAATCACTTAGGTACTTGTCTGAAGGTCATTGTAAAGGGATTTTGAACTGCATTTAAACAGTGTTTCAAATGATGCTGCAAACCTGTTAAGACATTCTGGTGAAACTTTCCTCTTTAAAGACCCTAGAGTTTGTTTACCACTTGGCTGTATTGAACCTAGAATGGGGTGGTTTTTCTTTTTGCAAGGACACCTTTAATAAAGTACTTTCATCTTTAAAAAAATGTAAAGAGCGTCAGGAGACATTTCTCATGCTGCTCCTGGGAAGAGGATGCTTCTGTTTCGGAATTCTGTAATGTACACCGAGTGGTGCTGGCCATGTCCCCTGAATGTTACATCAGTCCGCAGTCAACATTCACCTGTCCCACTTCTGTGACCTTCCTTCATGAGTGGCTCCCAGTGTCGATAAAGGTGCCCGCTGTGTGTGTGATTTGAAACTCTGAAGCTGCGTCTGTCTGTGCCACAAATAGGGGCTGGCTCTGTTTGCAGAATGAGCTTTTTGACCTCAGGATCTCGGACTGTATTCCTTCCTCTTCCCTATTTCTCGGAAAATCTCTCTTCAGGAGTTTGTGGGGTTGCTGAGGTAGCTTCTGGGTTCTGCTCAGGGTCTCTCTCTGCCACCTTTTCCTATGTCCTTGTCCAAGTCTCTCACATGCCTTCCCCAGGCATCTGCCCCACTCAGCACAGTGGTCTCCATCCATGGCCAGGTCAAGTCCACTGAAGGCCGAGACTCATCCTGACCTGTGCTTTAAGCAGCAGGTTCGCTCCCCAGCTTGGGGCTGCCCTTGTCTCCTGGGCCCAGAGACTTCTCTGCCTCAAAAACACCACAGCCCCATCTCTCATCCTGTCTGTTCACTTCAGGGTAGCCACTGAGGTCTGCTGGACAAACTGTCCATCCTTCTGTGTTCTCTCTCTTTTCCTTCCAGTGGGGCCTCCTCAGCCCCTCCATGCACATCAATTCATACAGGTTCCGGAGGTGTTATAAGGGTGTATCCCAATCATTGGCCAGAAACGTCCCATTCTACGTCTGGTCCAGCCCAATCACCCTGCATCATGCACACAGGAAGACCCAGGAGGCTTGGGGATGTTAAGAAAACATGAAATCGTCACAAAGTCCTTTATTCATCCTATGAATACTAAGTATCCACTCTCTAGAAAGCTGGCTATGATTTTAAGCCAGACTACATTGCCTTTCCTGTCATGAAACTTACTCTGATAATGGGGCGGACCCAATAGCCAAGCAAATGAATATTTAAGTAGGTGGGCTGTCTTCTGTGGACCCCTCCAAATCCATGCAGGTGCCTGCCTAGAACGCTGCCATCTCTGAGTATAAGTCTTGGCCTCTAGTTTCCAGGGGTTTGGGCCAATGGGAAACAGCAACAGGATATCAGAAAAAGGAAAGAGAGTGAGGTTAGTGTATTTGTTCTCTTAGCTCTTTTCCTGCAGGTCCCCATGGGCTGCCTGTCCCTTGAATGATGTCCCCAGCTCCATGAGCTGGTGCTCCAGGTCTTAACAATGACAATTTCTTACTCCTTGTCCATTCCCATGTTTTCTCAATAGCATGGCATGTAATTCCTAAACATCTCCAGCCTACCTTGTGATTTTATTTCTACACAACATGAAAATTTAGAAAGCTTGAGTCACAAAATTTGGGGAATTAACACACATTTTTTGCATGAGTTACAACCTGACTGTTGTGATAACTACATGATCACCACGGAGAGAAAACAGAAGCCAACACTGGATTTTATAGAAAATAATGTCTAGCAGAGTCCATGGGCAAAGAGTAGGATTTTGCCCAAATCCAAACAGGTCAACCAGGTTTCCTATTTAGACATGAATGAGAGTGGTAATTTATTTATTATTTCTTTATTTTTTATTAAGAGAGAGTCACATAACATAAAATTCATCTTAACCACGTTAAAATGTACAATTCAGTGGCTTTTAGGATAGTCAAAATGTGCAGCTTTGTGCTTATTTTGTTTATTTTAGATTACATTTATTGGGGGAACATTGGTTAATGACATTGTATAATTCTCAGCGTACAAGATTATAATTTGACAGCTGCCCTCTGTATTTCCTGCTTCTTACCCGAAGCCTAGTCTCTTCCTGTCACTGTACATTTGGCCTCTTTACCCACTTTGTCCTTCCCCACCTTGCCCATCTGGTGACCACCATTCTATTGTCTGTATCTATGAGTTTGCGTTTGCTTGTTTTGTTTGCTGCTTTTTCTTTTACTTTCCATGTATGAGTGAAATCATACAGTTCTGGTCCTTATCCATCTGACCTTTCACTTAACACGATGCTCTCAAGGTCCATCCATGCTGTGGCAAATGGCAGTATTCCATTGTGTGTGTGTGTATCATGTCTTCTTCATCCATTCATCCGACAGTGGACACTTAGGTTGCTTCCGTGTCTTGGTCACCGTGAGCAAAGCTGAGTCATGTGGAAATTCCATTCTTAACTCTGGGAAATTTCCATACTGTTTTTCAGAGTGGCTGCACGAATTTACATCCAGTGAGTTATGTCTTAAGCCACCTCAGATACCAAGCACTCTCGGCTGGAAAGGCTTGTTTTAAACAAAGGTAGCTGTGTATTCTTAGGGCAAATTTCTCTAGATTCCCAGCGAACCAGTGGGGGAGAAAGGACACTGTTCATTCTGAGCTGCTCACCAGGACCTCTCGGCATCAAGTCCAGGTCGCCATGCTGATAGGGCGCAAACCCCGGGCTCTGCTGAGTCTTGCGCTGACGGGGTGGAACACCTTTGCCACATTTCCCGACACTCCTGTGGAATGCCACTCTTTCAAGGCATGAGAAGTGAGTTTGCTGAGAAACAATGATTAAATGACTGTCAAAGAAGGAAGTGGCATTGACGCTTTGTGCTTGAGTTCCACAGTTTGGTGGAGGAGGATGTTTTTTTCTTCTCTTTTTTGAAATGTGGCTTCCTCTTTTGTTATAGTTTAAATAAAAAAGGGTTGGCTTCTGGTTAGAATGAATAGAGCTGGTCCTAATGCTAGGCTGTGTATTAGTTGTTGACTTGGCAGGAAGCAGCTGGCCCAGACAAATGGATTAAATGAAGATATTATTTATTTAGGTGTGGGCAGATAAAACCCAATTCCAATGTGTGTGTGTGGGCGGGGGGGAGGGAGGGTGTTTTTATACCAGCAAGCAGTTCTCCAACACCAGTCAGGTGTTCTGTAATTCAATTAAGTTCTGACACCATCTACCCGGAGACAATGTCAGATCCCACGTTTTAAGAGCTCAGTCCCACAAGACTGTTCACCACTTCAGATGCCAATCACAAGTCCAGGTTGTCACCTGTACTTCTGACGTACTGGCTGTAGATTGGAGGTCCCCAGGACTCTCTCCTTGAGTTCTATTAGTTTGCTAGAGTGGCCCACAAAATTCAGAGAAACATGTTATTTATTAGATCACCAGTTTATTAAGAATGGATGTAACCCAGGAACTGCCAGACGGCAAGGGTGGGGAACTTCCACTCCTCCCCAGTCTCCATGTGTTCAGGACCCAGAAGCTTCCTGAACCCTGTTCTGTTGGGTGTTTTCTATGGAGGCATCATTACAGAGACATGATTGGTTAAATCACTGGACATTAATGATTGCTTCAACCCCTAGTCCCTTGCCCCTCTGGGGAAACGGTTGGTGCCCCTGGCAGCCAGCACACATCCTCTGGAGCTTTCCAAAAGTCACCTCATTAACAAACTCAGCTGTGGCGGAAAGGGACCAACCACTCTAGTGAAAGATGCTCCCATTGCTCTTGCTGCTCAGGAAATTCCAAGGACTTTAGGGGCTCTGTGCCAGAAACAGGTTAAGACCAATGATATACTTCTTATTATAAATCACAATCTCACAGCAGGGCTGAGGATGGTGGGCACCCTGCAAGTAGCAGTGGTGGGTGGGGAAGCTCTTATCAGTTTGTTGGCTTAAAGGGGCAGGGGAGGAGCCATCATAGAAATCTGGAAAGGGCCTTAGCCTGTGACAGAAGAATCCAATCACCTGAGACAATAAATATCCCCACCTTTCTCTCTCCTCCAGCCCTCTTCTCTCCTCCCACAGCCACCACTGGTCAAACCCAGCTGAAGACAGAGTGCAGGAGGGTCCCGATGGTGCAGCTCATGCAGGACCACCCCCCAGTGCACCGAGCAGGGCAGAGGAGGATGGGGAGCAGTTTCTTTCACAACTGCCCTAAGTGACTCGTTACATGCTTGATACTGTTTGAGAGGGGGCCACACCTCTGCTCCTCAGACTGCGCATTTTCTCCCTGGTCTGTGAGCCCACTGGATCCCCGTGATGGCGACAGCCTGCTGCTTTGCCAGGGGAAGGTGAAGAATTAGTAGGAATTAAAGAGGAAGGTCATCAACGGATTCTCTTGTCTGATGACTTCTAACTTGGTTCATTTTTATTTGTTCATTGGCTCATGGGCCACTCCACTATTTGTATGTATCCCGCTTTGTGGCTTCGCATTCACAATCTCCAGGAGAGACCTAGTCTGGAGGGATTGGCCAGTCAATATCCCTAGAGAGAACGGCTTTAAGGTAGACGTCTCTGCTGGGCCACCTCCTGGGTCCAATCAGCTGCGACTGGGACTTGGAGCCACGTGGCACCGTGCCTACAACGTGTGTGAGGTTCTCCTTCCAGTCCACTTTGTCAACTGAAAAATCATATCGACTAGGAGTTTCGTCACCAAAACAGGATTTATTCGGGAAAAAGAAAGGGTTCCAATGCAGTGCATGCAGGCGGGAAAGGCCAAGAGCACACTCTGGCCTGCATGCCAGGATGGAGGGCTACTTATAGAAGGGGAAAATAAAGTTCAGGGAAGGAGAAGTTGGACCTGTAGAGCTTCATTATACACATGGGGTTTCCTCTTTTTCCCATAGGGTTCTTTCGGTTACATTGCGAGAATTTTCATAAGCCCCAACTTTTCCCATAGACCTGCCTGACATTATGTTTGCCTGAAGTTCTAGTTAGTCTTCGCCGGCGTTGAGAAATGTATCAGTTAAGTTTGGCTGTGCAACAAATCACCCCCAAATTTCTTTTGCCTAAAACCACAGCTGTATTATTGTGTTCAGGATTTTGTGGGTTGGCTGGACATTTCTTCTGGTCCAGGCTAGCTTGGCTGGTCTCTGATGGGCCCTGCCCTTCATTTGTGGTCAGTGGGTGGGCCAGACGGTGGCTGGATGATCTAGCACAGCCTCTCTCCTACGTTCGGTGGCTGGCAGGCTGGCCACCACAGTGATGGACTATTGATTAGTGACACTTGTTTCTCTTCCCCGTGGCCTCTCCTCCTCCAGGAGTTCAGCTTAGGCTTGTTCACACAGGGATGTCGAGGCTCTAAGTGCAGCAACAGAGGGTGAGCCCCAACATGCAAGCACTTTCCAAGCCTCTGCTTGCATCTTGTGAGTTGTTTTTTTGGCCAAAGCCAGCCACGTGGCCAAGTTTGGAGCCAGCATGGTGGGACTGCCCATGAAGAAAGGGCATTCTGGGGTCTGTTTGTGCAAATCATCTGTCATGTGCAGAATTAGGCTGTGAGCACATGAAATGCTCAGATTCCAGCACTGTTGATTTTGGCATTTCAGTTACCATCCAGTTTTCACTTCAGCTCAGCTAACAAGGACTGGCTTAAACCCTCTTCCCTTTGCCAGACAAAAAAAACATTTTGAGTATCACAGGCAGCCAATATTTTGAATCTGACATGGAGGGGCTGAGGGCCAGCCCACCGAGACAGCTATACCCAGGAGATAATGTAAATATTCTAGTGCATCTGTTCTTATTTATAAAAAGAAATGGAAAACTAGAAAAGGAAGATAGTCATGTTAGAGATAATAAGACAATGTGTGATAAATGTCATAAAACCAAGACAAGGTCTAAATCACACTTTGAGAAGTGGCCACACCACTGCTCCTCCAACCAAGCGTTTTCTCCCTGGTCTGTGAAGCCCACGGGAGCCCTGTGATGGGGACAGCCTGCTGCTCCGCCAAGGGAAGGCGTGTGTTTGGGTTTGTCCAAGTAGGGGGTGTTTGCCATGTTTTTGCTGGATCTTACGAAGATTCTTCTACTATGAGCGAGAAAAAGAATTTCAGGACACCGTGTTCATGGGCCCAGCCAAGAATTTTACGAGCCAGGTAGGTGAGTGTGATCATGTTGGGCGACCCTATCTCAGAGACCGAGAATGTGGGCGTGCTGCCTTCCCAGAGCGGCACGCTGAGATGGAAGGCGACGGAAGGAGACTGGTAATATGCAGATAGACTGGCTCTCCCCCTGCTCTGGTCCTCAGGTCTCTCACTAAGGAGTCTACCAACTAACTCATCCCATCCACTCAAAGGGGCGTCCATTTCTTTGGTGTAGGTGGAAGCTGGCGCTTACTCTCCATTACCTCATTTCCCCATTGGACACCATCACATTTCCAAGTTAATTTTCTGAGGCACTTTAGTATGGTCCACCCTCATCTACCTACCGGTCCCTGCATTATGCAAACTGCCCCTGCCAACACCCCAGCCTGCTCCACTCACGAGGCTCCTTGAGAAACTGGAGCTACAGATAATAAGCCACGTACTTCCTTTTTCTCTTAGCTCTGGCTTAGAAGCTGGCAGACTGGGTGAGAAGCAAGGGGTCTTCATCTTGTGGGTAAGTAGGAACTGGTTTAGTGTTTTTTCCCGTAGAAAATTAAAAAAAAAATGTTTCATGTGTGCTTTTGGGTCTAGAAAAATATCCTGGCACTGGAAAAAAGTTCAAGGAGACCTCATTACGTGTCTTGTGGCTTTACTTCTTGAAAGCTGCTTTGGGGCATGTGTCTCACATCCCTTTGCCCACTTCTGCTTGGGTGAGGGGAGTGTTAGGTAGTAGCATGCAGGAGTCTAAATGCTTTAGTGCACTGCAAAGAGACGCGAGTTGCGTAGTAAGGAGCTTAAGGGAAACTAAGTAAGAATGGCGCAAGAGTGCAAGACACAGAGTCTGAAGCAGATGTAGCAGATAAGCCATTTGTTATTAGAAATGAGAAGACACGATCTAAAAGTATGAGCGAGTTTCTCGAGGCCCCACAGTGAATTACCAAGCTTGCTCACACGCCACACACCTCACCCCCATAAAAAACAGCAGCCCAGTTAGTGCCAGGCTCCCAGGGAAAGGCTTGTCTATTTTATTTATGGCTAAAGTATCTACAGGTTGGTGGTTTTTCAACCAGATTCTTGTTATACATTGGTGGGGGGTAGGGTCATGATGCTGATTTAGGGGGTACCAACCAGCATTTTAAAAGGAATGAAAGGACTATAATATCGAAGGCTTCGTAGAGTCAATGTCGATTTGTGAAGCCTGGCTCAGTTCTCTTTCTCCCTCCCTCTATCTCTCTGGAGCAAAAATATTTGTTACAGTGGGTCATGACCAAAATTCTCTGCAAATCAGCCTTGGTATGCATGTGAAATCAGCCCGACACAGGAAGATGAAGACTGTGTGATCGCACTAATATGCAGAAACTACAGTGGTCACACTCACAGAAGCAGAGAGAAGAGCTGTGGGTGCCAGGGGCTGGGGGGAGGGAAACATGGTAGGTGATGGTCAAAGGGGTAGTTTCAATTACAGAGATGAATACGTTCTAGGGATCTATTGTGCAGTTCCCACAGTGCACAACTCTGTATTGTGTACTTACAATTAGCTAAGAGGGTAGATCTTGTGTCCTGTGTTCTTACTACACACACACACACACACACCAATCACAAAGTGGCCAGGGGAATGCACTTTGGGAGGTGACGGGTATATTTATGGTTTGGATGGTAGTGACGGTTTCACAAGTGTGTACTTTTCTTCAAACTCGTTGAAATGTGTATATTAAACACGCACAGCTTTTTATGTGCAATCATACCTAAGTAAAGTGGTTTAAAAACAAATAAACAAACAAACCCCCATCAGCGTCACTAGCGGTCTCAGCTGTTCTTGAAAACATTATCACCTCTTTCACATAAAATTCTCACCTTATTTAAAGTGGGTTCAAATGAGACCTCAAAAAAGAGTCGTCGTTATCTGGACAGGGTGTCTTTACGCTGGGAGTTTCGATGGTGCATTTTAGGGTAGGTGTTTGGAAGGAAGGAGAAACATGTCTAAAGAGGGAAACACGCTGAGAGAAGAGAAGGCATGTAGGAAATGCCTGAGTGTAGCTCCTCGAAGACCAGGCAGGGTTTGAGGGCTTTCAGTCACACAGTGTGCACAGCAGTTCTGCATTTAGGGAGGCAGTGGATTTGAAGTCTTTAGATAGAGCCCGTGGTCTCCAGTTCCGCATAGTCCGCACTGCTCCCCCATATGGTCTCATTTATTTATATTCCATGTTCAGCTCTCAGGAGGTATTGAGGTTCAGGATCTTGGTGTGGGGGCTAAACAATGGCTTTGGATTCAGTTCAACTTTGTCCAAGTCTGAGTTTTGCATTTTTGTAGAGCGTCACCTTGAGCAAGTGATGCAAATGGGAGAGCCGCCCTCATTTTCAATTTCTTTTTGAGTCTCAATTTCTTCCTCTGAGAAGCGCTACATCACAGAGTGGTTGTGAGCTTTCAATGAGATGATGGCATCGACACTCTTAGCAAACTCTTGGCGTTCCCTAGAAATTTCATAATGTTTCTGGGAAGTGATAATGAAAGAGCTAAGAGGAGTATCTGCAGCAAAACTTGATTTCCATGGTAGGTGCCAGTGCATGATGTGTGACTAGCCTGTTTGGGGCCGCCAGGAATGAGAGATTTTTCTGAAATGGGCCATTGTCACGGTCCCGTCTAGCAGGACCGCGTGTTATTGTGGAATGCTTGTCCTATATCCCCAGACAAGTGACGAAGAAATTCACACACACTAAAGGAATCCGGTGGAGAAAAGGGATGTCAAACCACTCTCTAAGTGAGAGGGTGCTAGCTTGGCCACTCTCTCAGTAAGAGAAAGAGGGCCCAAGGGAGAGACAGGGAGAGACAGGGAGAGAGAGGGAGAGAGAGAGCCAGAGGGTGAGAGAGAGGGCCAGGGAGAGGGTGAGAGAGGGCCAGCCTGTGTGGCCAGTCTCTCTCAGAGAGAGAGAGGGCCTGGACCCCTCCCCTGGACAAGCTTTTATTGACACTCTAGGTATATTACATCCAGGAAGGTTCTTACTAACTATGTACAGGTTCACTTTAGGTGGTTACCATAACAACAGAAAGAATGTTGCTAATCCCTTCAAGATAAAGGTCATTTGCAAATGTAAAGGGAAAAGAGGTTGAACTGGTTATACCCAAATGAGAGGTTTAGCATAGATTTTAGGAAGTTACTTTAGATATGCAGTAAACATTTGTTGCCTCAATTCAGGCCGGGGGAGTCTTTAGCAAAAGCAAGTCTCAAAGCGGCCTAGGTGCAATGCAGGCCTGATTCCCCATGGGAGACCTATTCACGGATGTTCTCTGCACACCATGCACGTCTGTCTGCGTTCAGAACCAGAGCTGAGCCACAAGATCACATCACGCATGGATAGGCTCCCTATAGGCCATCTCAGACCACTACTTTGCTCCCAGGGGGGCTTCACGGGACCCCTGTTAATTCTTATCACCACTGGGTAATGGCTTTGCCATGCAAAGTCATGGTTATAATTGGAGTCAGGGGAGGGACAGAAGAGATCTCCATGACCACCACCGTCACTGTCACTGCCACCACCATCATGACCACCGTCACTGTCACCACCAAAACCACCCTCTGCACTACCACTGCTACCACGTACACCAGCTTCATTCACCAATACCATCAGCACCATCATCGCCATGGCAACTTAAGAATGTCCAAACCTGTAGAGAAATTTTATAACAGTTTATTTGGGCCAAACAGAGGACATGCCTGGAAGCAATATTTCAAAAGACTGAGAAAAATGCTTCCCAAAATGACTGTTTGCAGTTTCTCATACATTTGGATTTAAGGAGGGAACGTGAGGATAAGGAAGATTACACAAACATGGAAGAAGGCAAGGCAGGGAAATCTCTATGACTGGATTACAGGATAGTTAACACAATTGTGAACTCCCTTGAGGGTGGTCACGCTTTCCCAGGGTTGGCAAAAGAGGCACTTTAAAGGTGCGTTAGCCTGAATGCACAAGAGCAATGGATGGGGCTGGCTGATGACAAAGACAGACCTTTCATATGCCCGGGGTGTGACTACCCACCATGACCTGGCCAGTTAGGAATTTATAACCAGATCACCCTGTGAGGTTACTTTGGGTCACTGATTTATGACAGAGCCCCTTTGTTGTCCGCAGCCACCACCTCCACCTTCCCCGCCACCACTGCCATCATGTTTACCCTCCCCACCGTCACCACCTTCATCACTGTCATCAGCGTCTCCGCCACCACCACTGCCTCATTCATTAAGCCCTGTCCTCCCCACATTTCCCTATACTCAGCCCTTGCCGTGCGCCAGGCAGGTGCCACATGCTATGAAGGTCCTCTCACCAAATCCACATGACGATGCTATGACGTGTATGCTTTTCCATTTCTCCACTTTGTCGAAGAGCAAACTGAAGCTCAGCCACCTCCGAGTCACTGAACTAGTCACTGCAGATTTGCAGTTCAAACTCAGGGTGTCTCCAGTGCTGCCAGCACCTGACAAGAGAGAACTGATCCGCAGGGAGGCCCTGAAGGATTCCAAACTCAGTGATAAAGCAGAATGGTGTTGTCAAAGCAGGGGTAGAGAGAAGGGATGGAGCTGTTAAGAGAAATCACATTGAAGCCATCTTGTTTCCTCTCCTATTGAAATACTCCATGGCTGTTATTATTTTCTTATTGCTAAAGTAATGTCTAAAATTTAGAATTAGAGTTAAAAAGAAATTTACAGTCACTCACAGTGCCATTCTCTTATTAACATTTGTGATTCCTTTAAATGCAATATTCTATATTTTCATCTATTTCCCGCTGTTATCCTAATGCTATATCACAATTGCTTTCCGTATTATTTTAATAGCCTCCTACAAAATTATTTTATTTATAATATTGAATTATTTGCATACACATATAAAATGTCCACTGACATTTTATAAAACTATTTATTTTTAGAAGGGAAGAGAAGGAGAAAGAGAGGGAGAGAAACATCAGTGTGAAAGAGACATCGACTGGTTGCCTTTTGCACATGCGCTGGCTGGGGACTGGTCCCACCACCCCGGCACGTGCCCTGGCCAGAATCAACTGGTGACCTTGCACTTCGAGGGAGGCCACCCAACCGACCGAGCCACACTGGCCAGGGTGCACAACCTTCTTTATGCCATCACATCTCTAGCCTTATGACCTTTTAAAAAATTATTTGTTTGATTTCAGATCTAGCAAAGCACTGCAATTTGTTGATATATTTCTGTCCCTTTTAATCTAGGTGCCCTATGTGCTTTTTATCTTAAAAATTTTTTTTGGATGAAGAAACTGGGTAGTGCTGATTGCAACAGACTAGGATTTTAAATTCTAGCAGGATATTCCACTAGGTGCATCCTCCTTTCTTGCTGAGTTGTAAGAGCGTTTTGTATAAGCTACTCTACTCTGATCATCTTTGCGGGGGCCTGTCCTTGAGGTGATGTCCTAGACATAGAATTGTGGGGTCAGAGGATGGGCAGAATTAAAGGGTTTTGGTGAATATCAGCCACCTGGCTTCTAAACTCTGTGACCATCAGCAACTGATTTCCATGGGGCTTGTTCCTTCCAGGAGCCCTTGCCACGTCCTGCTGGACAGCATCTCCGACTGTCCCTGGTGTCTCCGCACTATGGGAAGCAGGTGTCTGCCCCTGCTCTCAGGTGAGTGGGACAAAGGATTTCTCACTCTTCTCCCCATGACCCCATGTCCTAGCTTTGGTTGCTTCCCCAAATTTGGCACTTTTTCCAGAAATGACTGTGTTTTGAGTTTCTTAGTTGATCTTTCCCAAAGCAGAACTGAGACAAAGACTTGGGTGTAAACAGATCCTGGGAGGCACAGGAAGGGAGTGGCGGAAGTCAGAGAGGGAAGGAGGAGCAAATGAAGAGCATGTTAGTGAGGGTTACTGCCAGGGTAACTGTCATTTAATCCTGCTGGGGATCCTTCAAGAGGCTTTATGAAATGTGCCTTTGAAGGCCAAGGGTCTGAGCTGTTTATCCTTCAGTTCCCATCCCACTGCGTGAGGACCACGCCTAGTGTCACTTCCAAACATTTCTGGCTTGTTCCCCCAAGGGCTGAAGAGAGATGCCCTCTTACAGAGAGAGACCCTAAGTTATCTGCATGCATAAGATCCCCTCTGGAGTAGGATCAGGGGGCACTTCAAGCATCTGCTACACTGATGGCCATGCCTGGACCTACACGCCCTTGGGCTCAGGGTTTCAGGGTCTTTGGAGTAGTAAAGAACACCATGGGACAAGCCAAACGCAGGCAGGGGGTTCTGAAAGAAGATCCAAGCAAACACCTGAGGTCCAATACTCTATGTCAGAAATGACCAATTTTTCTTTCTGCCAAGGGCCAGATAACTACTATTCTCAGTTTTGTGGGCCACTTGGTCTCTGTCCCAACTCTTCAACTCTGCGTCATGAAAGCAGCCACAGACCTTGCCTGAACCGATGCCTTGTTCCCAGGGAACCTGATTTATAGACACAGAAATTTCAATTTCATATAGTTTGCATGTGCTGTGAAATATTCTTCTTCTTGATTTTTTTAACCATTAAAAACCCATAAAAACCATTCTTAGCACAAAAACAGACAATGGTCTGGATATGGCCCAAGGGCTACAGTTTGCTCACTGGGAAACAAGTAATACTTATTTTTGTAAAAAAAGCATTCACAGGGAAATTGCTGATGTTTGAGTGTTTTTGACTTATAGAAGTGGCCATGTCACATGATTCAGCCTAATAGTATGAGTCCTAAAATATGATGGTTTTGTCAGTACTCACGGTATAGAGCAGAGGAGGCAGGGAGAGCAGGTGTTGGCCTTACCTCTTCCCCTTCCACAGGATACAAATCCAAGTTACCTGGATTTTATTCGTCCCACTTAAACACTTTGGGGGCTGATGTTGGCCATGAAAGCAGATGCCTACAGAATTGAGCAAAGGGTTCCAACTCAGCCTGCATTCAGTGAAAGTGATAAGGGCAAATCCTTTTGCCAGTGCCAGGTTATCCAGCCCACTTACCACGAGGGGGTGATATTTGGAAATTTGTGGCAAAGTTGTCTGCATTTCTGACATCTCCAACTTCATAGGAAGCTCTGTCTAGTCATATGTTAGACATTTTTAGGTCATCCTCAAAATAGATCATCCTGAAAACATTCTTGTCTGTTCCAAATTTGCCACAGTCCTGGACTCCTGAGATTTTCATGGTCTTTGCTATTTCAGTCTCCTCTTGTTCCAGAGAATGCACTGGTTAGTAAGAGGTTAGGCCTGTGCTGTCCACTACTGGAGCCACCAGCCCTGTGGAGCGGCTGAGCACTCAAAACAAGGCCAGTCCAAGTTCACACCAGATGTTAAAGACTTAATACATACAGCAAAGAATGTAAAATACTTTATGAATCATTTGTTTTATACTGATTGAGTGTTGAAATGATAACATCTTGGGTTAAATAAAATATATTATTAAAATTAATTTCACCTGTTTCTCTTTGCTTTTTAAAAAATGGATGAACCTAGAGAGTATTATTCTAAGTGAAATAAATCAGACAGAGAAAGACAAAAACTGTATAATTTCAATTATATGTGGAATCTAAAAATGACAAAAGAAATGAATGAACTACCAATTTGTATTTATTTATTTATTTTTATTTATTTATTTTTTAAATTTATTTTATTGATTATGCTATTACAGTTGTCCCATTTTC